>JANAVB010030220.1:28252352-28707445 GCA_029216955.1 Iris pallida
CTTCAACATCACCTACTGCCACCTATTTTTTGCGCATATAAATGTAGAAATTACTAGTACAATTTAGAAATATTAAGCTAATTTAATTAATATAAAAATTAACATTAAGACAAACAACTTCATATCTAATACTTATAATTTTCATAGCAAACTAAAGATGAAGGTGTATGATGTCGAACAATTTTCTGTATAACTAAAGGTTTAAGCCTTTAAGGTACCATAGCTCCCTCAAGTTTGTTAAAGAATTACCTCAGATTTCAGAGTGTTAGTTGGGGGTTTGGGTTATAGATATAGTATCTGTTAGTTGGGGTTAACCTAGATCCTGAGAACACATGGTGATATCTCAGTTTTCTGAGAATGGGTTATTGAGTATGTTAAATGAGAAATGTATCAGCCATTGCAGTGGAAGTTAATGAGACATGGCTCAGTCCTATTTCATTTTGTCCATCCCCTATATGACAAGTCTCTGCCTATTAGTTGCTCAGTATCTTACTTAGAACTCGTGCCATATTTTAGTTCATGGTTCAGTCTCGTTAAGGATGGGGGATTAGTCATATGTTCAGCCTTGGTACTCCTAGTTTAGTCTTTTGGTAATGTTCAACTATAGGTTACATCTTTGTGTCAATAATTTGAGAAGGGGGCTCTCTCTCTCTAATGCATAGCTAGTGCAGGGGTAAGTTGCCTGTGGTTAGGAGATACATGTATGAGAGTATAGTGAAGGTAAGAGTTAGCTTGGGAATGTTTGTGGATAGGTAAGAAATAGTGTGTGAGTGTGTGTCCTAAGTTAGGCTTGATGTCAGGCTTGTGCATTGTTTTGGTTTGATAGATGAGGGCTTGTAAATGGTAGTTGATAGTGAATTAGAGTGTGTACAGATGGTGAGTTTGACTGTTATATATATCTATGTATATATGATATAGGTGATATATATATATGTGATATGGTATAGACTATATGGTAACCATAGGATAACCTAGTCTATGGTTAGTTATGAGATAGCCTATAGAGTTTGACCCAAAGTTGACTTTGACCTATATTGACCTAGAATTATGTAGATTGCATTGTAAACTTCATTATTACCTTTTGAACACATCTTAACCTATATTTCTCTAAATAGGACATTGTGACTCCGGTTCAGACATCTGATATTCATCAGTCTTTCAGGGTATCATGCGAGTACATTCTCTGATAGTTCTTTCATTTACTTGTCGATTACTGTATGTCAGTTCTAGTTAGTTCTATTTGATTCTCTGTTACAAACACGGATTGACATTACTGGATATAAGTTTAAATATAGTTTAATATTAGATAAAAATTTATTAAAATCTGTTCTTTCGATATTTGGTATCGGTCGGTATTTGGTATCGGTCGGTATCGGATCGGAACATGCCAAACCGTATCGGATCGGTATCGGCCGATACTTTAAACCATGGTTGTCACATTAAGGGTCTTTGAGGAGGTGACATGTTGTGAAAAGATATATCCTTATAGTTCTCCTACGTAATGTTAAAGAAAATCTGTAGGAGAACTATATATAAGGATATATCTTTTCACAACATGTCATCTTGTCAAAGACCCTTAATGTACCAACCATGTTACCACGGTATTGGTATTTGGATACCAATAGCGATAAGGTAAAGGATACCAATAGCGATAAGGTAAAGGGTACCAACTTAAGGTATTGGTATTGGGATACCAATAGCGATAAGGTAAAGGGTACCTTGGTAGGTAATGACTAGAAATATGATATTTGTGCCTGTTGGATAATGTATGTCCATCTTTGCAGAATTATTTCCAAATGGATATGAATTACTACTTGCGGAATCGTTCATGGATGTACAATCGTCGTCCTGATGATATGTGTGGTGTGCGGGATGAATACATAGCGGGAGTAGAGCAGTTCCTGCAGTTTGCTAAGGTGTTCCCTCAGTACATGGACGGCACCAAAATTAAGTGTCCGTGTGTGAAATGTCATAACGTGAAATATTATCTAGAAGTGGAAGTGACATATCATTTGTACTCGAGGGGTTTCACGCCTAATTACTATCAGTGGACGGCACACGGAGAACTTGTGTCTTTAGCATCAGAGCCGGAGCCTTACGTTGAGCCGTATATGCATGCGGAACCTAATTTTGTTTCAGATAATCATGCATACGACGACGGGTGCGTGAACATGGTTTTCGACGCTGCGGGGCCTAGTTTTGTTCATAATGTACCTGAGGAGGCACCGAACGCCGATGCTGCACAGTTCATGGAGTTGCTGGAGAATGCAAGGACTCCATTGTATCCTGGTTGTGAGGATCATTCACCGTTGGAGGTGGTTACAAGACTGTTGAGCATTAAGTCAGATTTTAACATGTCGCAAGAATGCTACAACCGAGTGTTGGAGTTGATTATAGAGATCTTGCCGGCGGGTACTAAGTTGCCTAAAGACTTCTACCGGTCTAAGAGGATGGTGAGATCGCTCTGGATGGGATACGAGAAAATCGATTCCTGTCGCAATGGGTGCATGCTGTACTACAAAGACGACAAGGATGCAGATGTGTGCAGATTTTGTGGTGCTGATCGCTATAAGACAACTAGTACAGGAAGGTCTACCGGTGCAAGAAGACCGACCGATTCAATGCACTACTTGCCTTTAACGCCGTGGTTACAAAGATTATTTATGGTGAAAGAGACGGCCGAAAATATGAGTTGGCACATGCGAGAACAGATTGAAGGAGTGTTGGATCACCCATCCGATGGAGAAGCGTGGAAGCACTTTGATCGAGTGTATCCTGATTTTGCTTCAGATCCGCGTAATGTCAGGTTGGGACTATCTTCTGACGGTTTTACTCCTTTTGGTCTTTCGGGATCCCAGTATTCGTGTTGGCCTGTGATTGTCACTCCGTATAACCTACCGCCTTGGATGTGCATGAAGACTCAGTACATGTTTCTAACCGTTATAATTCCTGGTCCGAACAATCCCAAGAGGAACATTGACATGTACTTACAGCCTTTGATAGATGAGTTGAATCAGTTATGGGAAGTAGGCGCTAACACGTACAATGTTTCCAGGAAGCAGAATTTTCAGATGAAGGCAACCCTTATGTGGACCATCAACGACTTTCTGGCCTATGGAATGTTATCTGGATGGAGCACTCATGTCCGTCTCTCATGTCCGTATTGCATGGACCGTAGTAAGGCTTTCCGCTTGAAACACGGAGGAAAACCGTGCTTCTTTGATTGTCATCGGCAATTTCTGCCAAAAGATCATCCGTTCAGAAGGAACAGGAATGCATTCCGTGCCGGCGTTGTAGAGAAGGGTGATCCACCGCCAAGGTGGTGCGGAGCCACGATATGGAAGGATGTTAAAGATTTTCCAAGTGCTATCGAAGATCCTACAACTGGGTACAAGTGCGATGGATTTGGTAGAGATCTTAACTGGACAAAGAGGAGCATATTCTGGGATCTGCCATACTGGAGTACCAATCTGATCAGACATAATCTTGATGTCATGCATATTGAGAAAAATGTGTTTGATAACATAATTAATACTGTGATGGACGTAAAGGGAAAAACGAAAGACAATCCCAAGGCCAGGTTGGACTTAGAAGAAATATGCAAACGCCCTGCGTTGCATTTGATACAGTAGAATGGAAAACAGTTCGTGCCGAAGTCAATTTTCTCGCTGGACAAGGAGGATAAAGTGATACTTTGTCGGTAGATCCAGGGCCTAAAATTTCTAGACGGATATGTGTCAAATCTGAGAAGATGTGTCGATCTGAAGGAAAACAAATTGACGGGTATGAAGAGCCACGACTGTTACGTATTCATGGAGAGGTTAATTCCGATTGTATTTCGGGAATTCTTACCGCAGGCAGTTTGGGATCCATTGACGGAGCTTAGCATATTCTTCAGGGATCTTTGTTCTAAGAAATTGCTCGTTGATCGTCTAGAAAAGCAAGAGAAGGACATTGCGATAACACTATGCAAGCTAGAGAGGGTGTTTCCTCCTGGATTCTTCGACTCTATGGAGCATTTGCCGATTCATCTATCCTATGAGGCACGTGTTGGTGGACCCGTCGAATATCGATGGATGTACCCGTTCGAGCGACATTTGAATCACCTAAAAAGAAAGGTGAAAAATAAGGCACGGGTCGAGGGTTCTATTTGTGAAGCCTATGTTCTCGAGGAGATTACAAACTTTTGTTCGATGTATTTCAAGCCTCATATTGCAACTAATAGAACGAGAGCTTCCAGAAACGACGACGGAGATCATGAAATTAATGATACAATACTGAAGGTATTCAATGCTCCAGGAAAGCCATCGGGTAAAATGAAGAAGAGATATCTGAACGATGATGAGCTAAGGGCTGCTCAGGTGTATGTCTTACTCAACTGCAACGAGGAGGAAGTAGAGAAACTGGAGGGGTAAGTAAATAATACGTCTACATTATTTTAATAGTGTTGAGAATAATACTATTATATTAATTGCACGATGTTGTTTTCAGCATATTTAATGATGATGTGAGGTCAGGTAGGCCACACATAACAGAAGAAGAACTAGAACAAGAAATGAGGCATTATTTTCCATCATGGTTGAGTGCATATGTAAGACTTGAGAACTCTGTAATTACCTTTCTGTATATGCACTTGATTTGGAATAAGCTTAATTGCTTCTTTCGTGGTATTTAGGTCGATCGTCCATACGCAAGACTTGAGAATGAGTCTATTAGAACGCTAGCCAAGGGACCAATTTATGCTGCAAAAATATGGCCAAGCTACTGTGTTAATGGGTTTAGGTTCAAGTCAACAACTTGCCCGATCAGAGACAACTTTGTGGATCTCGACTCCACCAAAAACAGCTGTTTGTGTATCAGATCTTCGAACTACAAAGATGTTGATGCGGGCAACGATTTCTATGGCGTGCTATGGGAGATCGTGGAGCTGACATATAGTTATGGAATAGAGCATGCTAAGATTGTGTTATTCAGGTGTGATTGGTTCGATCCGATTGAAGGTCAGGATTGGAAAGTAGACAAGCACGGTTTTGTTGATATAAACTATTGGCGTCAATATCAAGCCTATGAACCATTTGTCCTATCAAGTCAGGCTCAGCTCGTGTACTTCACAAGTTATCCTAAACGGGAAACAACAAGGTCGGACTGGTGGGCAGTATGCAAGACCAAAGCTAGAAATACCTTTGAGGTTGACGATATAGCTTATCAACAGGATGAACTACCTCTTGTAACAAATATTATAGAAGTGGACATGACGAAAGTTTCTCATTACACATCTAATTGTGTAGAAGAAGTAGAATTATCTGAAGAGGAAGATGCAGATGAAAGTGAAGATGTAGAGGAGGAAGAAGAAGAAGAAGATGAGCTAAACGAACTAGATGAATTTTCAGAAGAGGATTAAAATCTGTGATGTCTATCATATAAATATATATTTTTGTAATAATAAATCTGTGACACTTTAGTGACACTTTTATCTGTGATCATGATATTTTTCAAAAATCTGTGATTCTATCATATAAATATGTATTTTTGTTTTATTGTCATATGTTATTATCAGGTATGACTAGACCAGGAGGACGACGCGGAGGATTATATATTAGCCAGTCCCGTCAGCCTCGGGCTGGGGATGGAGAGGGCAGTTCCGTACCCTCATCCTCATCTCCGAGTACGCCATTGTACCGTTCTGTTCTCGGTCCATTATCGGGACATGGCAGTTCCAGCAGGTTGCCGACTCCTCCCTCGTCGTCCAGCCTTCCTGATCCCTCGTCCAGCATCCCTGATCCCCCGTCCAGCATTCCTCATGTCGACAGCTCTATGGGGGGAGCCGACGCCGAGCATATGGAGGCCGGCGATCAGACTGAACCTGCCCAGGCAGGAGGTGAGAGCGACCCTCCATGCGCTCCCTCGGGCGAGACGCGTATGGATATTTGGACGGACGGGCCTATGAAGTAAGTTAATTAATTAATATATATTTTTCAAATGATTATATGTACATATATATTCATGAATTTTTTTTATTGTATAGATATCGGCCTTCTGTAGTACAGAGACAGCTGGGGCTATTTCTGAGGCAGAACTATGGTGGGCCTTGGCTCAACTATTTAGATGCTCCCGCAGATAGGAAGGCCTTTTGGTTCGCCCACTTCAAGGTAAAAAATTTGTTTATTTTTAAATTTTAATAATCATTTGGGTATATTATACAACTTTTGTATTTTACTTCTTGTAGAGGACCTATTTCTATCCACCACACCGGGCGGCGAGGATCGAGGGCCAATTTTCTACCGTCACAGCCAAGCTCATCCGTGATGCGATCGACGACCAGAAGCGTCGTGATCGCGCCGGACGTCCGATCCATGGTTGGATCACGCCAGAGCAGTGGGCTGCGATGAAGGCTAGATTCAGCGAGCCCAAGTACCAGGAGCGGTCTGAGAAGGCCAAGGTGGCGCGGACGAGCGCCGGTAAGTGGTGTGGTGGCTCCATTCCGATGACGGAGCATTTTCGTCGTCTGGTACGTTTCCTATGACGGACATTAATTTATATATAGTTCGATATAGAATGTTTAATACTAATAATAGATAATATATTTTAACAGGTAAAAAAGGGTGAGGACCCGAACATGGTGACCGTCTTCCTGGTCACACATCGGAGGGCTGGGGAGTTCATTGACGAGAGGGCGACGCAAGCATATGTACGTTCTATTCTTTATATTAATTTACTATAACTTAGAAAACATGAAAATAGATATCAATATAGACTTTAGCAAACACTTACACGTTAGCAAACATGTTCTAGGTCGAGTTTGTTCGGCTACAGCAGGAGGCGGCTGCTGCTGCTAGTACGCCAGCAGAGGGAGGGGTTGGTAGTTCCTCCCAGCCGCCTACAGCTCCATCGCAGGACGAGCTCTGGATGACCGCCGTTGGCGGTCTTCAGAAGGGTACATACTACAGTACGGGATCCTACGGTGCATATTTGGCTTCGGAGTCATCCCGGGCCCCCTCTGTCAGTGCGCAGTCTCCGGCTTCGCAGGCGTCGTCACGAGTTGGGGATATCCTTCGTCAGATCGAGGAGCTGCGTCGCGAGTTGCAACAGCAGATTTCTGATGCGGTCGAGCGATGATCCGATCCTCCGATCGTCACCGGACGATTTGATGCGGTCGAGCGCAGTATACAGGAGCTGACGAGTCTACATCAGGCTACAGCTGCCAGCTTGCAGACGCTCACCGAGTCTACGCAGCGCACAGAGCGTAGACAGGTCGAGCTGGAGGGATCGCAGAGGAGCATGTCTGCCTCACTCACTCAGGTTTCTGCTTCGCTTGAGGCGAGTACTGAGAGGGTGGTAAGTACCCTTGCTGCGCATGGTGAGCGACTGCGAGAGCTGGAGCAGATACGTCCTCCCGGTCCATCGACGGCGCCGACTCCAGACACTGCACTGCCTCCGACGTTGACTCCAGACATTGCACTGCCTCCTACTGCCCCTACGGTACAGCTCACCCAGCAGCAGTATGACTACATTCTATCCCAGTTGTGCGGCAGGGGTCCGCAGTAATTTTATTGGTTTTTTTATGACTTGTATGTATTGGCCCTATGGGCAAATTGTTTATTCATACAACTGTTGTTTATACACTTGGTGGGAGACTTTTTATCATCTTCCATTTTTATTTGACTCTATTGGATGTTTGTGAGGATTTGTGTCTGTGATATTTACTTTGCACTGCCTCCTGTTTTTATTGTGATATTTACTTTGTGATATCTGCGACGGGGATGACAAATATACCTACGCTGGGTTATAAGCGATGATCTGATATACAAAGGAGGTGCTTCCGAAATTTTAAAAAAATATATTGTGTATTTTTGTTATGATGTGTGTCTGTATTTACAGTGAATGTGAAATGCAGTGTTCGAAACCATCGACAGTTTCGATTACTGTTGTATGTGTTATCTTGGATAGAAATAGCAACAGTTCAGGGTGCACTTCTGAGAGGTTCATTTTCACGTCCTTCACTTTCTCGGGACGTCGTAAAGGTTCCCGAGAAGGTGAAGGACGTGAAGAGGAAGCTCTGAGAAGTGCACCCTGAACTGTTGCTCTTTCTATCCAAGATAAAACATAGAACAGTAAGCGAAACTGTCGATGGTTCGAACACTGCACTTCACACACACTGTAAACACAGACACACAGCATAACAAAAATACGAATTATATTTTTTTAAATTTTTTTTACAATATCTGCGACGTATAGCGACGTTCTGCGACGGACAGCGACGGAACGTAGAAGTCGCTATACGTCGCTAAATAGTGACGTCACGTCACTAGACGTCGCTAATATACGTCGCTAATATGTCGGTAGCCGTCGCTAAGTTGCCCACGTGGCTGCCATGCCATGTCATCATATATAAAGTTTACAGCGTCGCAAGTGGTCGCTTTACGTCGCAACGTTGGCGACGTAGTGATACGTCGCTATCTGTCGCTCATTTTGCGACGTCTAGCGACAACTAACTACGCGTCGCAAATAGCGATGTTCGGCGACTAAATTGCCATCTGCGACTTGCCTATAAGCGACGTCCGTTTTTCGTCGCTAAATACGTCGCAAATAGGTTTTAGCGACGTATTTTCCTTTTTTAGCGACGTCTCCTGACGTCGCTAAAATGGGTTATTTTAGTAGTGAGCCGATACTGTGGCGTAGGCTGGGCACTGTTATGCACTCGTGCCCTAATACCGGGTAAGGGTCGTGACACATTTTTAGCATATAAGATGGTCCCACAGTTCTCGGTGACCCTCTTTATTATTGTTCCCATGCACAATTGAGAACATGGCCTTGGAAGGGAATGTAGGGTGACTGATAGATATAGTAAGAGCCTGATCAAAATCTGCAAGAATTGAGATGACAGTGTCTTCCTTTGCCATGACCCAAATGTTGCCCTTGCTATTGGAGTAGGAGAACTAAAAAGCAAGCTTTAGTTGATAGAATAGAAGTTGATCTGAGAACACTTTCGGCTCAATGATGGCCAAAAACATACCATGTTTGTCCTGCATAAAGACTTTATTCTCTTAAGCGTTTGTTGATGGGCCACCCCACGCACATTCCATATCATTGTTTGAAACATCAGAGAAGGAGGAGGTTTTAGTAGCAGAGGACTGCACTGATGAGAGTGTGACTTTTGTTGAGGGAGGCTTAGGAATTGCCACTTTTGAAGCCTTTTTCTGGGACTGCATCTTCCTAATGACAGTTGGTTTTTGCGGTGGATTGCATCCTTTCAGGGCGGGCTGAGCTTCACTATTGCCAACAAGCTCCACCTCCAACGCCCATGAACGAATAGGCGGTGACAACTCCCCTTCCTCTAAATCGGCTAGGGAGGGGTATTTTGTGGTAATTCATTCTCCATTATGGCGCCAGAGGCATTGTCAATCCCTTGAGTCCCATCCATCCCACTAGAGGGTGTAGTTCTTATAGGGCTTCTAGCTCTCTCTCAGGCGACTATATTGTCCTGAGGGTCAGCGTGATCATGATCATCTTCTTGGCCAAGTGTAGCGAGCAGACTAGTGGCTGGGACCCCATTAGTATCTTCTTTTGCTGACCACCTTCATTAATCTCCTCTGATCCTGCCAGTTGCCCTTCATTATTAGTCTCTACCCACCCCCCCTCCGTATTAATATGCATTATATCTAGAGCATGCGGGGATAGCTATCTCTGCAGCGACTTCTCCGATAGTTGTTGACCCTCCAGGTCTGCATTAACAACCCCTACTGGTTCCTCCCTCTCGTCTACTGAAGTATTTAAGATGGCTTGGTTTTGGTTATTGCGAGTGGCGACGTCCTCAACCACTTGCATGGGTACTTTATCTCTTTGTATCACCTTTGTGGCAGATTTCTCCTTCTGAATCAACTTACATTTGTCCTTCGCATGCCCTTGATGTTTGTAATGCGAGCAGAATAGAGGAATATTCTCATACTCTATTCGTTGGGATATTATGTGACCTTTAGGTAGATAAATATGAACAGTACTAGGAAGAGGCTTGCTAACATCAACTTCAACGAAAACCCTAGTTGTACTAGGTCTCGTGAACTCCTTTGTAGCTTTATCCAATTTCAAAGGGATCCCAACTCCAGAAGCAATGGCTAGCAAAGCATTCTGATTAAACAAATGTTGGGGAAGACCTGGAAAATTAACCCAGATCGGGGCAAGGGCTGATTCTTGTGATGGAAAGAAGTCAGGCGACCATCTGAAGATTCTCATAGTGGCCCTAAGAATGTATCACACATCTCTAGATCAGAGGCGTAAGAAGTCCACCTCCAGTGAAGGCCGGATGAGAACTTGTTTTTCATCAAGAACTCCCACCTTAATTTCACCTGTAAACTCAGATTTATTAAGTTCCTTACGGATCACGTGAATAGAAGGACACATATGACAGAATTTCCTGATTAAAGTAAAACGAAAAGGTGCAATCAAAACTAGTTCGTCCTCCTCCGAAAAGGAAATTGATGGTACGCCCTTAGAGAAGGAAGGATCATGGATGGGGATGGTAAAGGACGCCTTGGAAACTCCTCCAACCACCACCTCCAAGAAAGTTGGAGACATAGAAACCTAACGCCAGAAACAAACTGAGGTGAGAACCTCCGTCTGATTGGATCGAAGGGGCAGGGGAGGCGCCAGGGTTAGCAGGAGCTCAGGAGGAGCCGCCTCTCTCTCTCTCTCTCTCTCTCTCTCTCTCTCTATATATATATATATATATATATTTTTTTTTTTCTCAGGAGGAGCTGCCTCTCTCTCTCTCTCTCTCTCTCTCTCTCTCTCTCTCTATATATATATATATATATATATATATATATATATATATATATATATATATATATATATATATATGTCTTAGGGTTGAAAGTAGAGACTGAATTTTTGAAGCAGAAAGCCAGATTGACCTGGGAGGCAGAGGGTGACAAGAACTCCAGCTTCTTCCACGCTTGCGTTAAAGGCCGCAGAAACCAACTTAACCTGCACCAAATCTCCGACTATAACGGCACCTTACTCAAAGACCAGTAAAGCATCCAGGCTACTGCTAATTTCTACACTAAATTATTCTCCAAAGACGCCATCGTTAAAGACGACGAATTCCTGGCTAAGTTCCCCAATCTGATCAATGAGTGTGACAACGCGCAGCTCCTGATCCCCTCATCCTCAGAGGAGATCAAGTCCGCTGTGTGGGCCTTTGACGCCCACAGCGCACCCGGTCCAGATGGGTTCTTCGGAGTCTTCTTCTGATCCTGCTGGGACATCATTGATTCGGACTTTCTTGCGGCCACAGTTGTTTTTTTCAAGGCACGAGCTACCCAAAATCCATCTCTCGAGCCAACCTTATCCTCATCCCAAAAAAAGACAACCCAGAGTCCTTCAGAGATTTTAGACCAATCAGCCTATGCACTTTCACCAATAAAATAATATCCAAGATCATCGCGACCCGCATGTCCACTCTTCTTTCAAAGATAATCTCTGAGGAACAAAGCAGTTTCGTCCCCGGAAGAAACATTGCCGACAACATCCTCCTCATCCAAGAAATGATAACGTGCATGAAATTCCCGTCCAGGGGTGGGAACGTGGCCATCAAACTCGACATGGAGAAAGCCTACGACCGGCTAGACTGGCAATTCATGATTTAGGTCTTCAGGGCTTTCGGCTTCTCAGAAATTTGGATAGACATCATATTCAGATCCATCAGCAACTCTTGGTTCTCCACCATCATCAACGGGCAGGCCGACGGCTTCTTCCAGTCCAGCCGCGGGGTTCGTCAGGGAGACCCTCTTTCCTCCACAATTTTCATCATAGCGGCCGAAGCACTCAGCAGAAACCTGAATAACATGCCAAATATCTCCAGTTTCCACCACTATCATACCACTACTGGCTGTCCCTTAATTACTCATCTAGCGTACGCCGACGACATCCTCATCTTCTCTTCCGGTGACATCGGGTCGGTGGAGGTGGTCAGCAGAACTCTCGAGAAATACATAAGATGCTCCGGTCAACGTGTCAACCCCAAAAAAAGCGTCATCTACACCCATCACAAAGCCGACAGGAACAACTCAGCTACTCTCCCCAACCTGACCTTCTTCTCCATCGCGTACCCGCCATTCTCCTATTTGGGATGCCCACTAGTATATGGCAAATCTAATTTGGGCACCTTCGACGGTCTGGTCAACTGTCACGACCCACTCCCGAACAATCGGACATGAGTCGGACACGCCCAGCCTTCGTCGATAGATACAACGAAGTAAGCTGTACAATGCTAAGAAAAACTCCAAGTCACAATGTAATGTAAACATCCACAGCTTCTAAATATAACGTTCCCAGAAAGATCACCAATATCCATCAATCAAATTATACAATGTTATCCGGAGACAAATTCGGTAAAAATAAAAAAATACAATGATGATATCATAAAAATATACAATCTTCAGAAAATAAATGAAATAAAGCTTGCAATAACCAATGATACCATCATGCTCCATGTGGCCTCAAGCACCTGCAACGTATCCTGTCAGAAAAAGAGCAAAGTACAACCCCGACAAGAACAATATACAATGTAATCTGTAGTACATAATACAAGATGAAACCAGAATACCAGAACTAAAAATGAAACTATGGAACCAGAAATGAAATGTAAACTGCAGGCAATGGACGCGACAATCAATTTGCAAGACAATGAACACGGCTAACAATGAACAAGACAATGAACACGAAAATCAATGCAAGTGTGATATTTTGAAATATTAAACTAATATGTGACCGGCTAGGGACCACAATCAATCATTGCACAATCAGTTCTACAAGATCCGGCTTCATCGTACGTGAAGTGTACGATTAGGCTATCTGCAATACCTATGTTGGGTGTGGTCACACAAAAGCTAATATTTCCTCCAATCCTCGCAATAAACAATGACTCACAATGCAATGAACAAGGTACAAGACAATCGTGTGTAAGGTGGCTACGACGAGCAGCACGACGGAGGGGACTGCGATCCAGAACCCCCTGAACGACGAAGCCTCGAAGAAGATTTTGGCTACTGTGGCCGTACCGTCTCGCTTGATTCCCACGTTGGGGAAACACAGCAAAGAGTGCATCTTCTATATGGCGGGCCTACCGAGCGCACAATGCCAAAGGATGCCCACAGTGGCTCAACCACTCACGGACGAAGCGGTACCTGCGAAAAGATCTATTTTTAACAGAATTGCCTACCCATTGGGTAAGGCTACATTGGAATCGAAACGTTACTCACCTCTTAGGGATAACATGAAGAGATCCAAGGCGGCACGTACGCGGCCAAAGTGCTATGCCAACCACCCTGTTGGATTCTGAATACTATGCACCCTCTGGAGGTAGTAGGAATTAATCCAAGGCAGTACATGCCTCGTGCAATCAATGTGCTATGCCAACAGCTGACCGGAGGCCCACATTGACAGTCACGTGCGGAGCCAATAGAAGGCTATACAAAACTGGTCCGAGTGCTTCGATGCCTCGACTAAAAGAACCCCGCTATCACTTGAGCACTCAGGTGCATGATTCAAGCCAGGGGTACATCCCATTGAGAAAGACTCGTGCGAACAGTATTTCTGTGGGCATGGAAAGAGTCTACCTCATCAGCCCCTCTCTCATCCTTACTCCTGCGTACAACTTCCCTGAACGTGCAATAGGAGTACGGGAATGGGGAACTCGACGCTTTCATACAAGCATAAATCAGAAGAGGTGTCTGCGGCACAAGGCATGCCCGAACCAGGGCACACGCGTACTCAGATCACCATCAGCTATTCCTGTCGACATGCCACCACATCGCCACTAAAGAGGCGGTCCGTCTTCCAAAGACTACGACCGATGGCGACTGTACATCAGAGACCCGTGTTGCCTCATGCAACGCGGCACGGGGTTCTCCATCTCTCAAACAGCTACCCAAAAATCCTTCCATCTCCGCTAACAAGCTCAAGAAGCGGCCTGAGAGCAGTAAGATGAAAGAACCCAACACAGGTGTGTTCCAACACATGCGCGCTAAGTATGGCTCCTTACCGCAAGGAGATGCCGTATCAAATGCTGGGGGTAGCCAGCCCTCCACCACTCATGACAATCCCGCAATCCAATCTGAAGAGGGACCATATGACACAGATGCCTCCGCAAGCGCAGCTAGCCAACAAGTTGGGGTAGCAATTACAACGAGTCTATAGATGATGGCAACCTATCAGTTTATCCTCGAGACGAGGGACTCAGGCGTCTGAGCCTGAGAGCAAAAGATCTACCGTCCCTTCTACTTACCCACCCATGGTGTCAGTATTCATGTCCGATGGTGACAACACGGAAGGCAGCGAAGAGTTTAGTCATAACAAGCGTATAGAAGCCCTAGAGACAGGCCTACATACGTTGAATGAAAGTATAAAGGCTTTGGCTTCAGTTATATTCGAAATCAAAGAGAAATTGACGCCCACTGTCTCTCCTCCTGTGCACCAGGATCCGGGGGTAAACGTCGGATCCAATGTGCCTCCCGTCTTAAGACAAACAATGCCTCCGCAATCTACTCTGTCAGCAATAGGACCAGCAGTGTCGAATGAAGTATAACAGGCCCTCAACGAGTTATACGCTCGCAACGACGCTAAAGAAAAGCGAGAATAGCTCAAAAAGATGGAATACGACAACCATATCCTGTCGAATGGGATAATGTAGTCTATCCTCCCAAATACAATTCATAGACGCTCACACCTCTCGACGCGAAGGAATCTCCCCGTCGATACTTAAGGTACTTCGCCTCAGTAACGGGGAATATACTGAAAGACGACGCTATCCTTACCAACATCTTCGTATGAGCTCTGCAAGGGGTAGCCTACGAATGGTTCTGTAGTCTCTCGGACGATTGTATTTTGTCATTCGAAGACTTGAAGCGCCTATTCCTCAATCGATTCTACGAAGGATGAATGGACATAACGATGTCAACTCTCATGGAGATCATCCAAAAGGAGAAAGAGCCTGTACGTGCATATATTGAACGCTTCCGCTAGACAGCTCTAAGGTTGCCTCCTGGCATACCTGAGCTCATGCTTATGGACTCCTGCCGCAAGAACATGCTCCCTCCAATAAAGTTGTGGTACAGTGCGCCATGCAAAGAATGGACACCCTTTACTACAGAAGCAGACGAGGCAAAAAAGAAGGCTCGGGACGCACGACTACTAGGACTAAATTTTCCATCTCTAGAAGATAAAGGGCAATGCTCATCCTGAAATAACCCCACTTCCAAGGACGGTAAAGGAAAAGAAGCAATGACTGTCAACATCTCCAAGGGTTCGATAATAATGAACCCAAAGTCGACGAAAGCGCAGAGGCCAAAGGAGACTTACTTCTTCAATGATGAGGATACGCTAGAACTCTTTGATATATTGACGACCGCCAAAGCGCCCTGATGAAGTAGGAAAGGTAGACAACCCAAAATACTGTTACTAATATCAGTACATCCACCATTAAACATGTGACTGCTATATGTTGAAAACAGATCCAGCGTCTTATCGACGCCATAGTCACCTCACTTGACTATGAAGAAAAGACTGTCGCTACCAACATGGTTACTCTCCAATTCGAAAGTTTTCCAACAACGGAGGCTCAAGACTGTGTCATCCCCATCCCGAGGGCTACAATGGAAGTAGTCAATCTTCCACCAGCCTGTGGCAACGCGTAGGGTCTCCTTCCATTTACACCACCGAAAGGCAAAATTATGTGGGTCCACCCTGATTTTGCCCCAGACATCGTGAGGCCCGAAGCACAGTCTGTCAAGGGAAAGAAGGTCAAGTAATGTTGCTTGGTCTCTACATCGACCAGTGATACCTTGGTGACCACTCATTCGGCTCACCAACGAGAAAAAAACCAAGCTCCGGAGGAGGAAATGTCTCCACCTGTTGTGGCCTCTGCCCCCAATGCATCAGAAGCAGGCCCTTTTTAAACTCCTGCCGCAGACAAGTAGAGGCAGAAGGAGGTTCGTTTTGACAAATCTTTGAGAAAAGACTCAGCGGTAGGGTCGATCTAGCCCTACAACTTTGACATATTGGCGCAGCTAGCCAATACCCCGACTAGGCTGTCACTCTTCGAGCTCCTCCGTCTCTCCAAAGAGACTCGAGATGCACTCAGCGAAGCCTTACAGAACGCTGAGTCCTTCCTCACTCAGGTGCAACAACCCAAGGAGGACCCTGCTGCTTGTCCACATTGTCATAGCATAGTCGAGGTTATCCCTAATATCACCTTCACTCAACAGGACATGCTATTGAAGAACAATCGGCATAATAGGCCCCTGCAGTACACAGGGTATATCGGTACTATTAAAGTCGAACGCATCCATATCGACCCGGGTTCTTCTTCCAGCATCATCCCTCGGAGTTTACTCCAAGCTATAGGGATCCCGATGCATCAACTCAAGGTGTCAAATACTACAATCAGTAGCTTCAACGCTAGAAAGAGTGAGCCCTTTGGTAAGATCTGCCTGAAATGCCAAATAGCCGATCTCCATACCAAATTTACCTGCTACGTATTGATGCTGATATCAACTACAACATGTTGTTGGGGCGACCATAGATTAATGAATACATGATCGTACCCTCCACTCTCTACTAGTGCATGAAATATATGGCCAACGACGGGACTATCAAGACCGAGTTCGCCGACATCGATCCATTTCGAGGGCTCGAAACATACTGTATAGATGCTGATCTATACAAGCCAGTCCCATGGGACGATGCCAATGTTGCTGACGACGAGGTAGATACTGCATCAGAAAGCGTAGCTATCACTTAGGAACCATTGAAAGTTTGTTTGAAGGGGAAACCTCCCAAAATGTCAGCCCCTCTCGTCATCAAGCTTAGAGGCAAAGCACCGGTCCGGTCACCCTTGACAATGCCAGATGATAGCCAGGAGCCTATGCAGATAAGGCCCCCCCGGAGGACTCCAAAACCAACTCTGTGGGCACATGAACCTTCGACCGCAGCCCCCTTAGTAGTCAAGCTAAAAGGGAAACAACCTCCTCCTCATCCCATGACAGCACTAGTCCTCACCGATGAGGAGCTAGGAGACTACGTGTCTACCAATACCGAGGCACACTCTTTAGATGATGTAATCCCTTGGGGTAAAATTTCACATTTTACTAATAGGAAGTTGTCTTTGAATTACTCTTGTGCGCATTGGAATACTTGGTATTTCTTAGACAACGCTCTGTATAAGTTATAAACACAAGTAACAACTGCCAATCTCGCAAGCCGAGTTGTCCCTCCCTGGGGTGCCTACTTCTTAGTTCCAGCAAGAAAAAAGGAGGAAGAACCCATCATCTTCGGCCGGTTGGAGCACCCTCAGCGACTGGCTTCAACAGAACCAGAACCTGATAACGGCAAGATGCAGCTCTACCATTACAATACTCAAGCCAATTACCTCATCCAGAAGATGGGTTAGGACTTGAATAGTAACAAAGGACTCAACTATGATAAAGGCTGACGTCTTCCCTTGCGACTTCGTGTTCCAAAGAAAAAAATCTCAGAATTACTATCAACGTACTTGTCGAGGGTTGGGTTATGTCACACCCACATCAACTTCGGAGAGCTTAGATCCGAAGGCCATGGTGCATTCACACTCCTCTGATTCTTCAAACTGGGACTCTGACACCAGTATCGGCCAGGCCATCAAGAAAAATATTGTCCGTCAATATGGCCTCAGCAGATCCTCTAGTCGAGGAGGAAGACCAAATACTCGAATTCTTCGAGGATGAACCCTAGGCTCAGTGCCTAGGATCTCAATGGGAATGGCACTTCGAACAGCGCGAACCTTCCACAGAAGATGAAGTTATCCAAGTCGAACTGGGAAATGAGGCTTCGCATAAGCCTATCCTCATCAGCAAAATCTTGATGGAAGAAGACAAAGAATCTTTGATGCAGCTTATCCGAGAATATATCGATGTCTTCTCTTGGAGCTATAAGGACATGCCTAGCATAGACCCGCAAGTTCTCATGCACCATCTCAACATCTTGTCCGATGCTAAGCCTGTCAAACAGCAACAACGTCGTTTCCTCCCCCAACATTATGGATGTTATCGATAAGGAAGTCGACAAACTCATAGAGAGTGGCTTCATTCGCAAAGAGCAACATCCGGATTGGGTGGCCAACATTATCCTAGTCACAAAGAAGAACGGGAAAATACGGGTCTGCATAGACTTTAGGGATCTCAATTCGGCCTGCCCAAAAGATGAGTTTTCCCTCCCAATCACCGATGTGATGATCGACAACACTTGTGGTTTCGAGCGTATGTCCTTTATGGATAATTTCTCGGGTTACAACCAGATCAAGATGTTCCCCAACGACGAGAAGCATACTTCGTTTCGGACTCCAAAAGGGATATACTATTACATAATGATGCCCTTCGGGTTGAAGAATACGGGGGCAACTTACCAGTAGGCTATGAGCACCATATTTTGCAAGCACCTCCGAAAGATGGTAGAATATTATGTTAATGACATTGCCGTCAAAAGCAAGAAGAAATCCAGTCACTTGGATGACTTGAGGACAGTATTTGACTTAATGCGGACGCATCGACTAAAGATGAACCCCACCAAGTACTTCCTGGGAGTCTCCAGTGGCAAGTTCCTGAGCTTTATGGTCACAGCTAAGGGTATTCATATTAACCTTGAGAAGACCAAAGCAATCCTGGACATGGCCCCTCCGAATAATCTTCGTAAGCTTCAAGGCCTACAAGGGCGCCTGGCGTACATCAAAAGATTCATAGAAAATCTCTTTGGGCGATGTCAACCCTTCACCAAACTAATGAAGAAAGGGGTCTATTATGTATGGACAAGAATGCCAGTGCGTGTTCGACGACATCAAAGAGTACCTCATTAGTCCTCCAGTACTAGTAGCACCGGTCGTGGGAAAGCCTTTCCTGATATATGTTCGAGCTATAGACCATTCTCTCGGTGCTTTGCTAGCCCAGAGGAGCAATGAAGGCCACGAACAAGTCATCTGCTGCCTCAGCAGGACCATGATGGAGCTGAGCATCGGTATAATCCTATAGGGAAAGAGTGTCTCGCTCTACTCTTCGCCATTCAAAAGATGTACCATTATGTGGCCGGACAGACGATCCACGTCATTTTTTGAGTCAACCCCCTCAGGGACCTCATGACCAAGCTAGGGGCATTAAATTCGCGATTGGCCACATGGCCAATTCTTCTGACTCCTTATGATATGGTGTTCGTCCTTCAAAAGGCAGTCAAAGGCCAAGCATTGGTCAACTTCTTGGCAGCACATCCTGTGCCAAAAACATCAAAAATATTAACATTAATGTTATGAGACCATATGTTCGACTGATAGCCCATCGGTTCGGATTGATATAGTTCGATGCGTCCGGTTTGACACACATCTGCAAAACCCCCTAATTCAATTGATCAGATCAACATATTTTTTTTTCAGTAGTTTCTTTTATTAATAACTACCATACACGTATCATTATTACGTGCTAGTACGTAATCAAGAATGGTAACAATGATTCGTATTATACATATCGGTTTAGATTGATGTATAATTTATGATCCAAGTTTGGTTCGTTTCGATGCGGTTGGTTTGACCCATACGTGCACACCCCTAAATACAATTGATCACGTGGAAAATTTTAAAATTAAAATTAGATTTAAAATTAAAATTAAAATTTGATATAAATTTTAAATTAAATTTAAATTTATAACTAAAAAGTAGTTAAAATTTAAATTAAAAAAATCCCTTGTAAAAATAAAAAGTCCATATTAATATTATCATGGTTCTTCTGACATTAGCATGCATGCATGCATTTCTTTGTATTTTTCATATTTATATGATATCGGTATCTTATCCTCAATGTAGTGGGTTATTAATGTTAAAGTGTTGATATCCTTCATTTTGGAGAAATTACAAATTTATCCAAATTATGTGACATTATGGGTTTATGATGCCGATTCCTTTTGTCCCACAACCCAAGACCATGTTTCATCAAAATTTGGCAGTACAATGCAAAGTGAAGAATTTTGGCTGTGCAAATAGCCCTGATACTGACTATATCAGTGCTAAACATTAATACAACATTAGTGTAATAATATCCAAGAGATTTGGACGTTTCCCCACACAATGATGACATTTTACCTTCTTCAAAATGAATTTTGGCAGTACAAATCCCACTGCCATTCACCATAATTAAGTAGTGGCCTGGGGGAGATACAAGGAAACGTATTCATCTTTACCACCCTTCAAAACCAATTTATATAGATTGAAAACCAAACTAAACAGCCAAACTATTCATATTCACAACCCTTCAGAACATTCTCAATGGAGAAGAGCAAAACCAACATCTGCGAAAATGTCGTCTGAGGAGGTATTCTGCTTGTCTTTCGTTTGCCGGTCGTGGTGGAAGGCGCTCTACTGTCCGTGCTTCTGGTCGGACGTCAAGTTGACTTAGTGGTGCCGCAGAGTTAACCTAACCTCAAAAATTGACGAGGCGGTAAATAAGCTAGTGGCGCACAATGAAGGAAACCTAACCTCCCTCTCTCTTTACAAACTCGGCAATGAGGCCTTCTCCTTTACTTCCTCAAGGCCAGTACACGATATTCTTAATCTATTTTTTCCATAAGTTATAAGCTGTTAATTTTGATTTTTTTTGTTTTCCTGGTTATACTACTATTTATAATAGAGTGGTAAATTTTTAAGGGTCCTACGAATGCCAATGAGCAACATGAGTGATAAAATGTTGGAGGAAAATTTAGAGTTTTTTCCGGTTCTGACAGAACTCGACATCAGCTACTGCCTCCACATTACGTCTAAAGGCATCGAACTTTTCGGAAGTCGTTGTCAGCGTCTAGTTACGCTGAATAAGAACATGCCAACTCCGCAGTTCATGATCATGAACGGATTCAAGAAGGAAACCATTGACAAGTCAGAGGCCATGGTCGTGGCCTCTTTGATGCCGTGACTCGAGCACCTCGAGGTAAAGTTTGGCATGTTCGACGACAATGGACTGAAAGCTATCATGACGGAGTGCAAGGATCTTTACGTACTCGACCTAAGAGGATGCTGGAATATGCGGCTAGATGGGAACCTCAAGTACATACATGGTTTAGTAGATTTTATAAAGGATCCCTTCGAGGATCAGAACCCATGGGAGCGTGTGAACAACATCTGTGAGGAGGAGAATGATGTTTCAATTGACATCGGTGATAAACCATAGTTGGATTACGAAATATCATATGATTGTTCTGACTGTTAATATTAAATGATTGTTCTTCATTGCAAGGCTCTCTGTGTGCTAAACTATAAGACTATATGGGATTATGATTGAATCTAATATTTCTTTAGCTCGTATCATAAATGTTTATGATGCGAGCTAAATGTGTTGGCTAAGATCGAAAAATATGTTGCCACATTTTTAACAAGGTTATTGAGACTTGGGTTTGGCTTGTTTTGGTTTGGTTTGCACACTCTATAAATTAGATGATCATGGTAATTTGGCTTTCATTAAATCTTTACATAGATTAGATTGTTAGTTTGATTTCGCTTTCATTAAATATTTACATAGTTTAGACTCAAAATTCCATGATAATTTGAACTTGAATAATGTTTTGGTCTATAATTTGTTTCCTTTAGAATTATGTTGTTTAAATATATTCTAATGCATGTTTAAATCATATTGGCTGCAAAAGAAAATGACTCAAAATTAGTTTAGATTATCATACTGAGATTTGTTTATGTATGAGACCAGATTAAATTTGATTATAATTAGAATTCTTAATTTTTATAATATTAGGTTGTTAGTTTGATTTGCATTACATTAAATTTTTACATAGATTGGACTCAAAATTATAAATTAGGTATAATATTTAATATATATATATTAGGAAACCATATATATTATATTTAAATTATGTTAGATCAAATATGGCAGCTGTTTGCTGCATAATATGGTATCAAATATAAATCAAATATTTATATTATATAAAATAATAAATAATAAATATTGTCTACTACATAATATGGTATCAAATAAGCTTAGTTGTATCGTAAATAATAATTTTTTAAAATAAGTTTGGTTGTAGTGTTATGTGGATTTATTATAACATTTTATGTAGATATCTTTAAAAAATGTTATAAACAATGGTCAATCGTGTTGGTTACCCCTAGATTACGCGATAAATTAGTCGGAGATAGAGAATAAGAAAAGTCACTGGAGGTTATTGAATACCCCCATGTTTCCTAATTAGGAATAAGAAGAGTTGATTAAGAAAACGTGTATATATATACATATGGGGTCCCCATTCATATGGGTAGGTTGCGCATTAAACATGGTCCCAAAAAAATCTTTAGGTTGGGAACCATGGCCGGAGGCTTCATCCAGTCGTCGTATAGCCTCTCCGTCTGGAGCACCCTTTGTGCTGCCTCCGGCCCATGATGGACGAAAGAGGGTGCGGAAAACTGACTGGCTGGCCGAGGCTGAGGACTTCCTGACCTCCTTCGGTTTGTCACTAGAGGTCATTGCTCGACCTCTCGATCCGGCGCCCAACTTTGACCTGTTGTCGATTACTCCGGAGGAACAAGATTCTCTAGAGAAGAGGCAAGGTTACGCCGCCTGTGCCATCGTATGGGTTTGAGCACCCTGGAGGACTTTGCGGAGGTCCTTCGCGTGGCTAGTGAGGGCTCTACGTAGACCTCTTCTTTTTCTATTTTTTTTCAAAAAGAAATTTTGTTTTTTTCTCCTCTTGTATCCTTCGTCGGAGAATGTTCCGGTGAAGAATGCAATCTAATATTTTGTTAAATCAATTTGGTTTGTGCTGCAAGCGACTAATTATTTTATCTATTTTTGAATTAACAAATCTTGTTACGTCAAATCCATCTATCTGTGACGATATCCCATCAAGACTTGTTACATCATAGAATTGATTATGCTGCCATCGACAAATTCTTGCCGTCAAATCCATTTATCTGCGACTAATTATTTTATCTATTTTTGAATTAACAATTTTAATTACAATAACCAGTATAAAAATAATACTAAAAATGACAAAAATTGTAAATGAAAAATCAATCGACTTATTAAGGAGTATAAGTGATCAATAACTAAGAAACCCCATTCCCCTTTTCTATTTCTCTCTCGTCTCAATCTCTGTATAACATTAGGGATTATAGAGTTTGGTTAAGTGCAGGCTTCACCCCCTGTATCTGTGTCTGTATATATATAAGTTATAGATTGTTATTATAAATTACTTATTAATTACTTATTAGTTACTATTACTTTTACTACTATTATTTGGGATTTAGGGTAATCTGGGGGTTAAAAAAAGAGCATGGAGGAGGCAGCAGCTTCACCCCTGCTGCTTTTTAATGGAGTAGTTAGGTTATTTTTCTTACTTAATTTTCTTGATATTAGTAATAGTAATTTGAAATTATATTACTATTATAATTATAATTATAATTATAATTATAATTATAATTATAATTATAATAATAATAATAATAAATATTATTATTATATAATAATTATTATTATTATTATTACTATTATTCATAAGGTTAGGGATTATCATATATTGAGCTTTAATTTGGGCTTGAGTCCATTATTGCGTGGGCTTGGGTATAATATTTATAAAAATGTACATCTATAATAATGAGGGGATATGGTAGATTGAGTGTTGTGCTAATTATACATATATTTTTGTGTAAAAATTAGTATATTTATATATACAGTTTTATAATTGATGTTTTTGATAATTAAATTGGTATTATTATTTAGAGGAAGCATGGGCTTGGACCCTACATGTATTGGTGTATTATTTCATCTATTTTAAATATGGCCCTTAGCCTAAAATAAAAATATAAGTATATTTCACAAAGTTAGATTTTAGCCCTAAAATGATTACCTAGATTTAATTATTTTCCTAAAAATATTTTTCTAGTAAAATCTAGTTTTGACCTAAAAATCCTATTCGACAAATTAAGAGTTTAAAGTCCTGAAATGGTTTTCAATATTTTCATATGTTACCTAAAAATGCCTTGATTCATAAAAATATAGTTTCTAGACATTGTAAATAATTTCCAAAATTAGTTTTATTTATTTATCTATATTTTTTTCTCCGAAATCATAAATTGCGACTATTAAAGTCGTTTCCTATTTTTTGATTCGATTATCGTATCGGACTTTGATTTTGGGCTTATATATACCAAATTAGGCTATTTAGACTATATGGACTCAATGGAACTGCATGTGCCGTCGTTTGGGACCATCTTGTGGAGCATAGCATCGTACCTATTCCGTATGGACATGTTCGTGTCGTATACGTCGACCCCAACCAAATTGAGGCTAGTACCTACCTCTGATTATTTTCTTCATGATAGTATCTATATTACCTGCTCTAGACTACATTACTTGATACTGATACACTGTTACACAGATTGATGCTAAATGGATCTTGTCAGGAGATGTTATCCCCTTATCAGGTACATTGAGTATTCCATGTTCATGTATTTATCATGTGCATCGTATGCTCCTTGTATTCGTAACATTCATGTAGTCTCATGTGCTCTCATGTTCTTCATGTACAAATAACAATCATGTACATAACGTGTCGTGATCAGATCCATGTGTATTGATTAGGGCGAGGGAGTAGAAGTAGTTATATGATTAAAATCCTAGTATAATCATGTGCACGTCGATTATACCCTTCACGTATAATCGAGTTACCATAGAATAATCATGTACAACCTAAACCAATCACATAACTATCTTGTGCTCTAAATCACTTAGTATTTATTCCAGTTTAACATGTTCCCTATCTTGTTCATATACTCAGTTTCCATATATGTTCATGATACTATTTATCTGTATTTCTATTCTAGTACATCATGTATATTCTTATATTGCGAGTTATATATTTTCTACCTTGCAATGAAATTACTTTCGGAGTTATGTATTTCGCTCCAATCCTGACTGGATAACTATTTTTTAGGTAATATTATGCCCTACACCTTGGACTACATGATGACAGATTTTCGATGTTTTATTTGCCGTGAGTTGACTTCTGGCAGCTCTAGGCCATTTTTTCTCCACGTGGATGGATGTTACAGGTGCATGAAAGCGTTGGCTTAAGTCAAGTCCTAGGAGATGTGTTGTTTCTACATGTGGATAATTTAAAGACATTCCTTTATTTAGGAAGCACGAAATGTCCCTTTTCGGGGTTACATCATCCAAGGGTGGTATATCATTTTGAGTCACCCTACTTTTTTCACACTCACTTCTTCTAATTAAGGGTATTTTAGTCATTGTGCATTATTTTGAATTTATTTAAAATATTAATTAAATTGATTGTTGTGTGGTTTGGATTGGTGTTTTGATAGGACCAAGATGGTATAACCTTAGTCAACCTTGATTAAAAGCCTAATAATGTAATTATATTTATTATTGGCTTTTTAGATTTAATTTAGAATTATTATCTATTTTTAAGAATTATTTAATTCATTTTAGCTATTTTTTATTAAGCCTTTAAAGCCTTTTGTCAATGGGCCTTTTTAGCAACTTAAGATTGTTTGGCCCATGACTAAACCATAACCCTAATACCCCCCATGCTTGGCCGGCCAAACAACAACAGCCCCCCTTCACATTGTGTAGAAACCTAATCTCCTTCACAAATCCAAACCCTAGTTTTTTTCTTTCTCTTCCAAACGCCCCGTTCTCTCGTTTCTCAACCAAATCCTTCCAAACGAAGTGCGTTGCGACCGTTGGGAGGAGAGGAACCTGCTGGAGATTTACTAGGGAGGGATCAGAAGCGTTTGACCGGAGGAAAGCGGCATCGACGTGTTTTGGAGGCTTGTTTCATTGAGTTTTAACACTCAATAGATAAATCTCCTTAAACACCTGTTAAATTCCATTTTTTCTTTATAGATGCATCCATATAGGTACCCCAGACCTGCGCATTAAGTTTGGTAGGTTTGTGATTTCGTTTGATAGCCGTATCGGACACGTGTCGGTCCTAGGGAACACGTGTTCGACAAAATGCCACTTAGAACTAAAAAGTGTTATTTTTCGATTCTGTTTTCACGAATTCCATGCTAATATTATTTGTAATAACTTTCGTGAAGACGGATCTGGAATCGACACGATTTCAGTATCCGAATCGGACACAGACATGCGTACACGAGGCCCGTGCATGGCCCCGTGCATGCCCTGCTATCTCTGCGTCATAACTCGACGCACAAGGCACCGTTTCGCATGAAATTTTATGGGCGCATGGGGAAACCTCTACCCACATGTTCCTAAAATCTCACGACGTTTCGTGAAGCATGCGCGGAGAAATCTCACGCGCACGGTTCAGCCTGTATTGTGCACGCGGCTGAAAAGTGCCCCTGACATGGCCTTCGTACGCGAACAAAATGCGACGAGGACCCGTTCCAGGAGCACGAGCACGTAGCCCTATACCTGGAATATCCAGGCACTCGATCCCGAGATAAAGTGTGGCTTGTGTCGCGAGCCACGTGGCTCGACACGTGCCCACAGGCACGCACGCGCGCACGCGCACAGCCCGTACGGGATCCGCGTATCTGTGTCGCATAGACACGACGTGGTGTCATGTCAGTGTAGCCTAGACCTAATGCGGGACCCTACCTAGCTACGTGCACGAGCACGAGGCTTCTCACATTGTATGCGACGTCCAATCGGGCGAAACGCACGTGCACAACTCGCGTATCCGATTTTCCGATACACACTCCGTGGACACGATACAGACAAGTGTTCGACCCCGTGAGTACCCGTGCACGTCACAAACATAGACACCTTCAAGTTTGCCAAGTTTTGCGGGTTCTAGTTGTGTATATATTGATTTGGGTCTCGAGTTTGAATTTGGGTTTTTCGACACTTAATAGTTAGAGCCGATTTGTGATATTTTGATTTCTTGAGTTTTAAACGATAAATTCTGAGTTTATAGCATGAATATGAGATTTAGGACTTGTGGGTAGTAGTCCCTAGACTTATATCCTAATATTCTATCATATATGTATATATATATCCCCTTTTTGCCTTATATATATATATATATATATATATATATATATATATATATATATATATATATATATATCATAAGATGGCTCCTGGGGAGCGGAGCGCCGTCGGTGGCCGGCGGTCGGCATGGACGGCCGGCCTTCTTGGCCCGGCCCCCGGCCCTTCCCATCGCGGAGGCCTCCGCCCGGGCCGGCCGGCCCCCCGGACTCCTTCCCTGTGGGGGGTTTTCCATTTTGACGGCGTGCCCTCGCCGTGGGGAGGCCTTCCCCTCGCCGTCGTTTTCCCCTGGTGGGGTTTTCCCCCACCCCCGCCCCCTAGGCGCCGTCCTCGGCGCCGCCGAGCTCGGCGCAGGAAGAATCCACCTCCGGGGTCGTCTGCTTCGCCGGCGCATCCGGCCGTCTCTCTCGCCGTGCCGGCCCCTGTCGCGGCTGCGACCGCCCCCTCCCTGATGTGGCCTCCTCCGTCCCCCCCGGCTTGGTCTGCCACTCCTCAGCCGCCGTTCGCTCCGCCTGGCGTGCTGCCCCCAGATCCGGCGCCCCCTCCGCCTATCGCTCCCCTTGCAGCGCATCCCGGCGTGGCAGGAGTGGCCCTCCCCCTCTTCTCTGTCCCTGCCTCCACGGGGGGCCCCCACCCCCCAGCTCCGCCTCCCCCGTCGGCGGCGGATCCCCACCCCCCGTGCGGCATTCCCCCTCGTGGAGATGGCCTCACGCGCTCTCTGCGATCCAGCCACGGCGGTAGGCGCCACCGGGCGTCGGCCGACTCCCCCGTCGGCGGCGGATCCCCACCCCCCAGCTCCGCCTCCCCCCTCGCGGCTCACGTCAGCGCCTCCTCCGGAGCCCGCCGGAGTCGAGCCCCCCGCTTCCTCCCCCTGGCGTCCCTCCCCTTCCTTCTCCGCCCGCCTTCTCGCCCGACTCCCTCCGGCTGCGGTTGTCGCCTCCCCCGACGGTTCGGATGACCCCTCGCCGTGGCCCCTCGCCTCCCCCACTGGAACCGATCCTCCTCTGGCACCACCGCGGCCGAATCCATCCCCCCCGCTGGAGCCCCCCGCCGGAGCCCTTCCTCCCTGTCGGCCCGCGCCTGCTCCACCGCATACGGGACGTGCCCCTTCCCCGGCACCCCTCCTCCGCCGTGGTCTCCCCGGAGCTTAGCCCCCGCCGCCGTGGCTCCTCCATCTGTCCCCCCCGCCTTTCCCCTCCATTCGGGCTCCCCCGCCGGAGCTCCGCCCCCCTCGGCTTCCCCCCCGTCCCTCTCGTCCTTCCCTCCGGCCTGCTTGCAGAGGGCCTGAGACCTTCGAGCCGCGCGCCAGCATCGGGTCGCACAACCTCGACCAGAGCGCCCGTCCTCGGGCAGTGCTCCATCGGGCAGTGCGCCCGCACTCGGGATGCGTGACCTCGGGTTGCGCGCCCACCCCTTCGGGCTTCGAGCCCGCTCCTCCACAAGACTAGCAGCCAACACTTTTTTTTTTCAAAATTTCTTTTCAAAAATTCAAATTTTCGGTTTTTCGAAATTCTGAATTTTAGCTTTTACAACTTTTGTGCTTCCTACTTCCTCTACAGGGCCATTTTGTGTTTTTTGCCACTGTATCAGTCTGTACTGCTCTTTTTGAGCCACTCTTTAATTTTCAATAAAATTGCTTCTTCGGAATATATATATATATATATATATATATATATATATATATATATATATATATATATATATATATGTTTTGATGAGTATTGTCGAGATATTTTGTTCTCGGATCTGAGTTTTCAATCCCCCTTCGTAAACCCAACATTCTTTCTCCCCTATACATATACGTGTATATATTAGTATATGTATATATATATATATATATATATATATATATATATATATATATATATATATATATATATATATATATATTAGTATATATATATATATATATATATATATATATATATATATATATATATATATATATATATATATATATAAAGTTTTCTTTTAAATAGGCTTGTGTATATATGTATATATATGGTATATTCATATTGTTGTATATATAACCAATTTGTCTCTGTTTTGAACCCCCAGTAGCAGCCCTTCATCGACACACACACACAATCTCTTTTTCACAGGCTTAAGTATATGTATACATGTGTATGAGTGTATATGTATATATATATATATATATATATATATATATATATATATATATATATATATATATATATATATATATATATATATATATATATATAATTATTTGCTTGTGATTGTAACCTAGGGAGTATTGAGACAGTTTAGGATTGACCCAATGAGCCTAGAACGGCCGAGTCGACCGACAAGTTGACCAAGTTGACAAAAGTCAACTTTGGGTCAAACTTGATCCAAATTGACTCAAACAAACTTAGAATGACTTGGAAACTTGTGCTTGACCTAAAAATTAGTAAACGAACTAGTTGACTTATAGTTGACCAAGTTTGACCAGAGTTGACTAAGTTTGACCAGAGTTGACCAAGGTTGACTTTGACCTAGAATGACCTAGAATCATGTAGAATTGCATTGTAGACCTTTCTTATGATATTTTAGACCTTGTTGTGACTTATGGTTATTTTAAATAGGATTACATCACTCCAGTTCAGTTACACTTCCTCATCAGTAGCTTGGATTGCCAGGCAAGAACATTCTCTGACCGTTTCATTCTTGCTTGGACATATTTACTTGTTATAGACTAGTTTACTTGTTGCTGCATGATGTTGTCATAGATTAGTACTATATGGATCTCTTCATGCGATATTATCCCCTCGAATACATCGGGTATATTGTGCTCATGTACTTTATCATGTGCATCGTCTACTCTTTGTATTCGTATTTATTCATGTATACTCATGTGACATTCATGTACACTTATGATCATGTGAGCCTTCATATATAACCTAGTGTTCATGTGGACTAGCTATCCATGTGACACACTACTTTCATGTGCAATAACATAACCTGGATAGATCCTTGTGTACTGATTGGGGTAGGGGGAGTATTTATTTGGTTATGTGATCTACACCCTTATCATGTGCAACTCCAAACTAGATTTAAGTCATGTACAACCTAAGCCAGTTTACATAACCAGATTGTGCTCTACATCACGTAGTTAGTTCAGTTCTCTTATTATATCATATATTTCTATTTCCATATATCATGTTCTCTTTACAGTCTCATTTCTTACAACAGTTCATGTATATTATTATATAGCTTGTTTCATATTTTCTTTCATGTTATGATCTGTGTGAGAGATGTATTCGTTCCTGTCCTGACTGGACCTGTTAAAAATATTACAGATGATGAGGATTGCTGCGATACTTACTATAGAGTAGGCCTAGTTGACACAGGTGACCTGGACCCTTAGCAGGATCCAGTAGTCGCTGAGGATTTGCCATTATCTTAGTCTAGACTCTTCTTATTATCTAGCTTCATAAGACATTTGTGATTGTACTGAGATATCATTTATGGAGTTTTGTACCAAAACTTATTTATATTTGTGACTCTCTGTTGAGATTATCTTATCATCTTTTCTATCTTAGTTTGTGATTGAGATTACTTATTATGTTGTTCTCCATTCGGAGCATATTCTAGATTGTGTTAGATGTTGGACCTAGGACAGCATTCTACCGTCGACACTGCGGCGTAGGTTGGACGTACCAACTTCTCGTGCCCTTATACTGGGTACGGGTCGTGACAACTTTTTTTAAGTTTACTACTGTCAGAGCCCTTCTTGCTGGACTGCCGAAGTTTTATCACCAAAGGCTCGGTCATCATTGCCGGTGTGGGGCTTAGATCGTCCTCCGACGATGCCTTTCGAAGATTGATCGCCATGGGTTGGGCAGCTTTCTTTCGAATTGTGACAACCAGAGTAGCATGGACATATGGGGCACTTTCTTTAACATAGATTTCATGAGTTTCTTCAGAGAAGAATCCTCTATGACGCTGACACCTGGAGCGCATTCGTTCACGCGGATCCTTAGATGTCACGCCCCAGAACCAGAATACTGGAGAGCGGGAGAAGACATAGCCAGCTACGTATAATGAAATGGAATCCATCTCACCATACGGTCACGGCTGTCTAGATATATGAGGGTTTATCTACAAGCCATCAGTCTCTTAAGGTCATAAATTATCCTATTGTCTCAATCTCAAACAACTAGTAATAATCACAAGATATCAGATCACCAAATATACAATTGTAAGGCGTCCCAAACATTACATATCCAGATGATCATGAAGCTAGTCGTATAAAATGTAAGGACTAGCAAGAGTTAAGTCATACATGATCAACCTCGAGTTGCCAATCATGATTACAGCCCGTAGGCAGGCAGAAGTAAAGTGCATCGAGCTAACAAGTGCTCGTCGGCTAAACGCCTCAAAATGAAAATGTACAATAGAGTGGGAGAGCCAAAATAACCCACTCGTTGCCAGGATTCCCTCTAGTGGTCACCATGTGGCTGGAAGGCAGGTAGATCCTTTACTGCTGCTCCGGTATCTGGCCATACAAAACCAGCTGGGTCAGACCCCAGAAAGAGCAAGTACCACAAAGGAGGCTTCACTTAAGAACTAAAACCAGTAATTAGCACAATAATATAATTACATAATAAGAGACAGTAATTTAAGAAAAAGCATGATAGGTGAATATAAAAGACAATCTTGCACAGAATCGATAAAGACAGAACATATGGAAGAGCATGACAGGATGATATACGATGAGATAACCATGGGACTATTCAGATAACCAGGTTACCACCCGTAAACCAAACAAGGACCCGGGTTGTAACCCTTCGTCTGAACGAAACTTGGTTTCTTCCACAATTTATCGGCAAGGTAAGAAATCTGGTCATGCAATTATTCATGATATAGAATTAAGATAAAGCACGAGTAATCATGTCATGCCAGAAATGGTACAGAATCAGGATGAGACAAAGCTGGACTAGATACCATCCAATCAATCACGGCCAAACAATAAATACGGCTTGCTACTTTAACTAACTAGGGTTATCACAGGCCTAGTTACTAGCAAGATGCAATGAGAATCCCAAGCCCGGTTACCTGTTTGTTACTACCTGAGTGATTCCAGCAAGAAAAGGAAAAGGTAGCAGGATATAGTAGACACACTGTAGTAAGATACATGTGTCCTAAGGTACCACACTCGACGGCGGGCTGGAAGTGCGCTCATCTCGACGGATAGCAACAAATCCCATGTATATATATATAAGGCCGAGACCCAAGGGGCAACAGGTAACTGGAAAATTCTCCATGAACTATTTGATCAATCTAGTCATTAACCTAGCCAGATTCAGTATGAATCCCTGACCGTGGGAAACCAGGGATTCATGTCCTAGACATGATACGAGACAAGACTGGTTGCTTACACAAGCACATTCAATACAATCACCCACGGTGTCAAGAATTCACTTAGTATGTCAAGTTAGCCGTCGCAACAGCGTATCAAGGTTATCGTGTCAAGATTACTTGTCAAGATTACTTGTCAAGGGTGCACCACGACGGGTCATCATCATGTCATGTGTAGCAGGTCAAGTTATCAAGTCAGGAGTGCACCACGGCGGGCCACTATCAAGCATTGTTCAATTATCATTCCAAAGTCAGACTGCGCTCAGGTCAGGCTACGCTCAGGTCAGGCTACGCTCAGGTCAGCCTACGCTCAGGTCAGGCTACGCTCAGGTCAGGCTACGCTCAGTCAGCATAAGCTCAGGCGGCATACGCTCAGGCAGCATACGCTCAGTCAGCATACGCTCAGGCAGCATACGCTCAGTCAGCATACGCTCAGGCAGCATACGCTCAGGCAGCGTATGCAAGACATACGCTTCCAAAAGGCAGCGTATGAGGTCCATACGACTCTTTGTCACCCAAGTCAGCGTATGCAAGACATACGCTTCCAAAAGGCAGCGTATGAGGTCCATACGACTCCTTGTCACCCAAGTCAGCGTATGCAAGACATACGCTTCCAAAAGGCAGCGTATGAGGTCCATACGACTCCTTGTCACCCAAGTCAGCGTATGCAAGACATACGCTTCCAAAAGGCAGCGTATGAGGTAGACTGCGCTGCACTAAAGAGCGCACGCAGCTCAGTGGCGCAAGCTAAAAAGCTCGCGCACTGCTCTCTGTCTTCTCCAAAATAGCAAGAACTCCATGGTTTGAACCTAAAACTTCAAAAGTCCATAACTTGGTCAAAACAAGTCCAAATCCAACTTTTTAAAGGTCAAAATTGGGTAGAATAAAATTCTCTACAACATGGAACCATCAAAACTTGAAAACAAGGAAGTTTGATAGATCAAAACCACCAAAATTCAAAAATAATTAATTTCTAGATCTATAAAAATTAAAGCCTCAAAATGGAAAATGACAAGTTCTAATGTGTCTTAGAAACATGAGGAGAAGCTAATGGAACAATAAAAATGGGCTCTCTTGTGGAAGCAAGTTGCACTTGCCTAAGGGGTGTTGGTGTTGTGTAGAGGAAGGAAGAAGAAGATGGAGAAATAAATGAGAGAATATTGAAGAGAGAGAAGGTTGGTGGAGATATTATAAGGGTGGGTTGTGTTGTGTTGAGGGTGGAGTATAGGTTGTGTTCCATGCATATTAAACCAAACCAAACCAAACCAATTCTTCTCCACAAAATAAACCAAGCCAGGTAAAACCCAGTTACGAGAACCAAAATCTGCAAGTCAAGCCAATTACAAGTACATGCCAAAATCCAAGAAAATAAATACAGATCTGAAATACATGCAAGCTTGACAAAATACATATTCAGAATATGGGTGTTACATTAGAGGTCCGCTAGTGTTAGAAACCTCTTTGATTTTGTCATAAGTGTCAATGTTTTGGGACTCCTCCTGGGGTACGAGCTGATACATGATGGCATCATCATAGTATGCCTCGATCCCTTTAAAGGGGTCGATGTAAACAAACTTCATCTTGACGACGTCGTCGCTGTTGACATACTTCAGGCACTAGTAAAGAGTCGGCGGTATGATCATGTACTCGTGTATCCATGGTCATCCAAGTAGGATGTTATAGGATACATCTGTATCAATGACGTGACAGGTGGCTTCTATTTTCAGATCAGCTATCTGACATTTCAGGCGAATCATGCCGACGAGGTAGCTGTTTTTGGTGTTGAAGCCACGATGGTGTTACTTGTGGCAGATAATCGATGAATAGGGATCCCCGTGTTTTGAGGAAACTTCGAGGAATGATACTGATGGAAGACCCTGGGTCGATATGCATTCGGCCCAACTTGATGGAACCAATATACCCGTATAATACAATGCCGGTTGTTCCTATTATTCTTCAACAGCATGTCCTAGTAAGAGAACGTGATGTTCGGAATGCTGTCCATCACACTGTGATAGTGGGACATGCAACTGCATCTTCCACTGATTCTTTGATCTGTACTAAATAAAAGTAGGTGTGTTGGACGGCTTCGATCAAAGCATGTCGAGTCTCTTTAGATAGACATAGGAGTTCGAAGATGGTTATCCAGGCTGGTGTATTAGCTAGGTGGGCCAGGATGTCAAAACTGTTGGGCCGATCAAGCCCTGGTGTTAAACTATTCTTCAGAGACTTATCAAATTGAGTTTCTTTTTGTTTGCCTGTGTCCACCGTGGAAGGTCTAGATAGGGCCACGTCTGGTACCTCAACAGTGGCTGGTACCCCCAGAGGGACAACATCTTCTTGATTTAGGATGTCGTTGCGTAGGTAGGGTTTACCTGACCTGGTCTCCATAATTATTTCTTTATTCTCGGTGGTCATATAGACAGTACTGTGGTGCTGAATAATTAACAGGGCTAGATACCCGTCTGATCCCATTTCTTGGATGTTATCCTTATCAGGGTAGGGGCACATAGTGGCATCATCATACGACTCTAGTGGTTAGCTATCCCCAGCTACTATGGCAGCTTGATTATACATATGGTTACCCCCAATTCTGCGACAAACATCTGGGGATTGCTAGCCCCAGCACATGGGATCGTCGAGAAGAAGTACCCCTAGACTGTGGTATGGCTCTTTGTAAGGAAGTCCTTGATCGAGTGCCCTAGAACACCCCCACTATGGGCATAGTAGAATGGGGTATCTTGGGTGGCAGTCTCGACTTGCTGTTCGAGACTGGTGGATTAGATGAGCCTGCCATCAAACCCTTTGAGAAGAGAGGGTCCTTTCTGGAGGAGTGGCAGGAGGCATGAATCAGCTCGTCCTCCATCGTGCACTACAGTCGTTAGAACACATACTACTTATCCGTATGAACTGCTTCCTGGGAGCAACACAACAATTTATAGTAATATTGGTACAATGCCTAGGGGAGGGTCAATCAAATACAGCTTCAGCTTCTCTTACTTTGTGCTTGCGGCTTACCATTTCGTGCAGATCTATTGAGGAAAATTCCACCTTTATGCCTTTATTGTACAGCCGAGAACGTCGATCGCATGTACTAGGGGATGAACTTTTGACCCTGGCTGAGGTTATCTAGAATGGATGTATAGGAACAAACCACGATTATTAAACGGCACTCTTCGATGATTGGCTGGTCAAGCAATTGTCTGGAGTACGAGGCTCGTGCCGCCCAGGACTTCTTTGTACTGTTTTATTTGCGACACATGTATGCTTACAAAACACATCTTGTTAGCCATGAACATTGATCCTAAGACAAGATTAGAAAAAACATATATATATATATCTACATGCACTCACTGATTTTAATTTTGTTAAGTTGTAGCTGAGTCGGCTAGAGGCCACTCACCATTACACGACAATATACTGACCCCCAACCTCCCATGTGTGGAGATCTGCTTGGGCGTGTTGAGGCGTTGGAGCTTGGTTAGTGCTTGGTGATGTTTTATTACAGATGTTGCTTGTGTTTATAGAGGACATAATGTATGGAACAGTATTGTATTGTATAGTTCTTGATTTGTAAGCCTTTTGGCATCTTTTAATGTAATAAGAGAGAGAGAGAGAGAGAGCTTGTAATCGAGTTGTTCTTTGGCTTTATGTCGTTGTATTCTGTTGCAATATTACCAATAAGAGAATTATGTTTCATTATATCTTGTGTCTATTCATTCTTTCTTTTAATTTTTGTTGTGATGATTTGTGTTTGAGATGTTCTATCGATGGTGTTTCGTTCCGCCATGTACAAATACAACTTCAGGCTTGTACGATATCCAGGATTATACGATATCATGCCCAGTAGCGACTTTCGGTACTGTAGGATCAGAATGTGAGATTATGGATGACCGCTGGTGGTGGTCTTCAGAGTGGTAGGGACTACAGTACGGGATCATATATACGCTACCTATGTTACAATGAAAACCTCCAAGGCCTCCTCGACTAGTGCTCATTCAAGAGGCACACTACGTTTATAAGAGTCGACACGATTCCATGAGGCTATTTACCAACAGATTATCGATCTTCGAGACGAGTTATTACAGATGATTCAAAGTCGTAGCTCCGGCCCCAGTCCTAGTCCCAACCCTAGTTAGGCTCATCATGGCACATTTTGAGAATATGACAATAGAGCTTACGAAGATGAGCCAGATGATATGGTACACCATTACAGAGCTAGTCAAGTCGACGGAGTGTAGCGTGACGGCGATACAGGGGTCACAACTTTTTTGTCTGAGTCATTTGCTCAGACATTAGCGTAGAGCATTGCTTGGCTGATATTCACCATAGATGCCTATAATGCTAGATTATAGCATTGGAGCAGATATGCTCTCCAATGTCGATACCGCCTCCACAACAACTTTTATAGCAAGTCATGGAACAGATCATAACGCTAATTCATGGTGTTCTTCTTCCTCCCTACTAGTTGTCCTAGTTTGGATAGATTTTTAACGAGTATGTGTGTTTTTCAGCCATAGTTGGTTCTTGTATTGATTCATTACTTTATTGTACGTTGTTTTATTAGATAGTTTGTTATATAATGTACTCTGGGATATTCTGTATTATACTTTTGATGCTCAATATTCTATTTTTTTATTTCTTCTCTGTGAGATTATGTTTATTTTTTATACTATCTTTGTGAGAAGCTGTTTATGTGTATGCGTATGTTTGTGATACTGTCCCCATGAGCTGTCTTTGTGTTTGAGAATTATAAAGTGTCGTATCACTGCTTCTATGAGCTTCTAGTGCTATATATATTTTATTTTTTTTGTAAATTAGGTTGCTACCCATATCGGTATGTCACTACGCAAAATATATGTCTCTAACGTATATCAGAACGTTAAACGTTGCTACACATCGCTAAACTGGAAAAGGTAGCGACGATTAGCGACATAAAGATCTTCGCTAAATTGTATTTTATGCCAACGCTAATTATCGCAGATCGTCGCTAATATACTGACATGGAAAACTTTGCCATATCATCAACTCACGTCACTAATCTCCTTCTCTACGTCGCTATTTTGTTGATGTTTTGCTATAAACAACGACTAAACATAAGTCGCTAGAATAGTTATGCTTATACTAATATGTAGCTCAACGTTGCTAAACCTGGAAATTCTAGCGACGTTATAGGAGTCGCTAAATACGTTGCCGGTGCGACGTTTAGGGACGTTTTATGATTCAACGACTAATGTTTATTCGACTCGTCCAAAATGTCGCTAAAATTTATTAGCAATGGTTATTTAGACATCAGTGATGTTTTTCGGTGTCACTACTTTGACTTTTTTAAGTAGTGCTTCTTTGTATTTTGATTGTGATATTCTCCTTGTAAATGTTTGGTTTTGTTAAATGAAAAGTTTTGTACATAGTCATAAACTTTAGAGAAATTTGGACCAGGGCATAGATTTTGCTGAATTACAAAATTAGAAAAAAATGCCCTTAGTAATGACGTATATTGGCAAGAAACACCTTTAGTAAGGACATATGTTGTCCAAAAAACTTTTGTAATAAGGACGTTTTCTTACAATCATTTTTTAGAATTTAATGAGAAACTAAAATTATCATTAAGTTGAGATGAGTGAGTTGCTCTTAGGCACCAAATTAAAGTTGTCCAAAAGGGTGTGGGTTCAAATTATATTGTGTGCAAAAATTATTATTATTTTGATTTGATTTTATCCCCGAAAACTTTCGAAAAAAATGCCTATACTAAAGGCATTTTTTGCACAGGTTACACGCCTAACAATGGGAGTTTCTTGCACAATATACACCATTGCTTTCAGTAATGACATTTTTGTTGACTTAATTTTGTAAGTGTTGGTGCTCTTGCTCCTTGACATGAAGAGTGCTTGCTCTCAACTTGCTTTGTAAAGTTTAGTCCCACATTGGAAAAGCACCATAAGTTATCTTAACATATATACGAGTATGTGTTGTTGGGATATGCACATGGGGTGGTGACCCTAAGGAGGGAACCATGTAGGTGATTTTACTAAGAGGAAAATGATTAATTCCAACATACGTAAGTTGATTTTTGTTGTGCGGGCTCGGACTCGACACGGACTCCAGGTTGTCTCGTACATGCACGGGAGTGTTCGGGGGGAAGGCGTGGGCTAGCACTCGACTATGTTGATTGTGGGATGATGTAAAACATCAAACTCTATTTTAGAGTATTTTTGTTTTAGTCCCACATTGGATATGAGAGATGGTGAGGTCTCACTCCACTCTATAAATAGAGCCCCCTTGCCTCCTTTCCAAGATGCACCAAAGAAGAGAGTTAAGGGAGTCCGTGAAGTTCAGGAAGCTCGTTCAAGTCATAAATATTGACTGACGAGCGTTCCAGAAGTTCTCTTGAACTTGCTGGTTCCTGAAAGCGGATCGTATAGAGGCGAATCTTGCTTTGAGCAACGGTATTTTTACACCCCAACAGATTTAATCCTCCTCTTCTTCTTTTGTTTCTCTGTAACTCGTTCTTCAGGTTTTAAGGCACCTACTGAGTAGGGTGGCCTAACTTTGTTCTTGAGATCTATCTCATTTGTGGTACCTGCTGTGTAGGCTTGCTAAACTCCTCATTTGTGGCATCTATTGTGTAGGCTTACTAAACTCCTTATTTATGGCACCTACTGTGTAGGCTTGCTAAACTCCTCATTTGTGGCACCTACTGTATAGGCTTGCTGAACTCCTGTTTTCCATCTATATCCACACCTCGGGACTAACAATCTCAAAGTAAGATTAGTACGATGGAAAACATTAATGCTTCACTCCTCCAAACTGACTACTGCAAGTTGGAAAAGTTTGATGGAGAGCATTATCAAGTCTGGAAGAGGAAGGTTTTCTTATCCTTCAACTCCGAGACGTTGATCACATGCTCTTTGAAGAGGAACCTACTATTCCAGATACTGGGTCTGTTGCCGCTATAACTGCGGCTACTAAACTTCAGGCCAAATGAAGAAGGGAGAATAGCATTTGTAGGCTTTTGATCCTAAATGCTAAGGAGGATTTCCTGGACAATGAAAAGATGCCCCTCGTCGACAAGTTTATCGTTGGAGGGATCGTCTCAAAACTTTCTGCAGGATGGAATACGTTCTATGCAAGAATGCATCAGAAGAAACTCGAGATCAGTCTGGAAGATCTCTTGCAAGAAATCCACATTGAGGACGAGATGCGTTCTCAACAGAAGATGGACGCTTTGTCCAAACAATTGGCCGAGGCCAATCTGGTGCAGACGAGAGACTCCAAGGGGAAGCAGGCGGCTTCTCACCACAAGAAAGACTTTACTAATCTGAAAGTGAAGGGACCGTCTTTCAAACGGAAGAAGCCCAAGTCCAATGTGACTTGTTTTAACTGTGGCAAGAAGGGCCACTATAAGAGCGAATATAGATCCAAGCCCAAACAATCAGAGAAAGGTGAGCCTAGTAAGGTTTCTTTGATTTCTAACCTCGTTGTTATGATCGCTCAGGTCACAACTGAGGGGGCTGACTCTGACTGGTGGATAGACACCGGTACGACATGCCATGTCTGCTCTGGGAAGGAATGGTTCGTCATGTACCAACCAACTTCTGAGAAGGTTGTCATGGCAAACCAGGCCCAAGCTGAAGTTCTGGGGATCGGGACTGTGGAGCTGAAACTCACTTCCGGCAACACTCTGACGCTCAAAGAAGTAAAGCATGTTCCGGTGATTGCCAAGAACCTGATCTTTGGGAGCCTGCTTAGCAACGCAGGTTTGAGGATGGACATTAATGCTGGTCAGATGGTGATGTCCAAGAAGGGAACATACTTTGGAAAGGCTTTTCAAACCGAAGGGATGTTTAAAATTCAGCTTGTAAACCAGTCTAATGAAATAAATGCAATCGCTCTTTCTGACTATTCTCTTGAGTTGTGGCATAATAGGCTAGGACACGTTCATTGTAAAAGAATAAACAAAATGTCTAGTCTAGGACTTATCTCCAAATGTGGGGGTAAGGTAGAAAAGTGTGACGTATGTGCTCAGACTAAGATACTAGAAAACCTTTTCATCGGGTCAATCGAAGCACAGATATTCTAGAGTTGGTACACTCCGATATCTGTGACTTCAAACAATTCTCTACAAAAGTCGGATGAAGTATTTCATAACCTTCATCGATGAATTCTCTAAGTACGCATTCGTCTACTTGCTCAAATCTAAAGACGAAGTGTTCGAGAAGTTCAAGGAGTTCAGGGCCGAAGCTGAACGGCAAACTGGACAACAACTCAAGAGGTTGAGAAGTGATCGATGCGGAGAATATCGATCTCATGAATTTGCATCATTCTGCAAAGAACATGGAATCATCTGCGAGACTACTGCTCCGTATTCTCCTCAATCTAACGGAGTAGCAGAGAGAAAGAACCGAACGTTGACAGAAACGATGAACTCAATGCTGCTAATTGCAGGTCTTCCAAAATGTTACTGGGGAGAAGCTGCATTAACGGCCACTTTCATTCTGAATAGAGTACCTTATGCAACTTCTGACATAACTCCTCATGAACTCTGGTTCAAAGTCAGACCTAACTTGAATGTTATTCGAGTGTGGGGGTGTTTGGCTTATGTGAAGCTCCCAGATCGGAAGATTCAGAAGCTGGGGACAAGGACTACGAAGGCAATCTTCTTGGGATATGCCGAGAAGAGTGATGCCCGGAGATTCCTTGACATTGAGTCAAATCATATCATCGAATCTCGCGATGCTGAATACTTTGAAGACAAGTTTGCACGACACAAAAATATTGTTCTTCCAGATATTACGGAGAGCGGAGAATGATGTAGGTACAAATGAGACTGATGTCTCATATGAACCAGTAGTCCAAGATGAAGTTGTTGGTGGAGAAACAACAATTGAACCAGAACTCGCTAAGCCGTCAACGAAGCGAGCAAGGAGGCCGAAGAGCTTCGGAGATGACTTCGTCACCTATCATGTGGAAGCAGATCTGCTTACCTATGATGAGGCGATGAAGACCAGAGATGTTGTCTTCTGGAAGGAGGTAATAGACAATGAAATTGACTCAATTACCTCCAATAACACATGGGTGTTAGTTGATTTACCCGAAGGAGCAAAACCCATCAGATGCAAGTGGATCTTCAAGAAGAAGATGAAAGCTGATGGAACCATTGACAAGTTCAAGGTCAGGCTAGTGGCCATGGGGTTTTCTCAAAAATAGGGGATCGACTACTTTGACACATATGCTCCAGTAGCACGGATGACAACCATCAGATTGTTGATTGCCCTTGCAGCAATACACAAACTGGTGATACATCAGATGGATGTGAAAACAGCATTCCTGAATGGCAAGCTGACCGAGGAAATTTATATGCAACAGCTAGAAGGATTTGTCGTCAGAGGCCTAGAAGACAAAATCTGCAAGTTGGTAAAATCTCTATACGGCTTAAAGCAAGCTCCCAAAATGTGGCATGAGAAGTTTGACAAAGTTATCAGATCAAACGGCTACAGGGTCAGCAAAACAGACAAGTGTGTCTATACTAAATTTGCTGACGGAAGAGGAGTCATCGTTTGTCTGTACGTGGACGACATACTAATCCTAGGTACGGATATAAGCTGTGTCACTGAGACAAAGAAGTTCCTCTCGACAAAGTTCAGTATGAAGGACTTAGGGGATGCTGATGTTATCTTGGGACTCAAGATCATCCGGACGGACGCTGGATTGGCACTGTCACAATCTCATTACATTGAAAAGATGCACACTCGATACGGGTATCATGATCTTTCCATAATTGATACGTAGTACCGAAGTGATCAGAAGCTGGAGCCAAACTCGAAGGAAAGCGTCAGACAATTGGAGTATGCTAGCGTCATCGGAAGTTTAATGTACGCTACTACTGCCACTAAGCCTGACATAGCTTTCGTTGTGGCAATGCTGAGTCGATTCACAAGCAATCCTGGCATTCAGCACTGGAAAGCTGTGAAGCGTGTTATGAGATATCTCAAGAAGACTCAGACATATGCACTGCACTTCAGCGGAGAGCTGCCGGTAGTAGAAGGCTTCAGTGATGCCAGCTGGTGCTCAGAGTTGGAGAGCTAGAGGTCCACTGGTGGATTCATTTTTACAATGGGTGGAGCTGCTATATCATGGAAGTCGAAGAAGCAGACTATGCTTTCGCGGTCTTCTATGGAATCTGAGTTCTTTGCTTTTGATACCGCAGCAGATGTAGCAGAATGGCTTCGGGAGCTCATGTATGATCTTCCAGTGGTTGGAGCGCAGATACCGACAATTCCGATATACTGCGACAACCAAGCGACTGCGGTAGTGGCATCAAATGATCTCTTCAACGGAAAGAAGAGAACTATGCGGTTAAAGCACAGGGCTGTGAACGATCTCATCAAGAGAGGTGTCATTGCAGTAATCGATGTTCGGAGTTAGGAGAACCTGGCGGATCCGTTCATGAAGGGCCTCAAGCGTCAGCTGGTTGAAGACACAGCAGGGAAGATGTGCTTGAAGGCATTCTGATAGTATGTTTTTGTAATCCTACCATAAAGTTTTATGTTATTAGTTCAAAGAAAAATCTACTAGATATCTAACTTTCGGTTCAAGGGAGAACCACTGACTAGAAAACTATCAGGTAACAGTGGGTACTTGTTCTTGGGAACGTGGAAGGGTTACGAACCCATAACTACTGTTGTCTACTATGTATTTTCTATGGAAAATGGATCCTGTGTTGAGGTTGGCTTAAATGCCTTAATAAGTTCTCAGGCAGAGTGAATGACTGGTGTGCTTTACAGGAAGCACGGTAGCACAGCACTACAAGGAGTAAAACTCCATGCTATAGTGGGCTGACTCCACCACGAGGTTCCCAGGTAGGGATAATGCCTCGACTTTGCAAGCCAAGTCATAGCGGCGTAGCACCGCAAATAGGCAGGTAGCCTAATGCTGTATGATGAAATTAAAGAGTTGTAGACAGCACTACAAAGGGAAGGGTGACCCTATGTTACAGTGGCACGACACCACGATGAGGTACCCAGGTAGGGGTAAAGCCTCGGCCTTGCAAGCCATATCGTTGCGACGTAACACCGCAAGGAAGCCTTAGGCTTCATGCTGGGTAGAATGACAGTACAAAGAGGCTGTGACCTCATGCTGCAGTAGTGTGACACTACGATGAGGTTCCCGGGTAGGGGTAATGCCTCATCTTTAGGCCATGTCATAGCGGCGTAGCACCGCAAGGAAGCGCAAGGCTTCATGCCATGTCTCTTTAATAAAGAACTTACCTATAGTGTATGGAAAGAGATATCAGGCCGTCTCTTGAGGGTAAACTTGTGGACGTCCAAAATTATACACTGAAACCAGGCTGGCACATGGCCTTTAATGTGCAGCCAGAAGCACATGTACTACATTTTGTGAGTGGGAAGAATTACAATTGTGGTGCAGAATTCAAGGTATAGTCCATTCTTGTATCGTATTGTTATTTAACCTATGCATGAAGATTCAAGTCGTCATCAACACCTATCCTAATGCAAAATGGACAGTTACTATGGGGAACGCTCAACCCTAGACACATATATGTGATGAGATATGTGGGGGATTGTTGGTACTCTTGCTCCTTGACATGAAGAGAGCTTGCTCTCAACTTGCTTTGTAAAGTTTAGTCCCACATTGGAAAAGCATCATGAGTTATCTCAACATATATATGAGTATGTGTTGTTGGAATATGCACATGGGGTGGTGACCCTAAGGAGGGAACCATGTGGGTGATTTTACTAAGAGAAAAATTATTAATTCCAACAAGGACGTAAGTTGATTTTTTTTGTGCGGGCTCAGACTCGACACGGACTCCAGGTTGTCTCGTGCATGCACGGGAGTGTTCGGGGGGGAAGGCGTGGGCTAGCACTCGACTATGTTGATTGTGGGATAATGTAAAACATCAAACTCTATTTTAGAGTATTGGTGTTTTAGTCCCACATCGGATATGAGAGATGGTGAGGTCTCACTCCACTCTATAAATAGATCCCCCTTGCCTCCTTTCCAAGATGCACCAAAGAAAAGAGTTAAGGGAGTCCGTAAAGTTCAGGAAGCCCGTTCAAGTCACAAATATTGACTGACGAGCGTTCCAGAAGTTCTCTTGAACTTGCTGGTTCCTGGAAGCGGATCGTATAGAGGTGAATATTGCTTTGAGCAATGGTGTTTTTAACACCCCCAGCAGATTTAATCCTCATTTTCTTCTTCTTCTGTTTCTCTGTAACTCGTTTTTCAGGTTTTAAGGCACCTACTGAGTAGGGAGGCCTAATTTTGTTCTTGAGGTCTATCTCATTTGTGGCACCTACTGTGTAAGCTTGCTAAACTCCTCATTTATGGCACCTACTGTGTAGGCGTGCTAAACTTCTCATTTATGACACATACACTGTAGGCTTGCTAAACTCCTCATTTGTGGCACCTACTGTGTAGGCTTGCTGAACTCCTTTCCATCTATATCCACACATCGGAACTAACAGTAAGGACTGTCAAAAGAAAAATCAGTGCTCCCATTTTGCCAAAAGAAATGTTTTTACTACGGGCGTTCTGTTTCTAGTTTTGCAAATTTTGCAAAATTTGTGCTCTCAGCACAATTTTGCTAAATTCTAACACTTTGGAGAAAAAAATTCGTTTGTTAAACCTCTACTTGACAAAACACCTGAAAAATTCTTTCTATTCTCTCTCAAAAAGGAAAATAATAAATAAGTAAACAAAGTCCACAATCAACTTGTTGCTCTCAGTTATCCCTCCTAGCTCTATAAATAAGACAGCACAATTTAGGCCTTTTGCACTCACAGGTTCTAGCAGTCGTGTTCTTGAATATCCTCAGTTTCCAGCTTGAAAGTGAGCGCGCGAGACAAATGGAGGCTGTCAGGCCATTGGTCTCGTCGGTGGGACTCAAGAACGTCCCCGTCCGTCACCGTCGGTCTAGTCATTGGCCAGGACGGACTGGTCCACTCCTCGTCGTGTTCGGAGCTGTTGGAGGAGAATTTGGCGATGGTGGGCGAGCAGTAGTAGGCGCATCTCCATGCTTGATGAGGTCTGTACTTCTTTACTTTTTATATTTTGCTTTATTGAATTAATATAGAAAGATGATGTGTGGTGATGGTAGCATTCATTCTTCTCAAGGGTTTTGGATAGAAATGAAGCTTGTGGGAATCTTGGTTTTGATGATAACGGGTGACTTGGTTTTGATGGCAGCTGCAGTTAGTAGCTTGCTAGTATTTTATGGATTCTTTTATTAGTATCATTGAGAAAAAATTAGTTCATAATTTTGCTAAGAATCATGATTGTTCAATGATACTTATAGTCTTTGATGGTTTCATAGTTGTGATAAACTTTACAATATTGTAGACAATTTGTGTCTAGAATCTCCAGATCAAAAGCCTAAAATCAATGTACACTGGGTTGTGTGAGTTTGTAGTGTGGTGAATTTGCAGATTTGTTAAGGTTAGAACTTAATTAGCATAGCTTTTCGCCTTAATAAGCATAGCTTTTTGCCTGAGTGATAGTTTGTGTCCAAAATCTCAAGATAAAAAAGTCTCAATAAGCATAGCTTTTTGCCTGATTGAAAGTTGTCCCATGTTTGGTTTTCCTTGACACCAATGATCATTCGATCGAGTTGAATGTGGAGATTTGTTAAGGTTAGGACTTAAATCCAGCCAGTTTCAATGACTCATCAAGGAGAACAAATATACAGAGTTTAGACTGGGTACCGTATTGACATGATGATACTGACACAATATTTGTTTAAATTTTTAAAAAAATTAAGACGTTTTAACTTCAGTCCACGGTAAACTAAAATTCTGGCTCCGCCCTTGCAGGCCAACCGCAAATTTCAAACCAAGCGTTTGGGGGGACTTCTTTCTTCACTACTCTCCTTTGCTTTCCATGGGCCAGGCAAGTTCTCCATCTCACAGCCAGAAAAAGATGCAACAAAATCTTCATTATTGAACTTAGTTAAGGAGAGTTGAAATCTCGACATCTTATGTTTATCTATTTCTAACTTGGTTGAGCCAATAGATCTCTGCGGCTGAGCAGAGAGTTAAAGAGCTCAAGGAGGAGGTGAAGACAATGTTTTCAACCAATGACCTAGTGGAAAAACTGACGCTGGTCGATGACCTCCATCGCCTTGGCATATACTATCACTTCAAGGACGAAATCAGGGAGGCAATAACAAGTATTAATGACCATGTCGACGATGACATTGGCGACATACGATTGGTTGCCTTGCGATTCCGATTGTTGAGGCAAGAAGGTTATGCCGTCTCCCCAGGCAAGTCAATGCTCGAAGCGGATACAAAATATTGAACAACCCAAGAAAAATAACACTAATATTGCAATCTAATGCAGGTGTGTTTAATAAGTTCAAAGACAGTGAGGGGAAGTTCAAGCAGGAACTGAGTTATGATGTAGAGGGCCTACTACAGTTGTATGAAGCGAGCATGCTAGACACAAATAACGAACTAATCCTCAAAGAAGCCAGGGATTTTGCTAGAGGCCATATGGATCGCATGAAGGGGGAGGAGCCGCACACTGCTCAAATAGGAAGAGCCCTCGAGACACCTTTTCATCACGGAATGAGAAGGCTAGAGGCAAGGCTCTATATTCCCGTGTATGCAAAGAGTAAGGCTTGTATCGCAATTTTGTTAGAGCTCGCCAAGCTTGATTTTAATCATTTGCAATCAATCCACCAGGCGGAGATCCAGAGTTTCTACTTGTACGTTTCTTTTTCATCTACTTCATATACCTATTTCTTGTCTCTCCCACCCATCCTTGGTATTCTTAGAGCGTCGACATCAACATTTTCATTCTTTCTCTAATGATTGGATAACTATACTCAAAACGAGTTATGGTTTAATGAGCAACGTTGATAATAGTAATCTTGCTATGTACTCTTGCTATGTACTCTTGGTATGTACTCTCATGATAATAGTAATCTTGCTATGTACTCTCATGAGTATAGCTTAGGTTTTTCTTTCTCAACAAGGATGGGCATAATTCCAAACAGCACAAAAACATAAAAGAAATACCTGAATGCAGCAGATGGAAACAATCTGCCGGCAGAAGCTTGTTATCTCTAAATACGCTAATTTGCTCATGAATACCTTAAATATCTTACTATTAACTTTTCCACTATATTATCTAAAACTACTTTTATTGGCAAATTGATACCATAAAAATATTCACTTTAATAACCTGAACTATGAAACTTTTTACAATTAGATATATCTCTACTATTATAAAGGAGCTTCAAAATTGCTCAAAATTGAGCCGTCTAAGCCGTGTATATCATCAACCATTTAATTTTCAAAATAAATAAATTATGTAAAACATTGTTGAAAAAAGTTTAAATTTGTTTTATATTTACAACATGAGAGATCAAACTTAACCAAACAAAAAATTACCTCTCACCCTAACCACATGAGTTAGAAGAGATATTTAATTGTAATTGGATACTATTCTTATTATACGTTATTATAGGTGTTTTACTAGTTATTTTGATAAGATTAGAAAAAAGAAAAATTATTTTACGTGCAAAGCATGTGCTTTTACTAGTACCAAAAAAGCTAACGTAGGGTTAGAGAGAGAGAGAGAGAGGTTTTTTTTTTCTTTCTTTCAAAAAGATGTTTAACTAACATTTTATGAAAATAATTTTCAATTGTTCACCGGCAAAATTGTCCCAAATGTTCATGTGTTGTTAAGTGAAGATGACATGTCAAAGGAAGGACCAATTTGACAAAACTTGAAAATTTTAGAATAGCAACTAACCAATAAAAATAGTTCAGATCATTCAAATGCCAAATGTTGAGAGTTTACGGTATTTAAATGTAAATTATTCATCTTCATAATGTTGAAGAAATATAAAATATTATTATTTCCTAAGTATATATAACTTTCATATAAAATCTTAAAAGACTTTCGTGACAAAACCACCTCTTGCATCATAATTTCGAGTTGCAGCATAGCGTGCACAATAATAGATCATATGTTTCTTATGTATAACATTGTAAGATCGATCTTATGCTGCTTATCATCTTGTTCTTCGACAGATGGTCGGAAGAATTTGGCCTTATGAAACACCTACCTTTCTATCGGGATAGAGTAGCAGAGTCCTACTTCTGGATATTAGGAGTGTGGTTCGAACCTCGGTACTCTACAGAAAGGTTACTCATATCCAAGTTGTTCAACCTGATGACAGTGATAGACGACATATACGATGCATATGGCACCATTGAAGAGTTGCAGCTGTTTACTAATCAAATTCAAAGGTTAGCTATACACATACCACCTTTTTTAATGTAATGCATGTAGGTTACAAATAGCAAGTTATTCATAGTCATTTTAGCCTCTTCGAAAAGTTTGATGTTGTCTGAATGCAAATTCAGTTAATGATCATTAGCACGTTAATAATAAGTTGGACTGATAAGTGTTCCACTCAATCAGATGGGATTTCCAGAATGTTGATGGCCTACCTGAGTACATGCAGATCTTTTTGAATGCGTTTACAAGCTTCATGACAGAAATTGAGGAGGAATTGAAGAAGAAGGGAACACTCCATCATAGGCACTATATAATAGAATTGGTAGTTTTGATATTCTATTTAAGATTGATTATTTTTAGGCTTAATTGCACTTTGATACCCTCAACTATTTCAGTTTTTCAACTTAATACCTGAACTATTTTTTTCTTCAACTTGATACCCTAATTTTTTTGGACCATAATGCCCCAGCTCAAAATTTAAAATTACCCCCAACCCACACCCACCCTCCAGCCACCCTTCACCACCCCTCTTCCCCCCCCCGGCCCCCTCTACCTCGCCTGCACCCCCCCGGCCCCCCTCCGGCTCCCCCCTCCGACCGCTTGTACCCCCCTCCTCGCCCCTCCCCCTCCGGCCGCTCGCACCTCCACCCCGTGCTCCCTCCTCGTGCACTGCTGTAGGAGGGAGGGGGCATCGACTGTCGGAGAGGGGGGGAAAGCATCGCCGGAGAGGGAGGGGGACATCGTCGGAGAGGGAGGGAGGAAGCATGGGTAGAGAGAGAGAGGGAGCCAAGGGTATATATTTTGGAGATTTTTTCTGTTTTAGGTATGAAGTTGAAAAACTAAAATAGTTGAGTGTATCGAGTTGTTGAGTAAAAAAAGTTTAGGGTATTAAGTTGAAAAATTGAAATAGTTGAGGATGTCAAAGTGCAATTAAGCCTTATTTTTAGAAGTCATGAATTTGAGCTTATGTGGTTAAATGAAAAACTTAGTAGTTCTGGTCCATAACTTACTTAAACATTGTTATTGATAGTTTCTAGTTTACTCGTGTAAAATTCATAGATGGCATGGATTCGTCATTTCTCAAACTTGATTAACTTTCTTTATGTACCCATGAAATTAAAATTGTTAAATAATATAAATATTAATCTTCACCAATACTATAGAGTTTTGATATAGTGGAAAAGACTTTAACATGATCAGAACAACCAAAATTTGAATCTCTATTGTAGATATTCTATAAATATAATTATAGCACTCTATGAATACAATGTCTTGGCCCATGAAATCGACCTTCAAGTAGTGGGATGTGTTGAATAATATTAATATTAACTATAAAATAAGGGGGCAATCGGGTCAGATCGGGTCAGATTTTGGTTGATTGGTTAAGGCTTAACCCGATCCCGACACGTTTATGATTAATTGGTTTAACCTAAATCCTAATCCGACTTACAGATAAATTGTTAAACCTGGTCCGACTCATTTAAAATATATTCTTAATTTACTTTCGGGAGTTGTTACGGATTACGGGGGGGAGGGAGATTAAACCCTATTCTAACATCATTGAACCCTTTTTCTTCTATTATATTTCATAAAATATTATGATAATTTATCCCCAATCCCCTTATATCTATCAAGCAACCAAAATTTAATAAGCAACTAATTTACACAATTACCTAAGGCGCTGATAAATATTATAAAGTACGATAATTCGTCACTCTAAAATAGGAAGGTATGAGAAGCAATGACACGAGAAATCAATAAAATGTATATATTGTTTGGTTATGCCAAATAGAGTTTGGAAAACTGTGGTTTAAGTAAACTAGTCAAAATGGATTAAACGTTGCCTCCTAAACCAAAACCAGATTCATTTATAAATGGGTTAGGCTGTTTGACCTTTTTATGACCCAAACCCGCTTAGTCATACGTAAACCAAACTTGTTTAAGAAGGCAGGTTGGCAGGTCGAGTTGGTGTGTCATACCCAAATTGCTGTCCTAGTCCTCAATTCTCTCTTGTATTTTTGTGCAGTGATAATAACTTCAAAAAATAGTACATTTGGTACACAATAATTCCTTGCAACATATATAATTCTAGAAATAATTACCCACAAAAGACTAATTCTTGAAATAGAAGGATATGTGAACTAATGAATTCAATGTGCAACGACGTCTAATTGTAACACTGATAAGGGAGGGAAGGAGACATGGTGTTTGAGCTACAACTCGAACAAGATTTAATAGGAGGAGGGTTTTGGTGCTAGTAGTCTAGGATAGTAACCGTCAAGAAAAACTAGCCTTTATGGTAAAAAATAATAATTAAGATATATACAAATTACTTGTTATTTGCATGAATGGCATGTCATGTATCATTGTTGGATTTTGTAGAAATGTTGCTATTTAAGGCCATTTTTGAGTGAAAGTATACAGAATGCCACTTTTGTACTAATTTAATATTAGTTAAATAAATAGTACTTATTAAATAATTAACACTAATTTAATATTATTAAATAATTAATATTAATCAAACTAAAAATTAATACTAATATTAAATTAAAATTTTAATATTAATTATTTAACTAACGAAGAGAATTTTTTTATATTAATAATATTTGATACTAGTATTAGATAAAATAATTAATAATAATTATTAAACTAACTAATTAATGTTTTTATTTAGTTTTAATAAAATTTGATACTAATATAATAAATAAATCAAATAATTATTTTCATTATTTAGAAATAATTAGTACTAGTTTATTACATTTAGTATTAATATATAAATTATTATTTTTAATTTTTGAGCTAATATTAAATAAATAAAATGTGTATCAATAATTATACATACAATATCAATATTGTTTAACACATTAGAATTACTTAATAAATATTTTTACAACATTAATTTATATTACTTAAAGAAATAAAAAATAAATTACTATTAATAAATCATTAATGACTTCGTTATATACTTAAATTTTATTATTATTATGATGCACTTTTTTTTTTCTCACTTTTCTACCTCTTTTATATTTAACATCCAATACAAAAATGTGAATTCGTCAACTTCCACAAACAAAATATCATGTATTCAAACATTGAAAGTTAGTTTCAGCAGACAAGAAGTAACATGAAACTCAAAAGCATACACATTTTTATTTTCAGCATACACTTCACACTTCTTGCAAGTTGCACCTATCCAAACATCCCTTGAGAGAAATAAGATCAACATTTTCTATTAACAAAAGAAAGATATAAATAATTTCTCTAAACAAGAACCAAACTCATTTATTAAACGGGTTAGGCATGTTGACCCTTTTATGACCAAAATTCGTTTAGTGCTAATCAAAAAATATTTAAGAAGGCCGGTTTGTGGGTCAGATTGGTGTGTCATACCCAAATTGCTACCCTTGTCCTTAATCCTTTCTTGCATTTTGGTGCACTGGTAGGGACTTCAACAAAAAATAGTACATATGGTACAAAACTTAATTTCTTGCAACATATATAAGTATAGAAATAATTGACCACAAAAGACTAGTTCATGAAATAAAAGAAAATTATGAACTAATGAATTCAATATGCAACCAAGGAGGGTGGTACTTGTAACACGTGAGAGTGGGCATGGGATTCAAATTCTAACATAGAAAATAATTAATAATATAAGGTCTTGGGGCTAGTAGCCCAAGACGTGAACGGTCAAGATAAACTGGCCTTTAACTTCAAATAAAATAAATCAATGAATATCTATATGAATTTTTTGTAATTCACATCACTTGCATGTCATGTATCATTGTTGGGTTTAGTAGAAATGTTTTTATTTCCTTAATGCTAAGGTTCCTAATCCTATCTCATGAACAGTTCAAGCCATTTGTTAGAGCAAACTTCCAGGATGCTGTATGGACAAACACAGGATACAAACCAACATTCGAAGAATATCTCAATGTTTCACTTGTGACCACTGGATACCCGTTGCTCATTTCCGCCTCACTATGCATTATGGCAAAAGATTTGAGCAAAGATACTTTAGACTGGTTGCTATCTGTGCCTAAGATTGTGAAAGCTTCTAGCATGCTTTTTAGGCTAGTGGATGACCTATTCTCGTCTGAGGTTAGTAAGGACATGCATATATTGGATTTTTCTTTCGTAAGAATAATGTATTCCAACTTGATTAATGCTAATTTTGGTACATTTCATTTTCCTAGTTTGAACAACAAAGAAAGCATTTGGACTCAAGCCTGCAGATCTGCATGAGAGATGAAGGAATCAAGGAACAAGAGGCAGTTGCCAAGCTTAAATCAATGGTTGATAAAGCATGGAAAGATATAAATAAGGAGTGGCTTAGCTCATTGCCTTCACGAAAGCATCTTAACCTATTGGCTCTTAATTACACTCGTATGGCGGAAGTAATATACAAGTATGGGGATTCATACACCAACCCCGACGGCCATATGAAAGAGAATATTACATTATGCTTGTTCACCCAATGGAGGATTGAGAAGTCCTCTAATGTAATTCACTTGGAGCAACATCCTTACCATGGGATTAAGACTACCAAGATCTATATTATTTCAATAAATAGCATGGATGCCATGGCTTTGTACTTGTTAATTAGAATCTTTGAATCCACCACTCTATTATGCAAAATTGTCGAATATATATATAAAATATCAATATTAAGAGAGTCGATATTTTCAAAGCTGATGTGGGACTCCCTCTTCCTGCAAGAACAACAATCATTTGGATTTTGGAATATAAATCCAAATTGAATTTTGAAATTCGTGTTGACTAATTCCTATTAAATCTAATTGAATAGGTTTAGGTAATTAAATCTAATTCACATATATGTAATTAAATCAAAATCAGATAAATTTATGTTTTCAAAATTATATGATTGGCTTTCCCAATACAAGAATCTCCAACTTTGTTTTTATTCTCAATAGCCGCCTTGGAAGTAAATGTTGGGGTTTTCTAGCGCCAACACTCATGGAAATATGTAGGAACGTCGAGCACCTCTAGGGGGTAATAGAGTGTGTGTGTGTGTAGCGGAAAGATAATCACCAAATTCAACTTATATGTATAAGCAGTATCACAGATGATAAGTGCTAGACAGATGATAACAAACTATATAAAATTAAATACGTAATGTAAATGGCATCGGAAAAGCAAACTTATGACACAACGATGTATACTGATTTTTCTGAGAGGACTAGTCCAGTCTCGAGTACTCTTGCTCGATATTAATCCACTATGGCACAAGTTTTGAATCCAAAGCGCTTGCAGCTCCTTAAAACCACAAATTTTTATCCGAATAACTCACAACTTCAAATAAGGCAAACATTAAAAACTAGAACATTTTCGAAAAAGCCTTCTTTACAAACTCGAATCAAACTCTAGATCAAACCAGACACTTGTCTTGGCTACGAGTTGTTAAAGGCTAGATATGAAAGTGTTGGTGTTTTTGCCTTTGGACTAGAAAAGATAGTCCCACATCGGCTACACCAAATGGTGAGTATCTCAATATAATGCATTGCTTGTGTTGAGGTATGCAAATGAGGTGTAGTGGGGCACAAGTTTGTGCCATGTGGAAGTATTTCCTAGAAGGAAAAAGGATTAAATCCAACAAGGATGCAAGTCAATTTTTTTTTGTGCGGACTCGGACTCGGACACGGACTCCAGGATGTCTCGTGCATGCACGGGAGTGTTCGGGGGGTAGGCGTGGACTGGCACACTTCTATGCTGATTGTGGGATGATCTAAAATATCAAACTCTATTTTTGAGTATTTTTTTTTAGTCCCACATCGGATAGGAGAAGAGGTGAAGTCTCAACTCCACTCTATAAATAGAGCCCCTTGGCCTCCTTTGAAAGATGTACCAAGAAGAGAGTTGAGGGAGTCTGTTAAGTCCAGGAAGCCCGTTCAAGTCTCAAATATTGACTTACGAGCGTTCCAGAAGTTCTTCGTGAACTTGCTGGTTCCTGGAAGCTGTTCGTGCTCGCGTGGGGCGAATAAAACTTTGAGCAACGGTGACCATTCACCCCAGCAGGAGATTATCCACCTTTCGCCTGTCATTTTCTTTGTTGGTTCTATCAGGATTCTATTAACGCACCTTCGGTGAAGTGTTTACGTTGATATTATCAGAATTCTGTTTGTGCACCTTCTGTGAATGGTAGCACTTGTGGGATTTTATTACGTACCTTCTGTGAAGTGTTACGTTCTGTGCACCTTCTGTGAAGTGTAGCACTAGTTGAAGTTTCTATTACGTACCTTCTGTGAAGTGTTACGTAATAACGATTATTTGTACAATTGTTACGATATTTTAGAATTTTCCATCAAAAAATTGTGCCCCGGCAATAACAATCTCAAAGCTTTATTGAGAAGATGGATAATTCTCGTGCTTCGCTCATCGATACCGGCTTTAACAAGTTGGAGAAATTCGATGGTGAACACTTTCAGATATGGAGACGAAAGGTCACTTTAAATCTTCAACTCATAAATGTTGATCACGTGCTGTCAGAAGAAGAACCGATCGTTCCAACCACTGGATCTGCTGCGGCTGTGGCCGCTGCTACGACCAAGCAAGCGAAGTGGAAGAGAGAAAACAGTATATGTAAACTACTGATACTCAATTCTATGGAAGACTCTCTGGCAGAGTCCTACTCCAAGAAGACATCTGCCAAAGAGATATGAGACTCCTTTGGAAAGCTCTATGAAGATGACGAGAACCGGTCCAAGATCTTCATGGTAGAAAAAACCACAAGTGGACCTTCGAAGACAAGAAGGCGATGATGTCCCAAGTGAAAGAGTTTCTGAAGTTGCGTCAGAAACTAGAAGATGAGAACATGCCCCTCGTCGACAAGTTTGTCGTTGGATGGATCGTCGTGAAACTTCCTACAGAATGGAGCAAGTTCTATGCAAGGATGCATCGAAAGAAGATGGAAATTAGCTTGGAAGATTTCTTGCAAGAGATCCATGTTGAGGACGAGATGCGCTCTTAACAGAAGATGGATACTCTGTCCAAACAACTGGCGAAGGAAAATCTGGTCCAAACCAGAGAGTACCAGGGGAAGTAGGCTGCTTCTCATCGCAAAAAGAAGGACTTTCCGAATCTGAAAGTGAAGGGTCCTGCTTTCAAGCAGCAGAAGTCCAAGTCCCATGTGACTTACTTCAATTGTGGCAAGAAGGGCCACTACAAATCCGAATGCAAGTCCAAGCCTAAAGAACAAGGTGAGCCTAGTAAGGTTTCTATGATTACTAATCTAGTTGCCATGATAGCACAGGTTGTAACTGTGGGGGCTGACTAGGACTGGTGGATAGACACTGGTGCGACCTGCCATGTTTGTTCAGACAAAGACTGGTTCGTCTCTTATGAGCCAACTTCAGATAAGGTCATAATGGCAAACCAGGCACAAGCTGAAGTACTGGGGATCGGGACGGTGGAGCTGAAACTCACATCGGGGAACACTCTGACGCTTCAAGGTGTGAAGCATGTTCCAGTAATTGCTAAGAACCTGATCTCTGGAAGTCTGCTCTACAACGCAGGCTTGAGGATGGACATCAATGCTGGCCAATTTGTGATGTCCAAGAAGGGTACATTCTTCAAAAAGCTTTCCAAACTGAAGGAATGTACAAGATTCAGCTTGTTGTAACCCAGCATGATAATATAAATGCAATCACTTTTTCTGATTATTCTCTTGAGTTGTGGCATAATAGGCTAGGACATGTTCATTATAAAAGGATTAACAAAATATCTAGTCTAGGACTTATCTCCAAGTGTGGGGGTAAGGTAGAGAAATGCGAAGTATGTGCTCAAACGAAGATCACAAGAAAACCCTTTCACAGGGTCCATCGAAGCACAGATCTTCTGGAGTTGGTTCACTCAGATATCTGTGACTTCAAACAATTCTCTACAAAGGCCGGGATGAAGTATTTCATTACTTTCATCGATGACTTCTCAAAGTATGCTTTCGTCTACTTGCTCAAGTCTAAAGACGAAGCATTCGAGAAGTTCAAGGAGTTCAGAGCCGAGGCTGAGCGGCAAACTGGACAACAACTCAAGAGGTTAAGGAGTGATCGAGACGGGGAGTATCGGTCTCCTGAATTCTTATCATTCTGCAAAAAACATAGAATCATCAATGAGACAACGGCTCCATACTCTCCTCAATCCAACGGAGTAGCAGAAAGGAAGAACAGAACATTGACAGAGATGATGAACTCCATGCTGTTGACTGCAGGTCTTCCAAAGTGTTACTGGGCAGAAGCTGTACTAACGGCAACATTCATTCTGAACAGAGTGCCATATACAACTTCCAACATAACTCCTCATGAACTCTGGTTCAAAGTCAGACCTAACTTGAATGTCATTCGAGTGTGGGGGTGTCTGGCTTATGTGAAGCTCCCGGATATGAAGATTCAGAAGCTGGGGACATGGACTACGAAGGCGATCTTCTTGGGGTATGCCGAGAAGAGTGATGCTCGGAGATTTTTTGATATCGAGTCAAACCATATCATCGAATCTCACGATGCTGAATACTTTGAAGACAAGTTTGCAAAACACAAGAATACTGTTCTTGCGGATCTTCCAGAGAATGATGAGGGTACAAAGCAGACAGAAGTCTTTAATGAACCAGTAGTCCAAGATGAAGCTGTCGTCAAGGAGACACCAGCTGAACCAGAACTCGCTGAGCCGTCAACTAAGCGAACGAGGAGGCCGAAAGACTTCGGAGATGACTTCGTCACCTATCATGTGGAAGAAGATCTGCTTACCTATGATGAGGCGATGAAGACCAGAGATGCTATATTCTGGATGGAGGCGATAGACAACGAGATTGACTCAATCACCTCCAACAACACATGGGTATTGGTTGACCTGCCAGAAGGAGCAAGACCCATCGGATACAAATGGATCTTCAAAAAGAAGATAAAAGCAGATGGAACCATTGACAAGTTCAAGGCCAGGCTAGTGGCCAAGGGGTTTGGTCAGAAGCAGGGGATCGACTACTTTGACACTTATGCTCCAGTAGCTCGGATGACAACCATCAGATTGTTAATTGCTCTAGCAGCAATACACAAGCTAGTGATATATCAGATGGATGTGAAAATGGCATTCCTTAATGGCGAGCTGACCGAAGAGATCTACATGCAACCACCAGAAGGTTTTGTCATCAGAGGTCTGGAAGACAAAGTCTGCAAGTTGATGAAGTCTCTGTATGGTTTGAAACAAGCTCCCAAAATGTGGCATGAGAAGTTTGACAAGGTGATAAGGTCAAATGGCTACAGGGTCAATGAAACAGACAAGTGTGTCTATACGAAGTTTGCTGACGGAAGAGGAGCAATCGTATGTCTTTACGTGGACGACATGCTAATCCTAGGTACGGATTTATGCTGCGTCACAGAGACAAAGAAATTCCTCTCGACCAAGTTCAGTATGAAGGACTTGGGGGATGCCGACGTAATCTTGGGGCTCAAGATCATCCTGACAGGCACTGGAATAGCGCTGTCACAGTCTCATTATATTGAGAAGATGCTCAGTCGCTACGGGTATCAAGATCTTCCTTTTATTGATACACCGTACCGGAGTGATCAGAAGCTGGAGCCAAATTCGAGGGAAAGCGTCAGGCAGTTGGAGTACGCTAGCGTCATCGGAAGCTTGATGTACGCTACTACTGCCACAAGACCTGACATAGATTTTGCAGTGGGAATGCTGAGTCTGTTCACTAGCAATCCAGGCATTGAGCACTGGAAAGCTGTGAAGCGTGTTATAAGATATCTCAAGAAAACTCAGACATATGCACTTTTCTACAGCGGAGATCCGTCAGTAGTGGAAGGCTTCAGTGATGCTAGCTGGTGTTCAGATATGGAGAACGAGTATTCCACAGGTGGATTCGTATTCGCCATGGACGGAGCTGCTATATCGTAGAAGTCGAAGAAGCAGACTATGTTATTTCGCTCCTCCATGGAATCTGAATTCTTTGTATTGTATGCTGCTGCAGATGAAGCAGAGTGGCTTCGGGAGCTCATGTATGATCTTCCGGTGGTTGGGGCTTAGATACTGGCAATACCGATATACTGTGACAACCAGGCGGCAACAGCAGTGGCATCAAATGAACTCTTCAACGGGAAGAAGAGAACGGTGCGGTTGAAGCACAGAGCAGTACACGATCTTATCAAGAGAGGTGTTATTGCAGTGATTGATGTTTGGAGTCAGGAGAACCTGGCGGATCCGTTCACTAAGGGCCTCAAGTGCCAGCTGGTCGATGACACAGCTTATAAAATGGGCTTGAAGGCATTCTGATATTGTGTTATTACATTCATACCATAAAGTTTTATGCTATTAGTTCAAAGAGAAATCTACTAGGCATCTAGCTTTTGGTTCAAGGGAGGACTATTAACCAGAAGAATATCAGGAATGGTGGGTACTTGTCCTATGTGACATGGAGAGGTTACGGACCTATAACCACTGTTGTCTACTATTGTTTTCAGCGGAAAACGATTTCTGTGGGAAGGTTGGCTTAAATGCCTTAATGAGTTCTCAGGCAGAGTGAATGCCTGGAGTGCTTTACAGGAAGCACGGTAGCGCAGCACTACAAGGAGTGCAACTCCATGCTATAGTGGGGTGACTCCACCATGAGGTTTCCAGGTAGGGGTAATGCCTCGGCTTTGCAAGCCAAGTCATAGCGGCGTAGCATCGCAAATAGGAAGGTAGCCTAATGCTGTATGACGTAATTAAAGAGTTGTAGATAGTACCACAAAGGGGAGGATGGCCCCATGTTACAGTGGCACGACACCACGATGAGGTACCCAGGTAGGGGTAAAGCCTTGGCATTGCAAGCCATGTCGTTGCGACGTAACACCGCAAGGAAGCCTTAGGCTTCATGCTGAGTAGATTGGCACTACAAAGAGGCTGAGACCTCATGCTACAGTAGTATGACACTACGATGAGGTTCCCAGGTAGGGGTAATGCCTCGGCTTCAGGCCATGTCATAGCGGCGTAGCACCGCAAGGAAGCGCAAGGCTTCATGCCATATCTCTTTAACAAAGAACTCACCTATAGTGTATGGAAAGAGATATCAGGCCGTCTCTTGAGGGTAAGCTTGTAGACGCCCAAAATTATATACTGAAACCAGGCTGGCACAGGGCCTTCAATGTGCAGCCAGAAGCACAGTTGATGTCATTATGTGAGTAGGAAGAATTGCAGTTATGGTGCAAAATTCAAGGCTTAGTCCATTCTTGTATCATGCTGTTATTTAACCTATGCGGGAAGATTCAATTCGTAGCGACATCTCTCCTAATGCATGATGGACAGTAACTGTGGGGAACGCTCAACCCATATATTGAGATATGTGGGGGATTGTTGGTGTTTTTGCCTTTGGACTAGAAAAGATAGTCCCACATCGGCTACACCAAATGGTGAGTATCTCAATATAATGCATTACTTGTATTGAGGTGTGCAAATGAGGTGTAGTGGGGCACAAGTTTGTGCCATGTGGAAGTATTTTCCTAGAAGGAAAAATGATTAAATCCAACAAGGATGCAAGTCAATTTTTGTTGTGCGGACTCGGACTCGGACACGGACTCCAGGATGTCTCGTGCATGCACGGGAGTGTTCGGCGGATAGGCGTGGACTGGCACACTTCTATGCTGATTGTAGGATGATCTAAAATATCAAACTCTATTTTTGAGTATTGGTATTTTAGTCCCACATCGGATATGAGAAGAGGTGAAGTCTCAACTCCACTATATAAATAGAGCCCCTTGGCCTCCTTTGAAAGATGTACCAAGAAGAGAGTTGAGGGAGTCTGTTAAGTCCAGAAAGCCCGTTCAAGTCTCAAATATTGACTTACGAGCGTTCCAAAGTTCTTCGTGAACTTGCTGTTTCCTGGAAGCTGTTCGTGCTCGTGTGGGGCGAATAAAGCTTTGAGCAACGGTGATCATTCACCCCAGCAGGAGATTATCCACCTTTCGCCTCTCATTTTCTTTGTTTGTTCTATCAGGATTCTATTAACGCACCTTCGGTGAAGTGTTTGCGTTGATATTATCAGAATTCTGTTTATGCACCTTCTGTGAAGGGTAGCACTTGTAGGATTTTATTACGTACCTTCTGTGAAGTGTTACGTAATAACAATTGTTTGTACAATTGTTACAATATTTCAAAATTTTCCATCAAAAAATTGTGCCCGGCCGGCAATAACAGAAAGTATAAATCTCTTGAATGCTTCTAAATAGATAGAGAAGAGAAGAATGAATGATTGATTTATAGCATTTTTATGGGCAGAACTCGACATTAGTTCGGGTGCATATTTTTTGTAGTTCAGAAATTGATTGTAGATCTTCAGGAAGACTACAAGTCTTCAGGAACTACCACGATCGAACTCGGGCAGAGTTCAGGCCGAACTTTCATGGTTAGTTTTCTAACCAGTTTGTGTTCTTAATAAAGATTAAATTGGGTATATTGGGTGTTGAGATTTTTGGTTATTGGATATAGGCTAGTACAGAATGTGGAGTAGAATATTTTGGATATGTAAGCTATTTTGAAAGTAGAGAGTAGCATAGTCAATTGTCAATCCGATCGAATGCACATTTTCTAGTGTAACGTCCCAGTCCCAAAATACGTAGGACTAGGAATACGTTTACATGCCAGCTACTTAACGAGAGGTCTCTAACCCAGCTCGAGTACATATAAGCTATTTTTTGTTCGAAATCAACTTTTTCTCAATCCACTAAATATTAATAAAAATGACGAATCAAGTGCAGTAAGGTTGATTAGACCGTAATACACTAATTCTTGAATAGATAAATATATTAGAGTGGATCCCTAATAATATATGTATCATGAACAAGCTAGAAAAAAGATGAAGCTTATAAAAGACTAGGCTATAATAACAACATGAGTCAAATATATGACAAAATATAAATAAGGAAGACAATGATAATAGCATCAACTAAATATACCTTAAGTCTTGGTGAAACAGCCATCATCCATCAATGTATTATACCTTGATAACTTCATCTAAAACCTGGAGAGATCAGCAGGTCCTCACGGGACTAGTAGGTCCTAACAGTCCTATAACAGGTTCTCTACTGCAGCCTGGTGAGAGAACACTAGAGTGGTATAGCTAAGGTAATAAAATACACTCTCCAAATGTACTAGGAAGTTAAGTCAAGTCAACAAGTTAAGTCCTAGTAAAGTCCAGGTCAATCATGTCAAGGGAACATGGTATAGGACTAGGCAACAATAAATCATAAGACGTATGAACACAAAATCATAATATATAAGGATAAGAAATAGAAACAAACTACGTGCTCGTATAGCGAGAAAATAACTAGGATAACTAGAAAGTAACAATAACATGAATTAGAGGATATATGTGATCAAGTAGGACAGAAAAATTACAGCAATATCAAAAATGCATGTAAATACTGTAAAGTTCGACAAGGTGTACTTGCCTGACCAACTCCGATATCTTCGTTACTCTCTCCAAGTTCACCTATAATAATACACTATATTTAGTACTTTCTAATAACTTACCATATATAGAAAGATTAATGTCTATACCCAATGACACCATACAACATATATAGTACCAACTTTCTTACAAAAATAATTTATAACTAATATAAAATAATAATTTAATTTCTATAAAATATTATAAATATCTTTATATTACTAATAATATTATTTTATTGGTGGAAACTCAACCACAACAGCCTCATGTTGTAACTATATCGTTAATACCACATTTGGCCTACCAATTCAGTCATAAAATAATAAATAATAAAAAATATTAAATTCTAGAAAAAATAGAGAAATTAGTTAAAATAATTTTTTTATTAGCAAAACTTGTACAACGAGTACTTTAGTAAAGATATATAAAGTATCAAGGCTTTTGGATACAAAGAACACATGATTTTCAGAGTTACGGTTTTACGACAAATGTCTAGAATTTCAGTAAATAGTAAACAAACTCAAAACTCAGTTAAATATATGCTTTGGTTAGATATTGATTTCTAGTTTCTTATAAAAATTAATAGGAAGATCTAATCTGATCGAAAATAAGCAAAAATCTACTTGCAACAGCTCTAGTCTGTTCTGGACACCGTGTCATAGAATTGATGTCCAGGACAAACCGTTTGGAACTGTGTGGGTGACCAATTAGAGACACATAGATCTTTCTATTATTTTTGGTTTAAGAAAATGGTGAGGTTAGTAACTACACAAAACCTTACATGTAAAACTGTATACCTGCTGGAACGAATTCAGACTTGGATTCAGAACTTCGGTTGACATGTAGGATTATTTTGGTGTACTAGAAGGGATTATAAATGTATGTGGGGTTGATAAATTATAGAGGTTTGTGTTAGATTTGCAATGAATATTTTTGGAGTGTCACGGGAGGTCGAAAAGGGGTCAAAACTGCTGGTACGCCACAAGGTGCTGTTGGTGACTAAGGCTGAGAGGGAATTTTAGGATTGGACCTTTGGAAGGCAGTATTGTGGGGTGTTGGCGGCAATAAGAGGAGATGGTATATTAGGGTTTTGTTGGTATATATTAGGAAGAGTTGGACTTTGGTTTGGACTAAATTGGTTAGTATTTGACCCTCCAAAGGATTAATATGGTAATAGATTTCTTTATTGGGTGGGTTTTTTGACCAAGTCAAAGATAGAAGATTCAATACACAAGGGTTCAATTTATTCACTAAAAATTAATTCAATATATATCTAATCGATTTTGACAACCTTAGATAGGCTCTAACAAGTGGGGCTGGCTAGATTAATGTCCGAATAGATTTTCTAGTCATTTTGAACCCGAAAAGTAAACTAATGAGTATACTTTTCGGGAACTCGATTGAATGCAACATTCTAGGCATGTGCGTCGTAGGCTGAAAATGAGTGAAAACCATATATTGGGTCTAAAACTTTGGATTGGGTTTGGGCCTTAAGTTGGAAATGGAAAATTACATCAAAATTACAGCGAAGGATAAATGACTATTTTGACCCCAAAGTTGTGCAAGAAATATGTAGTGCAAGGGAACATATTTGAGTAGGACATCATATAACAAAATGAAGATGAACTCGTCTATAATACGAATATGAAACTTGTTTTGAGGAATTGGTCAATGTTGTGCTTCAGAAATCAAAGCTTTGACAAAGTGCTTATATAGCCATAATTAAAAATAAAATATATTTTAATATAGAAAAATGATATAAAATAAATAAATAAAAATCTTCAAAAATTAGGGTGCTTACAATCTGTCCACCTTAAACTCGAAATTAAAAAAATGCTCACTAATAATAAATCATGCTAACGTAACTAGGAATAGTTCGGAGGGTACAATATGTCACTACGGTCTCTCCTAATAACTCAAGTAACAATCAATCCTAAACAATTTCTTATGCAATATTCCATTCATAAAACTATAAATGGATACCTATAGTTGTCCCTCCTGGTGCTGACGGTCTTGCAATGATCATGTTGAAAGCTTGTCCTCCTTGACCATCAAGCCAAGAAATTTAATTACTAGTACCTTAACCACTATCCTCGATTCCTCTTCTATATATTGGTATGTCTAGTCTAACACATTACTGCCTACTCTACACTCTATTCCAAGATCGACACTATGGTATAACATATCATCCCGTATCCTTTTAATAGAATTCTCCCTATTAAGGTTTTTGGGCCACTGTCCAGTGTAACTGCATTTCTTGACTTATGCATACAATCATTATTTCTATATTGTTAAAGAAACTTCCTCCGCCTTGATGCAACCGTAGAATTTCTATGAGGTTCTGTATGTATATCTTAAGTACATTTCTTATGGACTCATTCTATTCTGAACAAGTCTTTCGAATCCTGTTCACTAGTCTTCATATAGGTGATCACACTCACTACTACAAAAATCGTTAACAATGACTTTATATATAACAGTCATAAATAAATGTCATGAGTGATACTTTTAACGGCGGCCCATTAAATAATCGTCATTAATAACTTAATCAATGACATTAAAAAGAAAAATAATGTCATAAAATGTGTACTAAGATGACGATTAATATGATAAGGGGCATAAAAGTTTTTTATGGATGTCATCTTTTGTGTACGAAGGAAAAGATGTGGAACTAACAATGACACACTAATATTAAGAGTCATCTTTAGTTTAAACAATGATAGAGACGTATTGTGTGTCATAAAATATTGATTAAAAATGGATACAATTTGATTGAATTCAGGTTGGACGACAAAAATATATGCTAGTGGGTTGGTTGGAGAGTAGAAAATAATAGGAATAGAGTTAGGAGTTGTTATATAAAATATAAAATAAAGTATAATTAGTTATAAATTTGGGTTAGAATATTTTGATCTTTTTTTTTCTTATGTTTATCTCTAACGACAAAAAAGTGAACGTTCAAGTGAAAATAAAATATTAAAGTTATCATTTTATTAATAAAAATTATATTATATATTAAAGAGGCAAAATTAGATAATTGATATATTTAAGTACAAGTTATTTTAGTTTAACTCAATTTTTATCGATTTTTAGTTGGTCATAGTCCATTTGCATATCACTACACCAAAATAATGATTTTCTAACATACTACTTTTTTTCAATTACTAATATTTTTTTACCGTTACTAATTACCAATAGTGAAAAACCTTTAGGAACTGATAAAACTTTTAGTATAAGAAGAAAAAAAAATATTAGTAATACATATTTTTATTTTGTAACACTTAAAACTGTTAGGAGAATTAATAAAATTAAAAAAAAACCAGCATGTGCCTCTCATGTGAGAAGAAAAGTGTTATTTAGGTATACACTTTTGCAGATCATCCTCTAATAATCCAAGCCCTTCCTTCCCCTCTCATCTCTCTCTCTCCTTCTTCTAAACGAAAGCGACGGACGAAGCCACCTTGGCCACCATAATTTAGGTATTATTTCTCTCTCTCTCACTCTCTCTCTCCCCCTTCTTCTCTTATAATTTTAGGGCAGAGTCCCAAACTTCAAACACCAGGCCAAGTTGTCGCTAGTTATCCCTAGGCCTAGACCCCCTTCGGACATCAAGTCGTCGGTCATCCCTAGGCTACAGTGGCCACTGGTAATCCCTAGACCCCCTTCCTACGTCCAGCCCCCTTCGTACGTCAAGTCGTAGAGGACGAGAACCCTCTATCCTCCTACACCTTCATCATCTATGCCACCAACATCCCTAATGACTCCTTTATTTGTCTAATCAATGTGCTGAAGCTGAACCTTAACTCGACATGAAGTACGCTGATCCATTGGATAGTAGACCTCGACACGAAACTCTCTCTATTTATGAAAATGTCCCTTAGGAGTAGAGGAAATTTTCTTTTACTGTTAGGGTCTGCAACAAAGCAAAACTTTTTTTTTGTAAGAGTACTCTTCCTTTGCTACATTATTTGTACATCAACAAATCTTTGTAGAGTTACAGCCTGTGTGTCTGTGTGTGTTTGGAGGGGGTGTCGGTCGGTCAAGGCGGGTTGAAGCGATTCCTAAGTTGGAAAGGCTACAGAGGGTTTGAAACACATAGGCGAACACCTAAGGTGGCAAGCCGGGGGTCCCTATAAAGCACTTCTCCCTATAGAATATTTCAAGCTTTTAAGGGAGAATCACTGGAATGGGGGAATATGTAAGAAGAGGTAAGAGAGAAATAGTTCCAACGTATTCATTTACACTTTTTGATGATTCCTTGAATAATTTGTAGATCCTTTGTTATGTTAACATTCATGAATTTTTGTTAGTTGAAGTTTGTTTGTAACTCCACAGTGACAGTGGTGGTCCTTACCTCTGATTTGTAACTCATTTCCTGTTTCAGATCATTCTTGGCATAGCTCGGGGTTTATAGCAATGACGTTCAAGTAAGTTTCTTTACCCTCTAGTTTAATATTTTTGATTGTCACTCGTGGTATTGGTGTGACTTTAAATTGATTAAGTTATGACTGAGGAAAATCAATATTTATGATATTTACCAAGGACCCCTTGCAAATTATTATAGGTCTCACATATTAGTAGAAAAATGATGCTTTTGAATACAAATCCATGTGTATATCATGTAGATAAATGCATGCTTGTGCAATGAACTTCTTAAGTAACTTATGTGGAAAAAATATTCCTTAGAAGCTTAAGATAACTTTGTGTATGATAGGTTACATGCTATGTTATCAGTACTTGGAGATGCCATGTTGTTATTGTGTCAGAAATTATCTGTAGAATCTTAAGATAACTTTGTGTATCAATAAAATTCTCCAATATTTCTGACACAATTATTATACATACTAGCAAGTTTCCATCATAAAATTTACATGTTTTTCTTGCTTCATAACCTTGAAACCTTTCCAGATTTGTTGTACTTCATTTGAATATATCTCCACCTTTATATGTAAGTTTTAATTAAGGTTTCATTTCTTCTATTAGTTGTTTGTGCTAACTCCTTTAATTTTTTTTCTAATGTAGTGACTTAAACAACCAAATAATACTGAATGCGGTTACTATGTAATGAATATATGAAGGACATATTCCAACTTTCTACTACCATATTAGAAAAAAGTGGTAAGTTACATGTTAAGATAATTCTACAATTGGAATATTGGTCGTATTGGTATAGCATGACATCGTTAATAAAATTTGATTTTGTGTTTGTTTTTGTAGTCTGCTAGAAGAAATGATTACTCCATCAAAGAAATTGATGAAACAAAAGGAGAGCTGGCTAAGTTTATCATGGATACTGTTAGTGAAGATCATATGTAAAACAATAACGAGTTAAGAAAATTTTGGAAGTATTAGTATTTTATGTTTTGAAGTATGTGAGAATGAAGTAATATTATTTTATTTCAATGTTGACTTTGAATAATTATGAAATAAAATGTTTTTGGTTGGCATAACATAGTATTTTTTATTCTTTATTTTTCTTCTATGGGATATTGGTTTAAATAATACATATTATACAATACAGGTTCAAAAATGGGTACTGTAAATAATAATAAATATTTAATGACACATAAAAGTTATTCATTTTAAATAAAGATGACGCATAGAAGTCATAGTATGTAAAACATGTATTATTGTACCCTCGATAAAATTGTCTTTTCTAAATATAGATGACACATATAAGTCATGTTTTATACAATATGATGACGTGTTTTGAGTCGTCGTTGTTGTACCATCAATAAAAGTCCTCTTTTGTAAATAAAAATAATGCATATAAGTCATTTTTTGTAAATAATGATGACATATATAAGCCAATTTTTATAAATAATAATGACATGTGTTGAGCAATCATTGTTTGTATACGATAAAAGTCATCTTCTATAAATAACGATGGCAGCTAAAAGTCATCTATTATATAAAAAGATGATATGTGTAAGATGACATTGTCGTCCCATGATAAAAGTCATTTTTTTTGTAAATAAAGATGACTTATAGAAGTCATCTTTTATAAATAAAGATGATGCACACAAGTCATGTTTCATTGATAAAGTTGACATGCATTGAGTTTTCATTGTTTTCTCATGATAAAGATGATGATAACGTAGATGACGGCCAAATAAATGTCATCGATTACCATTTTAGCCGTCATTGTTAACCATTTTTGTAGTAGTGACTTTAACTAGGGAACCGTATCTAATTCTAAAATTTTGCCAGATATTCTCCCAAGTTACTCCAATCATTTCGATTGAGAACCCTATCTTATCTTCCTTAATAATCCATTTTAAACTGTGTTATACGATTTACCCTATCACTATCTAATCATAGGTAAAATTTTAGAATGGTTGCAGTCCATTTCTCCTAGGGTCTTTCATTAGATTAGGTCGCCTATATAAATTCTATGCTGTAAATCTAATCCATTCGGTCTAGCAATAAAGATGTCTATCCTACATCTATAACCTTAAACAATCAATCCTATTTAAGATGTTCTAATAACTATCTTCTATTTTATTATAAAATACAATCCAAGGAGTGTCAAGCACGAGCATTCGTCCTTCTAAAATAGGGAAATACGAGAAATCATGGTAAGAAGTTGAAGAAAGATGATCGAATGTAATTTTTGAGTTCTAAGGGTGATAGAAGAAACCAAAAGAATTTTCAAAGCACTTGTGGATTGAGATCCTAATATATTATCCTATCGCAGGCCCGTTTGGTACAGTAACGTAACCAAAACGGCTAACTCGACCTGCGTGGTCCACCAAAAAATATGTAATGTCCCAGTCCAAAAATACGTTGGACTAGGAATACATTTACATGTCAGCTACATATCGAGAGGACTCCAGCCGCCCAGCTTAAGTACATATAAGTTGTTTTGTTGTTCTAAATCAACTATATCTAAATCCACAAAATATTGATAAAAATAACGAATCAAGTGTACTAAGGTTGATCAGACCTTAATACACCGATTCTAGAATAGATAAATATATTAGAATGGATCCCCAATAATACATATATCATGAACAAGCTAGAAGAAATATGAAGCTTGTAAAAAGACTAGGCGGGAATAACAAAGAGTCAAATATAGGACAAAATATAAATAAGGATAATAGCATCAAGTAAATATACCTTAAGTCTTGGTGAAGCAACCATCATCCATTAATGTTATACCTTGATAACTTCATCTAAAACATGGATAGATCACCAGATCCTCAAGAGACTAGCAAGACACATAATATACAAGCCTACTATGGTTGTAAACATGCGAGGAAAAACAGGAATAACAAGTACAAGAAAGAATAACACATAGAAAAACTCTATAGATGGTGACATGTCATGAAAATATAATATTAATCGTGGCTATCAGTAAACATGTGATAATAGCTGAAGTCCAGTGAGGCACTAACAGTCCTGTAATAGGTTCTCTACTGAAGCCCGGTGAGCCACTAACAATAGAGTGGTATAGCCACGGCTAATAAAATACTCTCTTCTAAGGTACTAGGAAGTCAAGTCAAGTCCTAGTCAAGTCCAGGTCAATCATGTCAAGGAAACATGTCAAGGACTAGGCAACGATAAATCATAAGACGTACGGACATGAAATCATAACAAGGATAGGAAATGAAAACAAACTACGTACACACATAACGAAAAAATAATAGTGATAACTTGAAAGTAACAATAACATGAATCAGAGAAAGTATGTGATCAAGTAGGATAGAAAAGTAACTACAATATAAGAAATGCATGTAAATACTATAAAGTTCAATAATGTGTATGCCTGACCAACTTCGATGTCTTCGTTACTCTCTCCAAGTTCACCCATAATAATACACTATATTTAATACTTTCTATCAACTTACCATATATAGACTAGAATAATATCTATACCCAATAGTCGTCATGATGTCAGTAAAACACCATACAATATATATACTACCAACTTCCTTATAAAAATAATTTATAACTAATACAAAATAATAATTTAATTTCTAGAAAATACTTATAATTTTTTTATATTACTAAAAAATATTATTTTATTGGTGGAAACTAAATCACAATAGCCTCATGTTGAAACTACATCGTTAATACCACATTTTGCTTACTAATTCAGTCCCGAAACAATAAATAATTAAAATATAAAATTCTAGAAAAATTAGAGAAATTAATTAAACAAAACTTTTATTATCAAACCTTGCAAAATAAGTATTTAAGTGAAGGTATCTGAATTATCAAGGCTTTTGGATACAAAGAATATATGACTTTCGGAGTTACGATTTTACGACAAATGTCAAGAACTTTAAAAAATACTAAACGAACTCAAAAATCAATAAAAGATATGCGTTGGAAATATCTTGATGCCTATTTTCTTATAAAAATTATTAAGAAGATCTAATCTGATCGAAAATAGGCAAAAATTTACTCACAATAGATCTGGTCGGTTCTGGACACATTGTCATAGAATTAACGTCCAAACAAACCATTTGGAACTGTGTGGGTGGCCAATTGGACATAAAAATAGACATAAGGATCTTTTTACTAGTTTTAGTTTAACAAAAATATGAGGTCATGAAGTATTATAAACCTTAGATGGAAAATAGTGTAACTGCTGGAATAAATTTAGACTTGGATCCCAAACTTTGGTTGATGTGTAGGGCTATTCTGGGGTACTAGAAGGGATTTTGAACATATGGGGGTTGATAGGATTGTAGATGATCATGTTTGCTTCGCAACAAATATTCATGGAGCGTCACAGGAGGTCGAAAAGATGTCGAAACTGTCGGTATGCCACAAGGTGCTATCGGCGGCTAAGGCTGAGAGAAAATTTTGGGATTGAACTTTTGGGGGAGGTTTTATGGGGTGTTTACAGCAATAAGAGGAGAGAAGATGTTAGGGTTTTCTTGGTATATATATTAGGAAGAGTTGGCTTTGGTTTGGACTAAATTGGTTAGGATTTGACCCTCCAAAGGATTAACATGGTAATAGATTTTCTTGTTGGGTGGGTTGTTTGACCAAGTCAGAGATAGAAGATTTAATGCACGTGGCTGCAATTCAATCACTAAAGATTATATCTAATCGATTTTTGTAACCTTAGATAGGCTCTAACAAGTGGGGTTGGCTAGATTAGGGTCCGAATAAATTTTTTAGTCTATTTGAACTTGAAAATTCAACTAATGAGTTTCATGTTCCAATAGCACATTGGAACTCGATTGAATGCCACACCCTAGGCATGTGCATCGTTGGCTCAAAATGAGTCAAAAACATATTGGGTCAAAAAGTTTTGATCGGTTGTGGACCTCAAATCGGAATTGGAAAAGTACATCAAAATTACGACGAAGGATAAAATAACTATTTTGACCCCAAAGTTGTGCAAGAAATATGTAGTGTTAGGAAACTTGTTTGAGTGGGACATCATATACCAAAATAAAGGTAGACTCATGTAGGACACGAATATGGAACTTGTTTCAAATAATTGGTCAATGTTGTGCGTCAAAAATCAAAGCTACGATAAAGTTCCTGTATGGCCATAATTAAAAATAAAATATGGTTTATTATATGAAAATCATATAAAATAAAAAATTCTTCAAAAATCAGTGTGCTTACACCTAGATTCAATAAAGTGTAAAACACAGAATAAAATAGAAAAAAAAATATCTTGATCAACATCTGTAGTTTGTTTGATGAAGATGATGAGTGGTAGTAGTGTAGAAGTAAAAGTTCTATTTTTGTACCTATAGCTGCGTACTATTTCCATATTGACCAAAGTTTACGTTGATTATCAAAGTAAGATGTCACTATAACCAATGGGCCAAAAATATCTCCCATTTTGATAATTGACAAACTTTGAGTTTATACCAAAAAATATCAAAAATAATAACTTAAATTTTTTGTACCTTTTGACTATTGTAATTTCTCTCGATTCTCGGATGTATTTGGTATACCCTTCTCCCCTTTGTTATCTGTACAAAATGGATGCTCCTCCACAAATAGTGGGCATAAACAATAATCAGAGGAAGCAAAACAATACCAAAAAATAAAGTAATGACAAGGCCAACAAATAGAACTGAAATAAATAATATGAGTCGAACTGAAATAATCAGCAGTAGTAGTAGCAGTAGCATGGAAGTACATAAAAATTACTAAGATAATATGGAAGTCTGAAAGAGAATTAACCATAACTAATAGAAACTAGTGCATAACCAAAGTCTAAAAAACTAGTAGAAAATCATCATCATCAGTTACACAAATGCAAAAGCCCAAACACCTCGTCAGGAAGCATCATCACCAGTGTCAGCAGATTGGGTCAGATCAATGTAAACTACAGTAGGATCGAAATATCTTTGAGCCTAGCAGTCATCAAATTTGGGTCCATCAAAGTCCGGATGACATAGAAAAGGAGTGGGAACAAAATGATGATAAGTCATAGTCCAATGAATATCAGCAATACCATTCCGTAGGGTCTGGAACTGTATATTTAAGCCCACTAATTTTTGGACATTATTGTTTTTACTTAATATAGATATTTAAATTTTAAACTAGATTTTTATATCAATGTGACTATAGACGTACTTTCTGTAGCTTTGATTTTTGGAGCACGAGATATGCCAATCTTTTGAAACGTCCTTCATGAGTTTTAAAATAAACAAGTTTACTTTCAATTTGGTATATCACGTTCCATCCAAACTTGTTCCCTAACATTCTTTTGACTTTGCACAACTTATGGTCAAATTGGAGAAATTGACCGTTTACTGTAGTCTTGGACCTAACTTTCAACTTGAGTTCGGGACTCGATATCGATCAAAACCATTTGACCCGATATATAGTTTTGACCCATTTTGAGCCTACGACACACATGCCAAGGGTGTGCCACTCAATTGAGTTTCCATCTGCTATTTATTTACGAATAACATAAGAGACTCACTGGTTGACTTTTTGGGCTCGTTTTTACTATAAGAATATGTATGGACCCTAACCTAGCTAACCCCACTTGGTAGAGCCATGTTAGGTGGCCATGCCCAGTAAAATTATTTTGAATTAGTTTCAAGGGATTTTGTATAGCGAATAGGTTTCAATACAATTTTGTATGTATATAATTATATATTTATTTATTTAATTGAATTATAAGTATATATGCTTAGAATGGTTTTATATATTGATGTAGAAAGGTTATTTATACATATGTTAAATACTGTTATATAGGTTTTATATAATTTAGATTAGTTGTAAAATATACATTCATGAAGTTGCGTAAGGTATGTATGTATATTTGGTCTTTTGAATGCATAAAGTAATATATATATAAACAAACTATTATTGTAAAAATAATTAATATGTTTTTAAAAAAAAATATATATATATATATATATATATATTTTATATACATACATATATATATATATACACATACATACATATATATATATATATATATATATATATATATATATATATATATACAAAAAAAATATATATATATATATACCCTGTGTCAATGGCAAAAGACACAAACTATCGATTCACCAAATAGCCGACGAGCAAGGCATCATCAGAACCTACCACAAGGAGATCCAAGAGGCGGCTGCCGATTACTACGCCAAATTATTCTCTAAGGAGATGGTCCACAAAGACACAATTTTTCTTGACCAAATTTCCACTATCATCAACGATGCCGACAACGTCCGATTGGAGCGCCCTCTGTCTGAGCAGGAAGTGAAAGACGCAGTGTGGGCCTTGAACACTCACAGCGCCCCCCGTCCAGATGGCTTTTCTGGCACCTTCTTCCGTACCTGCTGGGATATTATCAATGGGACATCACCGAAGCGGCTACTGCCTTCCTTGAAGGAGCACACTACCCCAAAGCAATCTCCAGCGCCAACATCATCCTCATCCCGAAAAATGAAAACCCTAACTCCTTTCGAGATTTCAGACACATCAGTCTTTGCACATTCACCAACAAAATCATTTCCAAGATCATAGCTACTAGAATGGCAGACACTCTTTCCAAAATCATCTCGGAGGAGCAAAACGGATTCGTTCGCGGAAGAAACATACAGGACAACATCATGCTGGCTCAGGGACTTATCACCTGCATAAAATTTCTGACTAGAGGGGGCAACATCGCCATCAAAATTGACATAGAAAAAGCTTATGACAGACTCGATTGGCAGTTCATGATCTGGGTCTTCAGAGCTTTCAGATTCTCAGAGAACTGGACCAACATTGTGTGGAGAGCCGTCAGCAACTCATGGTTCTCCACAGTTATTAACGGCCAATCCGAAGGATTCTTCAAATCTAGCCGCGGAGTCAGACAGGGCGACCCTCTTTCGTCCACGGTATTCATCATTGCGGCTGACGCCCTGAGCAGAAACCTCAACAACATGGTCAACACCCCTAACTTCCAGCAATACCACACGGCCAGCGGATGCCCCATCATCACCCACCTGGCCTTTGCTGATGATCTACTCATTTTCTCATCCGGTGATGTAGGATCGTTGGAGGTGGTTCATAACACCCTAGAACGGTACTCCAGATGCTCAGGCAAGAAGATAAACCAATCCAAGAGTGTCATCTACGCCCACCACAGCATCAAAACCGAGAACGCTACCAGACTCACCCATCTAACTTCCTTCACGGTGGCACACCCTACTTTCAACTACCTTGGTTGCCCTCTGGGGTACGGTAAATCTAACGCCAGCATCTTCGAGAACTTGATCAACAGAATCAGGAACAAGATCGAAGGATAGCATAACGCCACCCTATCCCCAGGAGGCAAAATTATTCTTATCAAACATGTTCTCAATTCCGTCCCCATCCACACCCTTACTGCTTGTTCCCCGACCAAGAAGGTTCTCGCGTTGATTGAACAGTTATTTTACAATTTCTTCTGGGGACACAACAAGGGGAAGATAAACACCACTGGGCTAGTTGGGAGACTATGGCAGCTCCGATCGCGAATGGCGGGCTCGGATTCACCAAACTCGACCATATCGTCAAAGCGTTCTCGATGAAACTGTGGTGGAAATTACGCACTAGCCATACCCTGTAGACCAGGTTTATGAAGGCCAGGTATTTCAAACACATCCACCCAGCGATAGCCATTGCTAACAGTAGATCCTCAGCGGCTTGGCGTCGTATTTTACGAGGACGAGAACTGGCAGAACCCGCGATCAGACTTCAACTTGGTTCAGGCGAGGCCAACCCCTTCCTGGAGAGATGGATCGGAGATAGCCTTATCCCGAACATCTCCGACTCCCCCAGAAATAGCAAGATTATTGACCTATGGAACCCCACTATCAACGATTAGAATTGGGACAAGATCCGCGATTGGTCCGGCAGCAATACGGTCGACATCATCGTCAGCACGGACCTATTCTTGGGCCCGATGCAGACAAGCTGCGGTGGTCACTGGATAGTTCTGGAGCATTCTCGGTGCGATCGGCGGGACTCGCGATCCAAGATCACGGTCAAGATTGCTTCATTACGAGATACTGGCATTCTTGCATCCCAAAGAAATGGTCTTTCCTCCTGTGGAGAGTCATGAGAAACAAACTGCCTACCAACGATTCCATTAACTCGATAGGTATTAGCCTGGCGTCTGTTTGCAATTGCTGCAGCGAGCGCCAGACGGAGACTATCGACCACATCTTTCGGGACGGAAGGCTCCCTGACAAAATTTGGAGCACCCTCAATCACATCTACAAAGCCACCCCAGGAGATGGGCGCTTTATCGATCTTCTGGCCCACTGGGGAGATGCATCCCACGGCCACCAGATCATAGCAGCGGCCGCCACCTGGGCAATTTGGAAAAATCGCAACAAAGCGAGATACGAGGAACATCAATTCTCTGCCGATCAGCTTATCCGGGAAATTTACCGGCAATGTCGCAAAAGGAGTTCCCTTTGCTCCCACACCTCCAAGGCTTTTTGGCAACCGTACCCCTCGTAGTTTTGGCGGCTGCGGTCGCTCCTCCCCCTCTCCCCTGTAGTTTCTTTTGTTGGTATACTTCTGTCGGCTTATGCCTTGTATACGTGTCAGGCTTCAGCATTTTGAGACTTGATTAATAAAAGAGGGGGTTTTCTTTAAAATATATATATATATATTTTTATATTTTTTTCTTTAATATATATATATATATATATATATATATATATAACACCCCCCAAAATACGTAGGATTAGGACACGTATACATGCCAGCTACGTTAGCTACGTATCAAGTGGGCTCCAGCCCAGCTCGAATACGTATAAGCTGTCTAAGATATGGTTTAAAATGGCAAGTTAACTATATCTCAATCCACAGATAATAATCTCAAGTAGGAACCAGTATATTAATGCTGATCAAACAATAATAAATCGATGCCACTCGAATGTAAATACAAGAATAGATAATTAGTAATAAGGGTGGCCAGACCTTAATACAATTATCTGAACACGCTTATGATAAAAAATAAAGCTTGTGAAACTAGGCTATACACCTGAAGATGTCATCATAAAATATAAAAGGCGAAAGAATGATAAAAGTACCACTAGCGATACCTGAATCCTAGAGATACAGTCGTCCCCCAATCTATTCCTCTATCATAGCAGTCTCAACAAATACCTAAAAAAAAATCAGCAATAATCTGGACAGATAACCAGGTCCTCAGGGGACTAGCAAGACACATAATATACAAGACTACTATGCTAGTTTAAACATGCATGAAAAGGCAGGAATAACAGGCACAAGAGAGTAAATACTGAAGCAAGTAAAAGAAATAAAACATAAAAGAAAATGTCATGCCTCGAGGATCATAATAAACATGACTAAAAGTAAATTATGGTAAACTGTAGCTCGATGGGGGCTCACGGCCCTATAGATTACAGCTTAGTGGGGGCTCATAACCTATAGCAAGTCTCTATCACATCTCGGTGGGGGCTCACAATAAAAAGTGGTCAAGAATAGTCATCGTCTATCACATGGTCCTCGCCTAAAACTATGAGTCAAGTCAAGGCAAGTCAAGTCAACAAGTCATGTCCAGGTCAATCAGGTCAAGGGAACACGATAGAGGCTAAGCAATACTATCACTAGGCATGAATAAAATAGAAAAATATGGCAAGTAATATGATAAAAGAAAGAGTAAGAATCTATGTATACGTAAAATTAAGAAATAACCATGACATGAAGCAGGAGAGAAATATGTAACCAAGTGAGACATAAAAGAATAGCAGTATAGAAGAGCATATAAATACTGTAAAGTTTGGCAAGGTGTCTTGCCTGGTGTTTTGTCCAATCTGAGCTGAGACTGCAGTACCAAAGTTTACCCGAACTTTCCATGAACCAATGAATCATACTTCGTGCGATGTCTATTAACCCCAAATCACAAACAAATATGTATTATTTACTAAATACAAATATGACTAACTATTCCTACGTACCTAGAAAGCTTGGGTCATTCTAAGTCGTGTAATCCCTAGGTTGTCTAAGCCATTTATTAATCATACTATCTAGAACTAGGTTACACTAATCTCTTTGATCATTATTCGTTAGTAATATGTATTAAAAACTCTAGGGTTAAATATTAAGTCTATATCTCATAATTCGTACAACGAAACCTATACGTGCGAATCGAGAAAGATGATTAACCACAAGGTTAAAAATCTTATCTTGCCGATCCACATGGTCACCTTGTCAATTTTCGCGATATAAGATCACTGAAATTGACTGATCTCATTTTCGATGCATGGATTCCAAAATACAAACATAATATACATTAATAACTTACTATATATGAACTTACCGTATAAGACTTTAATAATATATTTATGCCAAAACTATTCATATTGATTACTCTACTTAGTATAACATATATAGTATTAAATCTACCTATAAAAGTAATATATTATTAACATAAAAAATATCATTTTTAGTTCTGGAAAATATTTATAAATATTCTATAATAATAAACAATATATTTTATATATAGAAAAATATGTCAACAAGTTTGTTTTGATTCTACAATATTATTCCTAGACTTGGTATACGATTTGAGGCTCGAAACAATAAGTAATTAAAAATATTAAATTTTGGAAAAATTATATAAATTAGTTAAAATAAATGTTTCAACATTAAATCTTCATAAAAATAGTTTAGTAGAGTTTTATGGAGTATTGAAACTTTTGAACACAAAAAACATAGGATTTTCGGAGTTACTTTGTTACGACAAATGTTGAGAATTTTTAAAAATAGCAAACAAACTCAAAACCTAACAAATAGGTATGCGTTGGAAAGCTCTCGATGTCTAGTTTCTGAATAAAAATATTAGATGGATCAAAACTGAGCTTAGGTAGGCAAAAAACTGTTTTCAACAGAACTCGTCAGTTCTGGGCACCTTGTGGTAGAATCGACGCCACGGGCAAATATGTTGGAATTGTGTGATCCAGCGATCGAAGATTGAAGTAGACACGTAGAGGTAACTTATAGTTTTGGTTTGAGGAGATTCAGACAAGAAAAAGTAGATGAAACTTAGTCTACAAGTCGACTAACTTACTGTGATGAATTTAGCACAAGTTCGGTTGACTTCGGGTGCCTTCCGCACCTCGTATCGACCAAATTAGGGGCTAAGGCTCCTCGAAAAGGTGTCAGAGTGTTAGATGAAGGTATTGGAAAGGTGCTTGAGGTGGAAGAAGGGTTGGAGGTGGTCGGGAAGATGGATTCCTGGTGGTTGGAATAAAAAATACGAAAATAGAGAAGAAATTGGAGGGAGCTCGGTTTTAATAAAAATATATATATAAAAAGTGTTTGGAAATCCTAGATGGGAGAGATTCACATGAAGGAAAAATAGTTGGGGGTGGAGTAGAATTTGATTTCGTGGGATTTGATTGCGTATTTTAAAAGATACACCAATTCTATCTTCTAGGATTTAAATCGAGTCCAAAATAGGAAAGTGGTTATAGTATTTGATTTAAATTAGATTTAGTTAATATGGCTGCATATTAATCCATGAAAATTAATCTAAAATAGGTGTAAGAGGTTAGGACACCCTAAAATAGACTATTCGAACCCTACTTGGACTAGTTTTGGGTCGGTAGAATTTTTGTAATCGATTGGAGTCCAATATATCTACAGTATGGACCTGTGTGCCATTTGAAAATAAATAACACATAAAAACTCAATTGAGTAACATATCATTGACATGTGTTTTGTAGACTCAATATGGATCAAAACCATATATTGGGTTAAGTAATTTTGATCGATGCCGAGTTCCGAACTCACGTTGTAAGTTAGGTCTAGAATTACGGTAAATAGTCAAATAGCCTAAATTGTTCCGAAGTTGTACGAAGTCAAAAGAATATTGGAAGACAAGTTTGGATGGGACATGAGATATCAAATTGAAGGTAGACTTGTCTACTACAAAACTCATGAATGACATTTCAAGAGATGGGCATGTCTTGATATCTCATGTCCCTTCCAAAAATCAAAAGAATATATATATATATATATATATATATATATATATATATATATATATATATATATATATATATATATATATATATATATATATATATATATATATATGAGATATCGTTTTTTGATGCTTCCTCCTCCAGAGCTCCCATCCCTTCCCTTCCCTTCCCGGGAAGCCCCTAGGGTTCCCCTTCTTCAGCTCTCTCCCGACGGTTGGTGTCCGCTGATGGCCCAGCCTTGGCCAGCCGACTGCATAGAGTTGATCCGTCAACTCTACTCCCCTCGTTTTCCCTCTCATCCCGCCTTCCCCCTACTCCCCATCTGCTCTCTCCCCTCTCAGTCCTCATCCAATCTCCTCTCCGGTGCCTGCCCCTCAGGCATCCCTCCCTAGCTCTCTGCTCCTCCCCCTCACAGGCCCCAGTGCTGCCTCTTGCAGCCCTCCGCCACTTCGCGCTCCTCCCGCCCCATCAATCGCGTCCATGCTCACCGCTCTCGTGTCTTCTTTGGCCGGCCACCCGGCTACCATGTTCGTCCGTAGCTTCCATCCTCTCCACCAGTTCCCCAGCGCCCACCTACCCGTTCCCGCTTTGGTTCAAAATTCGAACGGAGCAGCAATCTCCTCGGGAGAGCAACCCACCTGCGGTGCAGGCATGGAGGACCTTTTCCTATGGCACTACGTGAACGGGTCTGTGTACCTACTCAATGTGGGGGGCCACCCTCAATCAATGCCAGCCGCGCGTATTACTCCTACGCAAGCGGTCGACAATGGTGGGACCCATCCCCCATGGATTCGACGTGCCAGGGAATTCCTCTCCGTACTCAGATAGGGCGCTCCCTATCTCAGATTCTTACGCGCAAGGGAATTCTTTTCTGCACTATGGCGGGTCCCTTCCTAACTCATGTTTTTACGCGCCAGGGCATTCTTCTCTGCACTATGGTCAGACCCTCCCTTACTTAGGTTTTTACGCCAGGTTTTGGTGCCTCCTGTAGGTCCTAAAAATCAAGTTGCACCCATCAACAAAGCAATGAAAATCAAAGTGTGCATCCTTCAAATGAACTGCACAGGAGACAGATTGTGCAACAACTCAATTGCACAAGCTGAATTGCGCACACTTTCAACGGTGCTAGCTGACGTGGCCGCATCATCATTACCTGACTGAAAATCAGATCTTCTGACAGCTGACAGCCCTAAGAACGAGGAAACTATTTGTTTCTCGTGCAGCACAGCGCTCGAGGACAGCTGTACAGCCAGCACAGTCTGTCCGTCTACCCGAAGTGCAGTTCGATCCAGCGTAATCCAATCCCAGCGTAATCTGAAGCTAGCGCAATTTATGTGGCACAATCCATCAAGACAACTGAAATTCTGTACGTGGCATGCATGCCATCGCTTGCTCACCACGTGGCAACCGTTTGTACACGATCATGCACATTTCAATCAAATAATGCCATGTGTCTAATACAGTTAGCCCACGATCAAGTAACCGCCAGCGCAGTCCGATGTCTGCACAGTCTAATGCATGTGCAATCCATCTTGTGCAATCCAGAATAACTAAAAATTAGTTATTTCCAGAACTCTATAAATAGAGTTTTAAGTCCTTCCTAGGTGGGATCACATAGAGATCAGAAAAATCAGAATCAAGAGCAGAGAGTTCAGAAGTTCTTGTCCAAGTGCTGTTGCATTCTTTAGAGGCTACAGCCTTCAACTTCAGAGGCTATTGTCTTCAAAGTTCACATCGTCCAAGGGATAAAGCGATCGTCTTCAGATCGGATTCCTATAGTTGTACTTTTCCAGAATTTAAATTGTAATCTTATTACAAAGTTTGTGAAATAAAGATCAACTTTTGTTTTTGCAAACAAAATGGCGACTCTGCTGGGGACGACTTTCTCCTCCGATGAGGAAGTGACAACTCAATGTGACGTTGCGTCTATCGGGAAGACGCAGAAGACGCTGGTTGTGAAGGTCAACCAGACGGCCTACGAAGCGATGATCAATCCGGGACTACTCGTCGCACTGCAACCTCTGCCAAGAGCAAGGTTCGTTCAGTGTGGACTCCAAAGTCCTCTGTACAGTCAACTGCGCAGTCTGTTGTCTCTGCTGTGGCACAGTCTTCTTCCAAGACTGTTGCACAGTCTGCTTCAAAGACTGCTGCACAGTCCGCTGTCTCTACTTTTAAGATTGTTGCACAGTCTGCTGCCTCTGCTGCGGCACAGTCTGCCTCTACTGCCCATGTGCAGTATGCTGCTCCTCTGGCCAGTTCACAAACCACTTCCTATGCTGCTCTGACAAAGTGCAAGACTCCTCTTCCTCTGGCACAGTTGGCTATAATGTTTCCTGCGCAGTCCACCACTCCTGCAACCAGAGTATAACCCAAGCACTCTGTAGTCAAGACTCCTGCTGCGCAAGCCACAGGGTCTATGGCCAGAAGGTCATATGTCAAAGCGTCTCATGCGCAACCCATCATTACGCCTACTGCCACTTCAACTCCTGCACAAACTGTGCCAGCGCAGTCTGTGAGGGATAGCCCTTTGGCTAATCTTCCTTCTTCTCACAATAAGGGGAAAGACTCAGCTTCTCTTCCCAAGCACCCTGTTGCTCCAGCACAATCCACTGTGGGTAGCCTGCTGACTATTCCTCCTTCTCTTCAGAACAAAGAAAAAGGCTCGTTGGCCTTTTCTTAAACTTCCTCGTTCCACGACTTGGAAGACAACAAAGGAAAACGCTCTTTAGCTAACCCTTCTTCACAAAACAAAGGAAAAGGCCCTTTGGTCTTTTCTCAGTCTTTCCCGGTTTTTACCTCGGAAGATCAATCTGAATGTGCCTCGGCACCAGTCAGTGCAAGAACTCTCTCAAACGAAAGATCTTCTCTTCTGACCAGAGAGAAATGTACTGATCAAAGAGGTATTCTGCCTACTCCGGTAGCTGAATTCCAAGATCTCCTAACTCTCCAGATATCCAGATCAAAGCAGGACAAATTAATGGTGTCTCAGACAGAAACCCCTGGGGGTGAGTTTGCTGATCTGTAAAGTTATCTCACTAGACCTCGGTCTACGTCAACTTCGGCAAAACGCAAACAACCAATGCCAAAAACGAACCTACATCAAAGGCAAACTTCCAGGGTTAAAAATCCTGACACATATGCTAATGAAGTGAGTACTTCCTTGTACACTCAAGGGACAAAACATCTGAAGAACCGGAACCATGTTCCGAATGTTGTCAAAGAACATATCCCTCAAACTTCTTCTCGTCCTGTTGTTGTTCCTGACCACCGAGAGCACCTCAGGCAAAAGCGGGACAACATCTTAACACATCCAGTACAACCACTTGGATACCATTGTAACCACAAGGTTATCATCCAGTACTGTTGCCAAACAACAAAACGATCTGTCTTCGATCGTCTGAACTTTCCAACTTCAGAACCAATGTCAGAAGAGGAAGATGAAGTGTTATACGCTTCTGTCAACATGGCCTCCCGAGACACTGGGGGTAGAAAGTGCTCCAAGCACAGCAAGCTTCGCCGGCCCAGCCAACGGTATTTATATTTACTCCAAGAATCTTCTGAAAGAGTATTTCGACATACCCGATCTTGAAGTCGAGACACAATCAGTCAAAGAAATCTTCTCCAAGATCCTTTTGGTCATCTTCCTACTTCTCATTCAGGAGATGACTCTTTCTCTGATTATGATGCATACAGTGAAAGTTCTGAACAAACGGTGTCTTCTATCGTACCTAGAGAAGTGACAGCTTATGTTGTCACTGAAGATCCGGATGCTTCTATTTTGGCAAATCAAGAACAGCGAATAGCTGCATTAGAAGACAAGCTGAAGACAATGGCTGAAATGTTCGCAAGTATGTATTCTATCATTGTGGCCCAACATACAGTACTATCGACAGTGCCTGCTGCAAATCCTGCGATCATAGCATCGTCAGTGCCTGTCAATACAGGGCTGGGGGTAGTATCTCCTCAAGTACCCCTTGTACAAGTTCAACCCACACCCAATTAGTCAGGTGCTGGGGGTAGTGCTTACCATGCTGTTCCTCCTTCTAACACTATGGTTCAGCCTGCTCCTTCATCATCATCGGAGGATGCTAATGAAGCTGTCAAACTCTTGCGCACTCAATTCGAGGCCTTCAAAGAGAAAGACAACTTACAGAGACTGGGGATTAAACAACCCTATCTAGTTGAATGGAAGGAAGTCCCATTCCCTCCAAAGTACAAGATCCCCATAATTTTGCTGTTTGACGACAGTACTTCCCCGAGCCAGTTCATTAATCACTTTGAGGTAATGACTGTCCAACTTCAGCCAAATGACGCTCTTCTTACCAGGGTATTCGTCGGCTGTTTAGCCGGTGTAGCATACGATTGGTAGAAAAGCTTGCCCGATGGCTGTATCACTTCCTTCTCGGGTCTTAAACAAATATTCTTGGAGCAATTTTACTAGGGAATCAATGACATGACTATGTCAGCCCTCAACAAAATCAAACAAAGACATAATAAAACTGCTGAGAGTTTCATTGAAAGGTTCCGTCGAGAAGCTTTAAAGATGCCTCTTGGGACTTCGGCCGCCGTCACCATAGACACTTGCGAGGCAAATCTTTTGCCTATTATCAGCATGTGGACGAGGTCAACTCAATTCCAAGACTGGCCATCCTTCATTGTCAACGCTAAAGCAGCTGAAGTTAGCGCTGACAAGTTCAAGCAGCTAGAGGTACACATGTCTAACCCCGACCGAGATGAACATCAGACATCGAGTAGAGGTAATCGCCAGAACAACCACAAGAACAAGGAGACTTTGAACATCAACTTGAAGAGAAAGGAATCTCTGGCTGTTAACGTGGCTCCACCTACATCTTCTTCTACTCCTTCTCCTCCTCCACCAAGGGAACCTCGTCCTAAAGTAGAGTATTCCTTCGATGAGAATAACACTGCAAGCATCTTTGATTGTTTAATCAAAAGCAATAAGCTCCAGCTCCCAGACCCAAAGAAGCCTGATGAGGTCGGTAAGACCGATCATCCCAAATATTGTGTCTATCACAGGTTCATTGGACATTCCACTCGAGCATGCTACATGCTCAAGGGCAAGATACAAGAGCTAGTCTACGCTGGTGTTGTCACTCTGCAACAAGACAAGAAGACTGTTACCGCAAGCATGGTCTCAATCCAGTTCGATAACTTTCCTCAACAGATGATACAACATGGTGTCATCCCTATCCCCAAGGCCACTCTTGAGATCGAGAATCTCCCGCCTCCACGAAGTGTAGGTTTCGTTCCCTTATCTCTTAACAATGGTGAGATTATGTGGATTCATCCTGATCTTACTTCGAAGTTTGAAGTTCCCTCTTCCTCCAAGAAGAAACAACACTCCAAGGGCAAGACAAAGACTTGTAATATGGTGTCCTTTGATCCCATAGTCGAAGAGGAAATCCTACTGGGTACCAGATCAGGGAAGGCCTATCTACGGAAAGTTTCTAAAAATCAAGAAAACCCTGCTTCTTCTTCTGAGTCCGCTCCAGTACATCCTGTTTCCACTGAGGACATCCCTTCTGCATCCTCTCCAGTTGGAGAACCTACTCCTCCCAAGCCGGCGGTAGCTGACAAAGGCAAACAACAAGTTTGCTTCGACAAACCTTTGAAGAAGTCATCTCCCTCTGGACTTGAGAAGCTATACAACTTTGATATCTTGGCTCAACTAGCCAATACACCGTCTAGGTTGTCAATCTTCGAGCTCTTGCGCCTCTCCAAAGAGACTCGAGAAACTCTGAGTGAAGCTCTAATGCAGGCAGAAACCTGTCTAACCTTTCTAAAGAAGCCGAAAGCAGAGCCTGTCTCTTGCCTCCATTGTCACAGTGTGTTGGAGTTGATTCTAAACATCACCTTCATACAGGATGACATGCTGTTGAAAGACAATAGGTATGACCGTCCTTTATACTATACAGGATATGTCGACTCGATGAAAGTTGATCGTATTCTGATAGATCCAGGGTCAGCACTCAGCATCATGCCGAAGATAATACTGGATGCACTGAAGATCCCGGTCCATAGTCTTTCTGGCACAATCACCACCATCTTCAATCAGGGAAGAAGTGAGCCTCTGAGCAAAATTTGCCTGAAAATCCAAATAGGCAATCTTCGCACAAAGGTGACCTTCGACATCATAGACAACCATGGTTGTTCTTACAATGCTCTGTTGGGGAGACCATTCCTGCATGAACACAACATTGTTCCTTCGACTCTCCATCAATGTTTCAAATATGTTGATGACAATGGAGAGGTTCAAAAAGAGGTTACAGATCTCTATCCTTTCAAAGGTGTCAAAGCATATTGTAACGATGCTCGTATGTATAAAGAGGAGTTCATGAAGGTAGTATTGGCTCTGGACACTGAAGAAGAATAAGAAGCAGTGCCTAACGACACCCTTATCATACCTGTCAAAGGGCGTGTTTCTCATCCTCATTCCTCCAAACCACTGGCCATTCACTTGCCCATCCAGAAGCAACCAACTGATGGTAGTCGAGATCAAAGGGTGCTCACCTCTTCTGAGCCACTTGTTATCGACTTACATCGTAACAAGGATAAAAAGTAGCTCACTTCTTCTGAGCCACTTGTTATTGATTTATCTCATAACAAGGATAAAAGGGAGCTCACATCCTCTGAGCCACTTGTTATTGACCTTCGTCGTAACAAGCCTCCTCCATGTTCTTCTTCTCCCCCTCTTGTAATCAATCTGACCAAGCCTGCTAAGGCTAAAGGTCCTGTTGTAAATACGGATGTACAAATCAATGGAAAAGAATCTACTTTCCAGTATACTGATGTCATTTATCATGCTAAGTGCTATTTGGTTATGTTAGATAGCTTCTAGTCATTTACAATGGGAGTTGTACAGTCTCTTCAAACGAAGGTCTTACTCGAACACCCCGACAATTCATACTTTGTTGTTCCTTCTAAAAAAAGAGGCGACAGTCCAATACTTTTTAGTAAAGGACTAGAACAAAAATTCAGCTACACGGATGATAGCAAAAGTAACGATACGGGACATCTCCAACTCCGTCGTTACAGTCAACAATCAAAAGATATCATCCGAAAGATGGGTTATGACTTCAAGAATGGCCTCAACTAAGGTAAGGGTAGACGAACTCCTATCCGTACGGCTGTTCCAAAAGGAAAGTCAGAGATGTATTACAGCAGGACCAAAAGAGGTCTCAGATATGCTTCACCTCCAGTATTATCCCTAACAGTCTCCGAGTCTGATAGTGAAGAGCGCTCTAATTCTTTTGATTCTAGATCATGGGATTCTGATACCAGCATTGGTCAAGTTCATCGGCTGATCGTATCATCTAACATGGTCTCCGCCGAACTTCCAGAAGGACATGACGAGGATATTGAGGAAAATCCCGAAACAGATCCTTGGGCTCAACGAATGGATACCCAATGGGAACTCCGATTCGAACAAAGAGAACCTCCTACTGAAGATCAATTGGTCCAAATTGATGTAGGAGAAAGCGGATCACCTCGTCCAATATTTATCAGCAAAAATCTTTCAGAGACAGATAAGCAAGAATTAATTCTTCTTATTCGAGAATACTTGATATTTTTGCCTGGAATTATGAAGACATGCCAGGTCTAGATCCCAAAGTTGCTACTCACAAACTGAACATTTTACCGAATGCAAAACCAGTCAAGCAACATCAAAGGCGATTCAAGCCAGAAATGATGGACGCAATCGACGATGAAGTCAAGAAGCTCGTCGCTTGTGGATTTATTCGAGAAGAACAACACCCCGATTGGGTAGCCAACGTTGTTCCAGTCCTGAAGAAAACTGACAAAGTTTGAGTTTGCATCGACTTTTGGGATCTTAATGAAGCCTGTCCAAAAGATGAATTTCCTCTCCCTATCACTAACGTCATGATTGACAACACCTGTGGGTTCAAGCGAATATCTTTCATGGATGGATTCTCTGGATACAATCAGATTCGGATGAATCCTGAAGATATCGCCGTCAAGAGTCTACTGTTATACCGTGATGCCATTTGGTCTCAAAAATGCTGGTGCAACTTATCAACGAGCTATGAGTACCATCTTTCGAGATCATCTTCGCAAGACAGTCGAATGCTATGTTGACGATATCGCCGTCAAGAGTCGTCTAAAGGAAGATCACATCCAAGACTTAAGAATAATCTTCAATCTCATGCGCCAACATCAACTCAAAATGAATCCCACCAAGTCATTCTTGGGTGTCTCTAGTGGCAAATTTCTCGGCTTCGTCATTACCTCTAAGAGTATACACGTGGATCCCGAGAAGATCAAAGCCGTTCAAGAGATGCATCCTCCACGCAACCTAAAAGAGCTACGAGGATTCTAAGGTCAACTTGCATACATCAGGAGATTCATTTCAAATTTGTCTGGACGCTGCAGACCATTTACTCAGCTAATAAAAAAAGGTGTATCTTTCATTTGGACTGAAGAAAGTCAACAAGCATTCGAAGACATAAAGCGATATCTCATGAACCCACCAGTCTTGGTGCCACCAATCTCAGGCATACCATTCTTAATGTATGTCCGTGCTATGAATCATTTATTGGGTGCTTTACTTGCCCAAAAAAACAAAGAAGGTCATGAACAGGCCAACTATTATCTCAGTCGTACTATGATTGGTGCCGAACACCGTTATAGTCCAGTCGAGAAAGAATGCCTAGCTCTTATGTTCGCTGTTCAAAAGACTTGGCATTACATCATCGGACAAACTATTCATGTCATATCTCGAGTCAATCCTCTTCGTGTATTGATGAAGAAGCCTAGCACACTCAATTCTCGATTAGCTACATGGGCCATTTTGTTAGCCCAATATGACATGGTATATGTACCACAAAAATTTGTTAAAAGTCAAGCACTGGCGGATTTCTTAGCATCTCATCCTGTTCCAGAGACATCCAAACTCTATAATGAAATTCCGGACGAGACATTGGAAGCAAATATGGTCTCCGAAGAATTTTCTACTTGGCGTCTATTCTTTGACGGTGCATCCAGAATTGGACCAAAGGATGCTATTGTCGCAGGAGTTGGAGTTGTTCTTGTTTCTCCAGACGGATCAACTATCCAAAGGGCCTAGTCCTTAGATGAACCCTTCTCCAACAACGTAGCAGAATACAATGCTCTACTTATTGGCCTTCAATTAGCTAAACAATTAGACGTCGAGTATCTTGAAGTCTATGGTGACTCCAAGCTAGTTGTTAACCAGGTTAGAAGAACCTATGAAGTTCGCCATCAAGATCTAGTGCCCTACCATAATGCGGCAATCAGCATGGCTACATCATTCAAGGCCTTTTTTTTATCGAATATGTCCGCCGAGCTTGCAATACCGAGGCAGATGCTTTGGCCAATCTTACAGCAGTCTTAGCCATCCCTATCAAAAGACAGCAGGTGGTGGTTGTTTCTAACCGAGAATTGTTTTGCGTCAAAAACAATCGTAATATTAAATTCAGTAATCTCACTGAGGCCAATGTTATCAATGAAGACTGGAGAGTTCCCTTCACCGACTTTGTAGTTCATGACATACTTCCTGAAGATCCTAAGGAGGCTACGAGTATTCGTCGACGATCTCTTCGGTTCTACTATAATCAAACTACTTAGACTCTCTATCGGCGAACTTATGACGGTCTTCTCTTGCGCTGTCTTGTCGGTGATGAAGCAAAGCAAGTGTTGCGCGAAGCTCATGATGGCGTCTGTGGAGCACATCAACCCGGTCCTAAGCTACAGGATCACATCCGACGCATGGGTTACTACTGGCGCTCTATGGTATCAGATGCCATCGAATATGCAAGGAGATGTCGCGCTTGTCAAATTCATGCAGATTTCATACATCAACCTTCAGAATTTCTGCATCCGACTGCCGCTTTCTGGCCTTTCGAAGCTTGGGGCGTGGATATTATAGGTCCCATCAATCCTTTTTCTTCTACAGGACAGCAGTTCATACTAGCGATAACCGACTACTTCTCCAAGTGGGCTAAAGCTATACCTCTGGTTGAAGTCAAGACCAGTAGCGTCATCAACTTTGTTAAACACCATGTCATCTACAGATTTGGTGTACCTCAAAGGATCATTCATGACAACGGACCACAGTTCATCAGTCAAAAGTTTACAATGTTTTGTGATGATCATCGAATTGACAATGTCACTTCTACAGCTTACAATCCTGCCGCTAATGGTTTAGCTGAAGCCTTCAACAAGACTATCATCAAACTCCTTAAGAAGTTGTATCTACTAACAAACGGAACTGGAGTGAAAAGCTTGGCGAATGTCTTTGGGCCTATCGTACTACAGTCCGCAACCCCACAGGCTGTACACCCTTCTCTTTGGTGTACGGTTGTGAAGCAGTTCTACCCCTGGAACTTCAAATCCCATCCTTAAGGATTGCCATTGCTAATGAGCTCACTACAGAGAAAAATGATCTTCTTCGACTTCAAGAATTAGAAGCGCTCGACGAGAAGCGATTAATGGCTCAACAGCATATTGAGTTATATCAAGCCCGCATCTCGAAGACTTTCAACCGCAAAGTTAAAGTTAGAGGCTTTCAGAAAGGAGAGCTCGTTCTAACAGTCAGACATTCTATGACTATGACTCACATGAGCAAAGGCAAGTTCGATACAAAGTGGGAAGGTCCATATATCGTAAGCAAAGTCTTTTCAAATGGAGCCTATCAACTCACAGAATTGGATGGTCGAGTTACGATGATGCCCATCAATGGAAAGTTCCTCAAAAAGTATTATGTATAAATGTAAAAGAGAGTGCTTGTAATCATCAGACAAGTTCATAAATAAAATTTGATTTTATTTCATCACGAATGATAGTACATAATATCAAGGGAGGTCAGTATCATCCTTTTCAAAATTGGGATGCGAGCCACTGCCGTCCTTATCAAAGACATAGTCGGCAAAAGAGCCGAGAACATCCTTGCTCGAACCCACCAAGAACTTGCAGGCAGCCATCCTCGTAGCCTCTTCTTCTTTCGTTGTTCCTGGTTCAAGCAGGAAGTCCAGGATGTCCCTTGCTGGCTTGGGTGCAGACGAACCCTCGCCCGCCTCTATTTGCTTTGGCTAGTTGGGATCGGCTGGACGTTCTTCCGGGAGTTCTTCAACCTTTGGGACAATCTCAACTTTCTTGGATGCATCTCCAGACGACATCTTTATGTTGAAAAGTGAAAGTGATCATTCCATCTAATTTCTGTTCTATTTATAGTCAGAGATACTCAAAACAATGAAGCGACACATTCGTCCGACGGTTCATTCGTTCATTTAATCTGACGGTTCGCCCGTTTATTCCATTAATCTGACAGTTTACCCATCCATTACATCCATTTGACGGTTCGCCCGTTCATTCCATTAATCTGACGGTTTATTCGTTCATTACATCTATTTGACGATTCACCCGTTCATTCAATCCATTCGACGGTTCATCCGTTCATTCAATCAATCTGATGGTTCACTCGTTCATTACATCAATCCGACGGTTCACCCGTTCATTTAATTTATTCGATGGTTCACCCATTCATTCAATTCATTTGACGGTTCATCCGTTCGTCCTAACGGTTCATCCGTTCATCCCGGCGATTCATTTCGTTCACACATTTTGACGATTCATTTTCGTTCATTCATTTATTTCATCCACATCAGCAACTTGTCACCTTCAATTAAGTTGTCTACTGAGATAACAATATTCAACAAATTATATTCTGCCATGTTCATATTACCTCTGAGCAGATATAATGAATATAATTATTTTCTAAAGAAATATATCATGTCCTGCACCTCTGAATATATTTTCTATCGCTATTATTTATATCTGAATAAGATATGCAATAAATAATAGAGCCACAAAAAATGTCTTTTTATTGATCAAAATTGAAAGACATTACAAAGATACATATCACAAAACAAAAAGATACAAAGAGTCTTTCTATTCGGCCGGTGGGGTCATCAAGCAGGTCATCTGCTGCTTTAAAATTTGCAGTCGGTCCTCACGAGATTCCATCACTCGCCTCCTAGCTTCCTCCATTCCAGACTTATCGCCGATGGTTGGTAAGGTTACCAATTTGCGAGTGATTTCAGCTTGATGAGTTGCGACATACTCATCTCTTTCTTGAGTCAGAACACCCAGTTATTGAACTGCAGCCTGATGTTGGGTGGCCTCATCTTCCAGAGCAAGTTGTACAAGTCTCAACTCTTCCTGAAGACGGGCAGATTCTGCTTGTAGCTCAGCAACTCTCCTTTTCTTCTCTTCAGCAACAGATGCTATGGTTTCCACTTGGGAGTTATACTCAGCAGACTTGGTTGAGAAAGTGTCCAAAAGAACTTAGAAATTAACTTTCGTAACCGCAGCCTCTTGAGACATCTTTTCAAATTCAGCCTGCACCAAGGGCTCCACTTATCCCCTGTTAAGTTCTTTGTAGATCCTAACCGATGCTTCTAGCTCATCTAGTATATGGTCAAGGAAAATAGCCTGAGCTTCGTCGCCTTGACTGCGGATAGCATTGACCAAATAAAAGGTTGGACCTCTAATTGTGGAGAAACCAGCCTCTTCTTTCTCTATCACCCTATCTACTAAGGGTCCCAACGAAGTAAAGAAGAGGTTGGTGAAGGAGTTTATGATAAATCGGTTAGTAGGCGGGGCCCCAGGCGTAGCAGTTACTCCCATTTACGACGAAGCAGCAGGCGCCTGTACAGATGGACGTGCAACTTCTTGCACGTGAGTGGAGGGCTCTTTAGATAAGGGAGCCATGGTTGAGCTGGCTGCTCCTCCCAGATGTTCTTCTATAAAATCAAATACATTATTATTTTGTTGTCACTAACAACTAATCGAAGAGGATCAAAAGTAAAAGCAATCTTACCATGGCTTGGTCTAGTAACAGGTCTGTCGTCTGTTGGCACAGATTCTAACCTAGCAGAAGTAGCCTCAAACATCACTGCCTGGCTACTACCTGCCTCAGAGCCACCCGATAAAAGTCGGCTACCACTAGCTATCGCCTTTATTGGCACTATGTCAGTGCAAGTAGGAGGAATTGGAGATGATTCGATTTCTGCATGTATTAAAAATAGAGATGTCAGCCATTTAATCTATGAAAAGAAGATTGATAATTTTATTCAATACCTTTGGGGTCAGCGATAGTAGTTTCCTCTGGTGCTACTCCCTCACCCACTTTCTTTTTTGGAGACACATGCACCTCAACATCCTTTTCAGGATCCTGTGTGTCATCAATAGTTTCGGGAGATATATGGACATCAGTGTCCTCTTCTGGATTTAAAGTATCATCAGCAGCTTCTGTTGATGTATCTTCATTGCTTATACTATCTTTTGGTGCTTTCCTCGCTGGCAGTTGCAGCAGCCTGATCGACATCATCCTGTAGGTCGAAGTCGCAATCATTTAGAGCATCAATCATTAAACGATCTTCTTCTTCACGGAGTGTTCCTGGTGTAGCAGATGTTTGCCATGAAATATAAAAGAACAGAACAATTATCGGAGGACCGAACTTTTACTTTACGTTATAAACTCGTTTGTACAAAGAAAGCCTAGGGACGAAAACCTAGGTACAACAGTCTAAGTACAATTGTTTATTTTAGATTCTGGGGGGTGACAATAGAGGCTCGGGAAGACGACGGCAGCCCTGCCTTACTCCTTGGACGATCGATATGGAGCCTTGGCTCCCTGTGAAAAGATGGTAGGCATTGACGAAGAAATGCTCTTCTTGCTCCTCTGTTGCTCTTCTGGCTTCTCTCTCTCTGTGTATTCTTTTTTTCTGACTATTGGGGGGGTCTCTCTGTATATACGTATTTTTCTCTCTGAAATTGTATATCTTACAAGGGAATGGCACCTTCCTATTTATAATAGTGGGATGTGATCATTAGGGTTGCCAATAATTAGCTATTGGAGATGGCGGCGGCTTGGAGATTAGTCCATCTTGGCCATTCGTTTTAATTATGATGAATCTGGGCCATTAGGTGTAGATTGCACCAAATCCCATGAGCAATTAATGCTGATTGGAATAAATCTTCCTTATACTGATCTTCTGATATCTGCGAATAAATCAGATCTATTCTTCTGCCACGTGTCCCAGATCTATTGGGATCTGACCCAATCTTTAATGGCAGCCACTCTGAGGAATTAATCGGTTTAGGACACATGTCCTAGGAGCTGCTGGGGGGAATCTGGACCGCATGAATAGTGAGCCGCATATGAATGTGAGCCACATATGAATATGAGCCCACGTGTCAGGGCTGCGTGGGCAGTGGCCTTTACTTGAGTCCTCTAACCACAGAGGAGTAATCCTTGTGGGCCGCATAGGTATATATCTGCCTGGGCCGCTTGCATATGATCTTCGTGAACCGTATGAGAAGTCCTCGCTCGATCCGCATGAGGCTTTCATGGCCTGAGCCGCATAGGATGGATTCACTTCTGAGCTGCATGGGAAGTCCTTTGTTCGAGCCGCATGAGGCTCCTATGGCCTGAACCGTATAGGATGGATTCACTTCTGAGCCGCATGGGAAGTCCTTTGCTCGAGCCGCATGAGGCTCCTATGGCCTGAGTCGCATAGGATTTATTCTGAGCCGCATGAGAAGCGAGCCGCATACGAATGCCCACGTGGCAAGGCCACGTGGCATTTTTATGGCTCTCGGAGGATTTGTGTCAGAGATTTCTTTTCTTTTCCCTAGAGATTCATCATTATGGCAGAGCCATAATTACCTGCCTTTGGTGTCAGGGCTATCAACTTTTCAGAGGGGTCAGCCGTCATAGCAATTAATGCAGCGTGGGTAGAGGGAAGCACTATCAGGCCGCGTGTCTTCTGAGCCGCATGAAATACTTTGAGCCACATAGCTCCTTGTGCCGCATGACTCCCTGAGCTGCATACGTTTTCTGAGCCGCATAGATCTTTCTTGGCCGCATGAATCATTTCCTTTAGTATTTTCCATGCTTCTACAGGACCCCCTTCAAAGTTTTCAATTTGTAAAATTGAAATACTTTGAATAAGAAGCATGGCCAGGTTCCTCTAGCCGCATATGGAATTCTGACCGCATAGAAGTCTCGGCCGCATGAATTATTCAGCTGCATAAGTGACTTAGCCGCAGGAGACTGTTCAGCCGTATAGCTGCTTGCCACGTGTGCAGGTCTTTAATTGCCTTAAATTCGTTTCAACGCCGTCTTTGTAGGAGGGAATCCCAAGAGTCATCTCATTAAATCTTTCGGATTTGACGCCTTGGGTGAATCTTGGAGACGAAACCCAAGGGGTCGGTTGCGCTCTTCATGATTCGGTCATCGACCCACGTATCCTCCTTCTCCCGTCTTCCTATAAATAGGAAGAGTTTGAAGAGAGATAAGGCTTCTTTGTTTTCTTTCTTCTTCCTCAGACCTTCCCTATCTCGATCGCTCTTCTCCTCTTTTGATAGTTAATGGCTCCCAAGAAGACCGTGGCAGTAAAGGGCAAGAAGGCGGCCTCCACTTCCACCTCGGCTGCGGCTGCTACTCCATCCGTCGCCGTACCTGATGTTCATCCTGATGTTCACCCCCCATTACTGGTAAGGGCAATGCATGAGTTAAAGAACCCCAACCGCCATGGTTACGTTGCATACTTTATGCACGAGCCTTTGTGAATCGCATGTTTGCCCTATGGCTGAGCTGCGAGCCGCATAAGAGAACTACCGCGTCTGTATGCGTACCTTGCTGGCGAAGCCGCATAGGTGACGTTAAACCGCATAGACCTTTTATTGCACGGAGCCGCATGAGATTTCTGAGAGTCTCATGGGGCTGTATGGATGTCTTCTTGAGCCGCATGGGGTTTGAGAACACCCAATCGGCTCTCTCTTGTTTTATCCCTCCGTTTAACTTACTTTTCTCTGTTTGTTCTTCAGTGAACCTGCCGATTAACGCAGCTGGAGAACTCTTGGTGGGTAGCGCTCAAGCCGCTCTCGGCTATAGGTATGACCATATTGTCCAGTATATGGTTGACCAGTTTCCGAGCGATGAGCCTACGGTTAGATTGAATGCCATCAAGAATCAGTCTTTTCACTTCCTTAATGCTATGATGAACTCTGGGAAATTTGAAGGGGTGTATTTGAAGCCTACGTTCTTTTTTGGAGACGCCTTGACCGTGGAGAACGATCATGTCCTGGAGGTGTTGGAGGACTGGAACTTTATTTCTAACGGGATAGCGATTCGCATCCCTCAAATGGAGCGACACTTCCCGCTATCTTGGTTTAATATGCTCCCGTTAGATCGGAAGATGGGGGAGACTTTAACCCCTACCAGAGGTGGGATGTTTGTGGGGAACATCCATTATAATAACCATATGAAGTCTATTATCGCCGGCAAAGTGCACACTAGTTGTTCTGTGACGGGGTTAGTCCCAGGTTCTTTCTTGAATGCGGCGGGCCCTAATTTCTCATTCTCTACCGCCGATACTTTTATAAATCAGCTTGCTCGAAAAGGCTCATATCCCGTTGGTCGGTTGACGTTCCCTGGTTGGGTGCACTCTCTTCCTTCGTGGATCAATTTGTCTATTTGGATCTTACAGAAGTATGAGGCCTTTTTGTGCGAGATTGGCCTGTACCATGCTATCCGAGGTACCAGTCATGGCTTGTCCATAAACAAGAAGCTGTTCATGTCTCTGCTGGAAATGTATAATTGCCGTACGGGGACCTTTTACACACCTGTGGGGGAGATGGGACTCGCGCTCCATGAGATGCACGCGGTCTCCAAGCTTCCTTGGGGGGACGAAGCGTTTGAAGCGTATACTCCCACTAATGAGGAACTCGAAGATCTGGAACGGCGGTATTCTGGCTTTGCGGCCCTTTACCAGGAGATATTGTGCCATTATAGCACATGTTATCAGATGACTCGAAAGGATAGTAACCTGGAAGGGAATGCTCCCTTCACCAGAGATTGGGTGCACTATCTCTTCTCGACAGATGCCTTAGGTAGAGTCACCTCTCGTCGCCCTCGATCTCAGGAAGCGGTTGAGGACTCGGTGTCGTCGGCTAAGGGAGTGGCCACTACCAGCGACAGATTCGGGAACCAGACTGGTACTTTCGATTACTTTTACCAGGATACTCAGGAGCTGTCTGAGAAAGCGCTTTTGGCGGGATTTTTGATGATCTGGCTACGAAACTGTGTAGTCTCGGGAGGAGTCGGTTCTATTGAGAGAATTAGTTGTAACTTCATCCTTCCGGCTGTGAAGTTAGTTTTACGAATCAGGCTAGCTCTTCTTCCGGCCATGGTGTGCAGCATACACCGTGGCCTTCCTACCTTCACGTCCAAAATCATTGTTCACGACGTGACCAAGGATTTTGAACGAACTGAGTTGCCTTATCACTATTTGATGGGGTGGCTGCTGATACATTACCCATCTTTGATGAGGCCGGGCTCCGAAGACGGTGTGACTGATGATGACGCATTTATCTTCCGCTATCGTGACGAGCCTTGGGAGTGTGAAATCATACGGACTTGCCGGATGGCATTGGCGAGAGCAGATAAGTATCATATCTTCGTATCCGTCCCTCGCTTTACTGCCAGGGACATAGAGGCTGTACATATTGACGGTATCGCGCCCCCTCAGCTTCTGGATGGCCAGATGCTCTTATGGTTGCGTAACATCCGTCCTGCACATCTAGTGTACCGTAACCGTAATGCTATTTTTCTGGAGCCTTATCTGCCTAGCAGGTTTGCCCGGCAGTTTGGATACAGCCAACTTTGTCTGGACAGCCCCAGTCCTTGCCTGGGTTATGAGGGTAGTCTTCTTGATGGTATCAGAGCTTGGCAATATTATGATTCGTTCCACACTCGTACCATTTTCTCGGTCCCTGCCATTAAGGAGTCAGTGGAGATCTTGTACATGGCAGCGCTGTATCATGTCATGGCGAATAAGCCCCCAGTTGGTTTTAACTCGGGTACCAGTTTTATTGTTGGCACCGGTCTGGAGGAAGGATCTCAAGGGGCCAAGAAAAGAAAGGTTAGAGCCGAAGTGCCAGATTTAGATTTCGCTGCTGAGGGTGGAGAAGGCAACCAGTACGATAAAGATGACTCTATCCTTCCAGTGGTAGGCGCAGAGGTAGATCAGTCGCATGTTTTGTCAGATGAGGTGCTGAGGGATCAGTCTCTTATTGCGCCTGGTCCTACTCCGAAACGTAGCAGGCAAGTCTCTCCTATAGGCAGTGTTTCTCGATCCCGAAAGTTGGTTGCGACTAGGCATCGTCCGCTGGCCATAAAAGAGGGTGGAGAAGAAGTCAACACTGCGTCAGAGGTAACAAAACTGATCTTGATCCCTTCCCCCTTTATTTCTTTGAGTTTCAATCCTGACTGTCTTCGTTCCCTCTTTTAGGTGTCGGGAGAAGAAGAAGAGTTTCAGGATCTCGAGGCGGCGACCCAGGGTGACGGGGACTCCCCTGAGCCTGCTCCTATTCGAGAGAACGCAGATCAATCTGTACCCTCCCTCGAGGTGACGGAGGCAGGGGACGTGACTGAGTTTAACTCGGGGATCGCGGGTGAGGGGACTATGCCAGTTGTGGATGAGCCACGGCCTTTATGCCCTTCCCCTGGTAAGATTAGCCGAATCTTAACCCATGAGGAAGCCTATCTGCTCTATCATCATGTCCTTTGGGTTACGTCGATTGATTATTATTCTGGACATTCAGGTCCTGTTCCTCCAGTGTCGAGGATGGACGTTGCTGAGGCAACCCCAACCGAAGGGGCATCGGTGGACAGAGGTGTACCCCCTCACTGTCCGAATCGTCTTGATGGGCCTTCTGGGTGCCCGAGTTTAGTGGGGCAATTCTCGAGGCCATCGGGGCAGGGAACGATGGTCCTTGTATCATCCTCTACTACGATGGCTTCGAGAGTCGACCTCTCTTCCCTGCCAAGCATCTAAGCTCTCCGGGTGGCAGAAGACGAGTTGGCCACCATCCATGCATCTTTCTTCTCGAAATGTGTTCCCTCGATGGCGACCTCTAGCGTTACTCCTCCGACGTTGCCACTCCGGCTTCCCCTGACGCCCTCCTCTGCTGAGGTTTTGGACGACGCGTTGCAGGACGTGGTTGCCAGTTTTCATCGTCATTTGAAGAGGGGAATCGAGGCCACTGTAGACAGAGGGACCTCTTTTACCTTGGCACGACAATGTGCCCATGGTCAAATAAACATCCTTAGGGATCTTCCTGATGATGCAGGGATGGCTTCGCTTCTGGAGGCGAAATTGCTGGAGGCTGATCAGCTGGTGTCCGAGCTTCGGGCATTGCGGCAGGCTGATCTGCCTACTGTTATAAACGCGGAGCGGGTTTCCCTTATTGTTGTTATAGAGAGGACCAGAGCGGCTTGAGATAAGACCAGACCGGGCGTGCTGAAGGATCTCAGTGACATAGCTGATCGGTATGATCAACTGAGTTGTGCGACTGAAAACGTTGTGGCTCGGGAGGAGTCTGTCTCTCGTGATATTACTGAGACACGGGAGCAGATCCTTGCGCTTCAGAAGAAGTTGGCTTTCTTGGAGTCTGAACTCGAGACTACCCGCAATGACAGGGGACTGATTGTTCAGGAGGCTGACAGGGTTACTCAAGCTTCGACTGACCTAGAGACTGCCTTGAAGAAATTGGAAGATGATTGTCAAGCGTTCTTGGGTTTGGACAATGAGGAGCATTTATTCCAGGAGGTCGAGCGTCGTGCTCGGCAACGGATTGAACGGAGGACCACCTCAGTAAGAAATCGCCTCCTAGAATTGAGTGATGCTGAAATGTAGTCGACTTTTCCTTCTTGTTTTGTTTCTGTTTTCTTTCTTTCTGAAGAGGACATGATCCCGAAAGTATGTAATGCTTTTTTCTTCCTTTAAATAAAGAGTACTTTCAATTCTACCCTTTATTTGTATTACTTGCTGCGCCTGTGATATTGTGGTGATGTTTACCCCGTATAGGAGATATATTTGTGGACCTGTTACCCATGGCGTACCTTGGTTTTAGGCAGAGGTAACAAGTTTTGATCAGGGTACCTGAAGCAGCCATAGAGAAGTGGTCATGGGTACTCTGGGTATTGAGAAAAAGGAATGCCGTAGAGCAGCTGGGCTCCCGGGGCCTGATGAGGTGATAGATTTGTGCTGAGAAATTTAGCTGAGAATATTTGTGGGCCTATTATCCTTAGCACATCCTGGTTTTAGGGAACGGATAATAGGATAAAGGGGAACCGACATACTTGCTCAGAGGTGACGAGGACATGGCAAGTGGGAAGGTTTTTTAAACGTAGAGTCTTCCTACTCAGAGGTAATGAGAACATGGTAGGAGTGAACTCGACGGAGGATATTGTTGGTCAACAGAGGACATTTGTGGACCTATTACCCTTGGCGTACTCCGGTTGTGGGTACAGATAATAGGTCGAAAGGGGATCATCATACTTACTCAGAGGTAATAAGGACATGGCAAGTATGAAGGTTTCTTCGACGGAGCCTTCCCATTCGGAGGTAATAAGGACATGACAGGAGTGGGCTCAATGAAGGAGGGTACATAGAACAACTCAGAGGTAATGAGGACATGGAAGTTCTACGTGGGGGGTAATTTGTTTTTGGCGGAAGTGGGACGACTCAGAGGTAATGAGGACATGGCCGTCTTAGAAGTTTGTGGACCCGTTACCTTTGTTGTGCACTGGGAGTGCAGGTATTAGATCATGAGGGAGGATCTCTTGTAGGAAGAAAGTTCAGCGGTATGGTTATACATGACTTTCTTTCAAAAGAGTGACCAGGATGTAAGTTCAGGGGTACCGATGGGTACATAACTCGACAATGTTGGAATCAAAGTGTAAGTTCAGAGGTACCAGCAGGTACATGACTTGGAAATTTGGGATATCTTTATGGAAGAAGGGCATGAGTTCAGCGATACACGCGGGTACGTGACTCGAAAATTTAGAATATGGTGAGTGTGAGTTCAGTGGTACCAGCGGGTATGTGACTCAGAAATCTGACAGTTCATGGAGTGAGTTCAGTGGTACCAGCGGGTAGGTGACTCGATAATCTGGAAAACTATGAGGGTGAGTTCAGTGGTATCAGCGGATACATGACTCGAGAATCTAGAAAACTATGAGGGTGAGTTCAGGGGTATCAGCGGATACATGACTCGATAATCTGGAAAACTATGAGGGTGAGTTCAGTGGTATCAGCGGATATATGACTCGAGAATCTGGAAAACTATGAGGGTGAGTTCAGGGGTATCAGCGGATACATGACTCAATAATCTGGAAATTTGTGGAGCGAGTTCAGTGGTACCAGCGGGTACGTGACTCAAAAATCTGGAAAATGTTGTTCAAACATAGTATTTCTTCAGGAACTTGCCGTTGACGGGCAGCATGATCAAGTCTCCATTTTGTTTTACGAGGCGGTAAGCACCGTTGAAGAATACTGTCTCTATGATAAATGGACCTTCCCACTTTGGCTGGAACTTACCGGCGGTCTTGTGAGTCATGACCATCGACCTCCAGACTGCCAGAACAAGATCACCCACTCGGAATATTCTGATTTTGACCTTCTTGTTGAAGGCTCCTGAGATGCGTGCTTGGTATAGCTCGATCCTTTGCTGAGCTAGGAGGCGCTTTTCATCTAAGGCCTCTAACTCTTGCAGTCGAAATCGGTAGTTGTCATCCGTTGTCAATTGATAAGTGAGGGCGACGCTGAGTAAGGGTATTTGAGTCTCTAATGGGAGAACCGCTTCACTCCCGTACACCAGGGAGAATGGTGTATTCCCGGTGGCTGTTCGAACTGTGGTGCGATAAGCCCATAAGCATTCACCGAGCTTCTCGTTCCAGTCACGCTTGTTGGAGGAGAGGAACTTCTTGAGGAGTTTGATGATCGTTTTATTGAACACCACTGCTAACCCGTTTGCTATTGGGTTGTATGGCGTCGAAGCGATATTCTGAATACGGTGTTTATCGTAAAATCGATAGAATGCGTGGCTTACAAACTGCAGGCCATTATTATGGATGATCCTTCGGGGCAGTCCAAAGCGGTAGATGACGTGATGCTTAAGGAAGCTGATTACGTTTGAAGTCTTGACTTCTGCGAGTGGGGCAGCTTTTGTCCACTTGGAGAAGTAATCCGTGATCGCAAGTATGAAGCGATGTCCTCGGGAGAAAGGTGGGGTGATTGGACCAATGATATCCATTCCCCATGCTTCGAATGGCCAGGACGCCACCGTCGGATGTAAAAATTCGGATAGTTAATGAATGAAGTCCGCGTGAACTTGGCAAGCTTTGCACTTTCTAGCATAATCGATCGCATCTTCCACCATTGTGGGCCAATAGTAGTCCATTCGGCAAAGACGATCTTGTAGTTTTGGGCCGGGTTGGTGGGCCCCACAGACACCGTCATGAGCTTCTCGTACTGCTTCTTTGGCTTCTGTGTTTGACAGACACCAAAGTAATAATCCGTCGTAAGAGCGGCAAAACAACATCTTCGTCTCTTAATCATAGAAGAATCTGAGAGAACACATTCTGATGGAAGTGGCTTCCTTTGGGTTCTCAGGCATGATGTCGTAGACGACGAAGTCGATAAATGGTTGTCTCCAATCTGGGGCGTCATCGATCGTCTGTGCAGAATAACTTGCCACGAATTGCACATTGTTTTTAGGACAGACCAGTTCATGGCCTATCACTTCCACTGATTGGCGATCATAATTCGGAACTGCTAGGGAAGCGGCGAGACCGGCTAAGGCATCTGCTTCGATGTTTTGGAGTCTGGGGACATGTTCTATGAAGAACCCCTCAAATGACGAGATGATATCGATCGCTATTTGGTGATAAGGGATCATGTCTTCGTGACGGACTTCGTACGAACCCCGGATCTGATTGACGATTAGTTGGGAATTGCCGTATGCTTCAAGGTATTCTACCCCCAGCTATCTTGCAAGTTGGAGGATAATGACCAGAGCGTTGTACTCGGCCACATTGTTAGAGCAGGGTTCTGTGAGGGAATAGGCACGATTGATCACCAATCCGGAAGGGAAGACCAGCACTACCCCGACTCCGACGACTATATTGCCTTTAGGTCCGATCCTTGAAGCACCGTCAAAGAACATTCGCCATATAGCCTCGTGAGAGGTTGCATACGAGTTGGCGACCTCGTCTGGGATCTCTTCGTATATTATGGAGGACTCGAGCCTGGGTGGGCTGCTAAAAAGTCTGCCAGGGCTTGACCTTTGACTGCCTTTTGTGGGACAAAGATCATATGATAAGGGGATAGCAATATTGCCCATGTAGCGAGTCGAGAGCTAAGTGCCCCTGGGTTGGTCATGAGGACTCTGAGAGGGTTGACCCGTGAGATCACATGTATCATTTGTCCGATGACATAGTATCGCGTCTTCTGAATGGCGAACACCAAGGCGAGGCATTCTTTCTCAACCGCGGTGTATCGGTGCTCGGGTCCCACCATCATTCGGCTGAGATAGTATATGGCTTGTTCATGGCCTGTATCGTTGTTTTGTGCCAACAGGGCATCGAGGGAGTGTTCCATTGCTCGTACATAGAGCAGGAATGGTTTTCCAGGGACTGGGGCCACCAAGACCGGAGGATTTGACAAATATTCTTTGATGCTGTCAAAAGTGCGCTGGCATTCTTCATCCCATACGAATGAGACTCCTTTCTTCATGAGGTACGTGAATGGTCGACATCGCCCGGAGAGGTTGGAAATGAACCTTCTGATGTAAGCTAGCCTTCCTTGAAGGCCTCTGAGTTCGCAGAGATTTCTCGGGGGACCTTTCTCCATGATTGCTTTTGTCTTTTCAGGGTCTACATGGATACCCTTTGCAGTGATGATGAAGCCTAAGAACTTCCCGCTGGATACGCCTAGGAAGGACTTCGTAGGGTTCATTTTCAAATTATGCGTTCGTATTAGGTCGAATACCGTCCTTAGATCCTGCAGATGGTCTCCCTTGCTACGGCTCTTGACGGCTATATCGTCAACATAGCACTCTACCGTCTTGCGTAAGTGGTCTCTGAAGATGATGCTCATGGCTCTCTGATATATAGCGCCAGCATTCTTTAAACCGAAAGGCATGACTGTGTAGCAGTACGTGCCAATCGGTATTCGAAATGATGTATGCTTTTTGTCGTCAGAAGACATTTTGATTTGGTTGTACCCCGAGAAGCCATCTATGAATGACATGCGTTTGAAGCCGCAGGTATTGTCGATCATGATGTCTGTGATAGGAAGGGGGAACTCATCTTTGGGGCATGCCTCGTTCAGGTTGCGGAAGTCGATGCAGATTCGAATCTTCCCATTCTTCTTGAGGACGGGTACTATATTGGCGACCTAATCGGGATGTTGCTCCTCACGAATGAAGCCACTGGCTATCAGTTTGTTGACTTCAGCTTCGATCGCGTCCATGATGCCTGGGCGGAAGTGTCGCTGTTGTTGCTTGACTGGCTTCGCATCTGGTCGAATATTGAGTTTGTGAAGAGCGATGTCAGGATTTAACCCTGGCATGTCTTCATAGCTCCAGGCGAACACATCAATGTACTCTTTGACAAGTTCTAACAGCGACTCCCGTTCTTCGTCGGTTAGGCTTTTTCTGATGAAGCTCGGTTTTGGAGAAGATTCGTTGCCGAGATCCACTTATATGATCTCATCTTCAGTAGGAGGTTCTCTCAGTTCGAACCGCTTTTCCCATTGTGCATCTAATTGCTGGGCCCATGGCTCTAGCTCGAGAATTTCGAGGATGTCTTCGTCTTCCTCGTAAGCGTCGGCGAACGCCATGTTGACTGACATGACTTGTCTGAACACATCTCCGATGCTGGTATCTGAGTCGGAAGTTGGTGATCCGGTTGAATGTGACTGCCAGTCGCATTCTTCATCTGAACTCTCAGGGGTCGTAGTAGGCGTTATACACCCTAACCCGCATCGAGTTTTGTTGTAGTAGTTCTGTGGTTTGCCTGCCGGGACTGGCGGCTTCAAAGGTAATCGTCGCCCAGTGCCGTAGTTCAACCCTGGCGTCGCCTCTAGATCATACCCCTGTTTCTGTATGAGATATTTGGATTGAGGGCTATAGAGATACAGAGGCCGTCTCCCGGCATCTGACCCGAGGTCGACTTCTTCTATGGTGCGGGGATGCGGGTTGTTTGTCCGGCCGAAGATGATCGGATGATCACCTCCTTCGAATATTCGGTAAGCGTCTTCTACTGGAGTAAGCTGGATCACGTTATACACATTTGTCACCTGTGTGTGTAGGTGAGCGCCTATACCGTGTTCCATAGCATACATTGTACATAGCTTATTGAGCTCGGTGTAGTTCAAAGATAACCCTTTATTGATGAAGTAAGGTATCTTTTCTAGGGGGATTACATCATCAGCGGAGGGGACATTGGTGTGGGTAGCCATATACTTGGCTAGCTCCGGTTCCTCTTCGGCTACCCCCTGTGTGAACGAAGACTGAGAGGACGTCCTAGGAAGCTTGATTGTCAGTGGTTCAGTTGATGGCACAGAGCGGGGAGTTGTTGGCAGACTAGCGACCCCCAGTTTGGCATTTAATGTGGAGCGAGGAGTGGCTGGTTCGCTAGAAGTGTCAGACCTTGCATCTGGGTGACGACCCGTCCTGGGAAGGCGTATCGTCATGGGCCTGTCCGAGGGGTTGAGCTTTCCTGCTTGTGGTTGGTTGACTCTTGGTAACCTGATTGTTAGTGGCTCCGTTGTGGATCTCGGCACTTGGCCGGACCTTGGCAGCCGGATTATCATCTGTTCCTCTTATGCCGAGAGGCTGATCGCGTCCTTCCGTAGAGTGGCGGTGAGGGGTGCGAACTTGCCCGATTTACGAGCTTGGAGGTGGATCGTCAGGGGTCCTTCTGATCCCGTGGCTGTCTCAGTATGAGCTTGTGCGTCTCCTTCATCAAGGTGCCTCTTCGACTTTTCGTATAGGCAGGAGTCTGAGTAGTAGGATTCGACCCCTTTGAAGGGATCGATATCAGCAAATTCTGTCTTCACGAAGCCGTGTTTGTCGACATATTTGAAGCACTGGTGTAGTGTGGAAGGCACGATCATATAATCGTGTATCCATGGGCGCCCCAAGAGGATGTTGTAAGAAGTGTCTGTATCTATGACGTAGCAGGTGACTTCGGATTGGAGGTTGCCAATTTGATACTTCAGACGAATCTTCTCAATAGGGTAGCTCCTGCCCGAATTGAAACCGCTGATGGCGGTGCTTGTAGGTGTCAGGCGATGCATTGGGATATGGAGATGATGTAGCAAACCCTTCGGGATGATGCTTATGGAAGAGCCATGATCAATGTGCATCCGATCCACCTTCACGTCGTCGATGTATCCCGTGTAGTATAGCGGGCGATCATGTAAGTTGGTTTTGATGAGCATGTCCTGCAGAGTGAAGACGATATTGGGCATTGCTTCCGTGCAGGCACTGTCTTAGAGATCCACGGGTGAGTCTTCCCCGGTGAGGTTGGATTGAGCGAGATAGGCATCGGCATTTTAGAGTGCTTTGCTCAATGCAATACGAATGTCCTTGGAGAGCCTTAGGAGTTCGTATAGTGATAATTTGGTCGGAGTGTTAGCCAATTGTGCTAAGATGTCAAAGTTATAGGGCCTCTCTAGCCCTTGGGCTGCGTCCTTTCGGAGGGATTTGTCGAAGCGAGTCTCCTTCGGCCTAGGCTTGTCGGTCGTCAAAGGCTGAGCCGGTCCCAGAGCATCAGTTGTAGTGGGTTGATGATTTTCGGCTGGGTTGTCAACCATAGGTTGGGATTGCGCTCTGGACCGCGTGACGACGGCCGTAGCTTCCTCGTTGTTTGCTGAGATTGTGTGGCAGGTCCTGATTTTTCTACTCTTCCTTTTGCTGGTGGAAGATGGTGTGGGCCGAGTTACTTCTGATACCAAGTCTGGATGGACCCACATGACCTCCCCTCGTGAGGTGGTAAGAGGTACTAGACCGGCAGCCTGATCTCGAGGAGGGGAAAGATTGGTAATCTCTATTGTTGCCAGAGAGACGGGGATCACCCCGTCTTGAGTCTCCGTCGGAGGGAAGCTGCCGAATTGTACGGACACCATATTGGCTGCTACGGTTACCTCTTCGAAGTCGATGGCCAGAGCGTTCGAATCGATGAGGCTTTGGATGTACCTTTTTAGTTGGTAGCAGTCGTGTGTAGCGTGGTGTACATAACGGTGATAATGGCAGAACTTTGGGTTCTCTGGATCAGCCGACCGAGGCTCCCGTCTTGGTGGAGGAAGCTGAATTCTACCCCCTTGTATGAGCATGTCCAAGATAGGCTTGACGTGGCCGTCTTCGAAGGAGTAATCGATTTGCGGCCATTGTTTGTCTGCTGGTTGTGACTCGGGCTTTTGTGCCGTGTCAGCCACCATAGCCTGCTTTCTCTTGCTGTCCTGATTGTTGGAAGGGTTACCCCCATTATCGTTGTTGGGACACTTGCCCTTATTTTCTCCTTCTGGGATGTGCAACCCCAGTTGGCGAGCCTTCTTTAGTCGTTCTTCGGCGCTTGTGGCGCTGATGATGAATGCCTTCTAATCTTTGAATTGACTTTCGTCCATCCAGAGACTGATCGTAGGAAGCAGTCTCTTTTGGCAGATCTCAATCAAAGAGAAATCTGGATTTCCGGAGGGCAGCTTCATGGTGGTCTGGCGGAACCGCTCGATGTAGTTCCTTGTCAACTCCTTCTCCCCTTGGACGACGTCCATGAGAGTGGACATAGTGACGTCCTGTCCTACTTCGTAGAATCGCTCCAAGAATAGGCGCTTGAAGCCGGCGAAGGAATGGATGCAGTTGTCCGGTAGATTGCGGTACCAATCGAAGGCGACCCCTTCTAACGCCCCAATGAATAATCGTGTGAGGATGGCATCATCATGGGGCAGATGGTCGGCGGTAACCTCGAAGTAAGTGATGTACCGACTTGCTGAGGTTTTGCCATCATACGGGTTGATATTGAACGGCTTATATTTTGGTAGGAATGGAACATCCCTCCATTCAGCAGGGTATGGTTGCCGTATTCTGAGATCTTGAGCATTTTCTCGGGCATGGAACATGGCTCGGAGCTCCTTGACCTCTCTCCTTACTTCTCGGGTCTCATCTGTCGCAGTAGGGGCTGTTATTTCGGGAGGATTATTGCCCGGGTTTGGTGCCACTGAGTTTGAATCTATATTGACCGCGGGGCCCGTGCTTGTTTGACCAGGCATTCCTCCTTGTAGAGTGGGCAGGGCCGCTTTAATCTCGTCTACAGATTTGACCAAAGCAAGTAATATGGCTTCGAGACTGTCAATGCGCTGGCGATCACTGGAACCACCTTGATTGCTGTCCGTCATGAACACCGTCCTTACGTGAGGAGTGATGGAAAGGACGGTGGAGGATGTGCCCTCCGAGTCGTACCCGTGTACCGAGAAGTCATCGGGATATGTAGGAATATTGTCTTCTGGTTCGAACTCGGAGGGAGCAGTACCCCCAGCCTCAGAGTTTACTTCGTCTTGAGAATCACGGGTGTCCTCGGGGACATCGGTGCCTGTCGTTCCTGATGGGAGAATCGTTTCCCCGGGCTCGGCTCCTTGAAATATTGGATTGTTGCGGATGTTCAGATGAGTGCTACCCCCAACCCCCAGCGATGCGGATGATGAATTTTCCACTACATCAGATTTCGTCTTTGAACGGGTGTGTTGGAATACTCCGGTGGAAGATAACCGTTTAGACGATAGTTTCGTAGCTGTAGTGGTTGATATCTTGGGAGTGGAGATGCTTGTCTTTTTCCCCCTCCTTTCGGTGGGGACCTTTTGAGCGGAATTGCAGGAGACAACTGGGGGTGCCTCATCTTCTGAGCTCGGGTGCTGTAGTCTTTGGAAGACGGACGGCCGATCTTCCGTTACTGCCGCGTTATTGCAGCAGCAATTGACGATGATTTGGGTGCAGCGATGTCCAAGCGAGGACTCTTTGCACGCCGACACTCCTTCTCTTTCCTTGCATTTGTGGAGGATCGCCTCCCGCAGGTCAGAGGAACCACTCTGTCTATTTGCCGCCGGGGGCTGGACTCGAGCGGTTGCATACAACTTCCCATCCGAGGCCCGTATGATAGTCAACGGGATGCCCCGATAGTCAGAGGTTGGGACAGCTGACTGGACCCGATGAGTCTGTGCTGTCCTAGACTTCCTCCTTTTAGCACCTGCGGGTGCGTAATAGGAGGAGTCCAAGTTGAATAACAGAGAGTCTGGCTTATCATCAAGAGAAGTATCAGGGTCAGGACCGCATGAGAGACGGTCGAAGACTGATCTAGAGAAGCGTAAAACGGATACTATGCGGCTAGGGTTGGGTACCGTGCAGGCTGTCTGTATGCGGTTGTCTTCTGCTGTCGGATGAATTGTTTTTGTGCGGCTAGGAGTCACAACCGTACAGGCTGGCCGCATGCGGTTGGCAATTATGGCCGCATGGGTTTTCTGCAAGCGGTTGACTCCCATAGCCGCATGAGTTTCATCCGTGTGATTGGCAACTGTAGCCGCATAAGCTATGCGGCTGACAAATATGGCCGCATGAGTTTTCTTCATGCGGCTGGAGGATGTAGCCGCATGAGCTTTCTCCCTGCGGCTGATACCCTTATACGGCTCGGATCTCATAGAGTTCCTCTTTGCCCCTGTAAGTCTAGCATCATAGTATTTTCTTCTGCCAGACTTGGGGACAGCAGAGTTGTCTACGATCTGAAGTGGGGTCGCAGGGGCTTGCTCACCGTCTTGAACAACAGAGGGTGTCTCTACAAGAGCTTCAGCAGGAACGAAGGATCGGGGTCTCCACTCCTTACGGGCCTTCTTTGTGTGGGCTCGCTTCTGGATCGGGCCAGTGCTCTTATCGGAGAGCATCTCTTCGAACGCCTGTTGGTCGAACCGGGCGACCATCTTTTGTTGAGTGGAGCCAAGCTTGGCTGCATCCGATTACGTCACCAACTCCTCAGCCGTGGAGAAGTTTGTCTCCAGCAGAGTCGCCATCGTGTTTGCCATGAAATATAAAAGAACAGAACAATTATCGGAGGACCGAACTTTTACTTCACGTTACAAACTCGCTTGTACAAAGAAAGCCTAGGAACAAAAACCTAGGTACAGCAGTCTAAGTATAATTGTTTATTTTAGATTCTGGAGGTGACGATAGAGGCTCGGGAAGGCGACGGCAGCCCTGCCTTACTCCTTGGACGATCGGTATGCAGCCTTGGCTCCCTGTGAAAGATGGTAGGCGTTGACGAAGAAATGCTCTTCTTGCTCCTCTGTTGCTCTTCTGGCTTCTCTCTCTCTGTGTATTCTTTTTTTAACTATTGGGGGGGTCTCTCTGTATATACGTATTTTTCTCTCTGAAATTGTATATCTTACAAGGGAATGGCACCTTGCTATTTATAATAGTGGGATGTGATCATTAGGGTTGCCAATGATTAGCTTTTGGAGATGGCGGCGGCTTGGAGATTGGTCCATCTTGGCAATTCGTTTTAATTATGATGAATCTGGGCCATTAGGTGTAGATTGCACCAAATCCTATGAGCAATTAATGCTGATTGGAATAAATCTTTCTTATACTGATCTTCTGATATCTGCGAATAAATCAGATCTATTCTTCTGCCACGTATCCCAGATCTATTGGGATCTGACCCAATCTTTAATGGCAGCCAATCTGAGGAATTAATCTGTTTAGGACACGTGTCCTAGGAGCTGCTGGGGGAATCTGGACCGCATGAATAGTGAGCCGCATATGAATGTGAGCCGCATATGAATATGAGCCCACGTGTCAGGGCTGCGTGGGCAGTGGCCTTTACTTGAGTCCTCTAACCACAGAGGAGTAATCTTTGTGGGCCGTATAGGTATATATCCGCCTGGGCCGCATGGATATGATGTTCGTGAACCGCATGAGAAGTCCTTGCTCGATCCGTATAAGGCTTTCATGGCCTGAGCCGCATAGGATGGATTCACTTCTGAGCCGCATGGGAAGTCCTTTGCTCGAGCCGCATGAGGCTCCTATGGCCTGAGCCGCATAGGATGGATTCACTTCTGAGCCGCATGGGAAGTCCTTTGCTCGAGCCGCATGAGGCTCCTATGGCCTGAGCCGCATGAGAAGCGAGCCGCATACGAATGCCCACGTGGCAAGGCCACGTGGCATTTTTATGGCTCTCGGGGGATTTGTGTCAGAGATTTCTTTTCTCTTCCCTAGAGATTTATCATTATGGCAGAGCCATAATTACCTGCCTTTGGTGTCATGGCTGTCAACTTTTCAGAGGGGTCAGCCGTCATAGCAATTAATGCAGCGTGGGTGGAGGGGAGCACTATCAGGCCACGTGTCTTCTGAGCCGTATGAAATGCTTTGAGCCGCATAGCTCCTTGTGCCGCATGACTCCCTGAGCTGCATGCATTTTCTGAGCCGCATGGATCTTTCCTAGCCGTATGAATCATTTCCTTTAGTATTTTCCAGGCTTCTACAGGACCCCCTTCAAAGTTTTCAATTTGTAAAATTGAAATACTTTGAATAAGAAGCATGGCCAGGTTCCTCTAGCCGTATATGGAATTCTGACCGCATAGAAGTCTCGGCCGCATGAATTATTCAGCCGCATAAGTGACTTAGCCGCAGGAGACTGTTCAGCCGCATAGCTGCTTGCCACGTGTGCAGGTCTTTAATTGCCTCAAATTCGTTTCAGCGCCGTCTTTGTAGGAGGGAATCCCAAGAGTCAGCTCATTAAATCTTTCGGATTTGACGCCTTGGGTGAATCTTGGAGACGAAACCCAAGGAGTCGGTTGCGCTCTTCATGATTCGGTCATCGGCCCACGTATCCTCCTTCTCCCGTCTTCCTATAAATAGGAAGAGTTTGAAGAGAGAGAAGGCTTCTTTGTTTTCCTTCTTCTTCCTCAGACCTTCCCTATCTCGATCGCTCTTCTCCTCTTTTGACAGTTAATGGCTCCCAAGAAGACCGTGGCAGTAAAGGGCAAGAAGGCGACCTCCACTTCCACCTCGGCTGCGGCTGCTACTCCGTTCGTCGCCGTACCTGATGTTCATTCTGACGTTCACCCCTCCATTACTGGTAAGGGCAATGCATGAGTTAAAGAACCCCAATCGCCATGGTTACGTTGCATACTTTATGCACGAGCCTTTGTGAATCGCATGTTTGCCCTATGGCTGAGCTGCGAGCCGCATAAGAGAACTACCGCGTCTGTATACGTACCTTGGTGGCGAAGCCGCATAGGTGACGCTAAACCGCATACTTTTATTGCACGGAGCCGCATGAGATTTCTGAGAGTCTTATGGGGCTGCATGGATGTCTTCTTGAGCCGCATGGGGTTTGAGAACACCCAATCGGCTCTCTCTTGTTTTATCCCTCCGTTTAACTTACTTTTCTCTGTTTGTTCTTCAGTGAACCTGCCGGTTAACGCCGCTGGAGAACTCTTGGTGGGTAGCACTCAAGCCGCTCTCGGCTATAGGTATGACCATATTGTCCAGTATATGGCTGACCGGTTTTCGAGCGATGAGCCTACGGTTAGATTGAATGCCATCAAGAATCAGTCTTTTCACTTCCTTAATGCTATGATAAACTCTGGGAAATTTGAAGGGGAGTATTTGAAGCCTGCGTTCTTTTTTGGAGACGCCTTGACCGTGGAGAACGATCATGTCCTGGAGGTGTTGGAGGACTGGAACTTTGTTTCTAACGGGATAGCGATTCGCATCCCTCAAATTGAGCGACACTTCCCGCTATCTTGGTTTAATATGCTCCCGTTAGATCGAAAGATGGGGGAGACTTTAACCCCTACCAGAGGTGGAATGTTTATGGGGAACATCCATTATAATAACCATATGAAGTCTGTGATCGTCGGCAAAGTGCACACTAGTTGTTCTGTGACAGGGTTGGTCCCAGGTTCTTTCTTGAATGTGGCGGGCCCTAATTTCTCATTCTCTACCGCCGATACTTTTATAAATCAGCCTGCTCGGAAAGGCTTCTATCCCGTTGGTCGGTTGACGTTCCCTGGTTGGGTGCACTCTGTTCCTTCGTGGATCAATTTGTCTATTTGGATCTTGCAGAAGTATGAGGCCTTTTTGTGCGAGATTGGCCTGTACCATGCTATCCGAGGTACCAGTCATGGCTTGTCCATAAACAAGAAGCTGTTCATGTCTCTGCTAGAAATGTATAATTGCCGTACGGGGACCTTTTACACACCTGTGGGGGAGATGGGACTCGCGCTCCATGAGATGCACGCGGTCACCAAGCTTCCTTGGGGGGACGAAGCGTTTGAAGCGTATACTCCTACTAATGAGGAACTCGAAGATCTGGAACGGCGGTATCCTGGCTTTGCGGCCCTTTACCAGGAGATATTGTGCCATTATAGCACATGTTATCAGATGACTCGAAAGGATAGTAACCTGGAAGGGAATGCTCCCTTCACCAGAGATTGGGTGCACTATCTCTTCTCGACAGATGCCTTAGGTAGAGTCACCTCTCGTCGCCCTCGATCTCGGGAAGCGGTTGAGCACTCGGTGTCGTCGGCTAAGGGAGTGGCCACTACCAGCGACAGATTCGGGAACCAGACTGGTACTTTCGATTACTTTTACCAGGATACTCAGGAGCTGTCTGAGAAAGCGCTTTTGGCAGGATTTTTGATGATCTGGCTACGAAACTGTGTAGTCTCGAGAGGAGCCGGTTCTATTGAGAGAATTAGTTGTAACTTCATCCTTCCGGCTGTGAAGTTAGTTTTACGGATCAGGCTAGCTCTTCTCCCGGCCATGGTGTGCAGCATACACCGTGGCCTTCGTATCTTCACATCCAAAATCATTGTTCGCGACGTGACCAAGGATTTTGAACGAACTGAGTTGCCTTATCACTATTTGATGGGGTGGCTGCTGATACATTACCCATCTTTGATGAGGCCGGGCTCTGAAGACGGTGTGACTGATGATGACGTATTTATCTTCCGCTATCGTGACGAGCCTTGGGAGTGTGAAACCATGCGGACTTGCAGGATGGCATTGGCAAGAGCAGATAAGTATCATATCTTCGTATCCGTCCCTCGTTTTACTGCTAGGGACATAGAGGCTGTACATATTGACGGTATCGTGCCCCCTCAGCTTCTGGATGGCCAGATGCTCTTATGGTTGCGTAACATCCGTCCTGCACATCTAGTGTACCGTAACCGCAATGCTTTTTTTCTGGAGCCTTATCTGCCTAGCAGGTTTGCCCGGCAGTTTGGATACAGCCAACTTTGTCTGGACAGCCCCAGTCCTTGCCTGGGTTATGAGGGTAGTCTTCTTGATGGTATCAGAGCTTGGCAATATTATGATTCGTTCCACACTCGCACCATTTTCTCGTCCCTGCCATTAAGGAGTCAGTAGAGATCTTGTACATGGCAGCTCTGTATCATGTTATGGCGAATAAGCCTCCAGTTGGTTTTAACCCGGGTACCAGTTTTATTGTTGGCACCGGTCTGGAAGAAGGTTCTCAAGGAGCCAAAAAAAGAAAGGTTAGAGCCGAAGTGCCAGATTTGGATTTCGCTGCTGAGGGTGGAGAAGACAACCAGTACGATGAAGATGACTCTATCCTTCCAGTGGTAGGCGCAGAGGTAGATCAGTCGCATGTTTTGTCAGATGAGGTGCTGAAGGATCAGTCTCTTGTTGCGCCTGGTCCTACTCCGAAACGTAGCAGGCAAGTCTCTCCTATAGGCAGTGTTTCTCGATCCCGGAAGTTGGTTGCGACTAGGCATCGTCCGCTGGCCATAAAAGAGGGTGGAGAAGAAGTCAAACCTGCGTCAGAGGTAACAAAACTGCTCTTGATCCCTTCCCCCTTCTTTTCTTTAAGTTTCAATCCTGACTGTCTTCGTTCCCTCTTTTAGGTGTCGGAAGAAGAAGAAGAGTTTCAGGATCTCGAGGCGGCGACCCAGGGTGACGGGGACTCCCCTGAGCCTGCTCCTATTCGAGAGAACGCAGATCAATCTGTACCCTTCCTCGAGGTGACGGAGGCAGGAGACGTGACTGAGTTTAAGTCGGGGATCGCGGGTGAGGGGACTATGCCAGTTGTGGATGAGCCACGGCCTTTATGCCCTTCCCCTGGTAAGATTAGCCGAATCTTAACCCATGAGGAAGCCTACCTGCTCTATCATCATGTCCTTCGGGTTACGTCGATTGATTATTATTCTGGGCATTCAGGTCCTGTTCCTCCAGTGCCGAGGATGGACGTTGCTGAGGCAACCCCAACCGAAGGGGCATCGGTGGACAGAGGTGTACCCCCTCACTGTCCGAATCGTCTTGATGGGCCTTCTGGGGGCCCGAGTTTAGTGGGGCAATTCTCGAGGCCATCGGGGCAGGGAACGATGGTCCTTGCATCATCCTCTACTCCGATGGCTTCGAGAGTCGACCTCTCTTCCCTGCCAAGCATCCAAGCTCTCTGGGTGGCGGAAGACGAGTTGGCCGCTATCCATGCATCTTTCTTCTCGGAATGTGTTCCCTCGATGGTGACCTCTAGCGTTACTCCTTTGACATTGCCACTCCGGTTTCCCCTAACGCCCTCCTCTGCTGAGGTTTTGGACGACGCGTTGCAGGACGTGGTTGCCAGTTTTCATCGTCATTTGAAGAGGGGAATTGAGGCCGCTGTAGACAGAGGGACCTCTTTTACCTTGGCCCGACAATGTGCCCATGGTCAAATAAACATCCTTAGGGATCTTCCTGATGATGCAGGGATGGCTTCGCTTCTGGAGGCAAAATTGCTGGAGGCTGATCAGCTGGTGTCCGAGCTTCGGGCATTGTGGCAGGCTGATCTGCCTACTGTTATAAACGAGGAGTGGGTTTCCCTTATTGCTGTTATAGAGAGGACCAGAGCGGCTCGAGATAAGACCAGATCGGGCGTGCTGAAGGACCAGAGCGGCTTGAGCTTATCTTCGAACTGAACTAATATCCAATTGGCTATGCAGTTCCATCTTTTGTTATCTGGGTTCACCAGACCTATCAATCGGATGTCCTGATCCGGGTATCTTCCTTCAACTCTCGCAAACTCGTTTGCAAAGATCGGTGTTCTAACCGGCAGCAGTAGGGAGGAGTTCTCAGGCAGAATGCAGCCAGGCTTCAATCCTCTGAGCAGTGAGCTGTGACGCTCAGAGGAGCTGTAGAACATATCTTTATTATTCGGCCCCTTCTTCACACAAACGTTCCCTGTTCTGGCTTGTTGGAGAGGAGTGATATCCCAGTCCATCCTCCTGGGATAACTCGTATGAGCATAGCGAGCTAGGGGAAGGCACCTGGAAATCTCAGGCAAGAGTATCCTTTTATCGGCTCTTTGAAGGAGTCTCTGTTTGACTCGAGGTCTCGACTGAGAACTCTTGTCAATAGCCTCACCAAATAGAAATAGGGGTTTCTTGTGAATAACAGTATCAACGGTTTACAGAGGCTGCCCGTTCATCAGACTCAGCAAAGTTTTGTTGTCTTGTGCTATTAATATGGCTTGACGGGACGATGGCAGGGCATACTGAGGATATGTTACGTGGGACAAATCCTCCTTAAATTCAGGTTCTTCTAGGGTCCCTGTAAAGATTTCATTGTTCGGGTCTTCCCTGATATTAACTGCATCAAACAGAAAGACAGAATTTAGTACCTGTGAAAACAAAGAAGTCTGTTCAAAAAATCAGCAAATTATGCAAACATCAGATTGCGCTGGGTGCATAGCATCAGATTGCGCTAATGCAGCCTATGTGCACAAACTATCCAGTTGCGCCAAAACAACCACTTGTGCAAGTCATCAGATTGTGCGGAACAACTTGCGCGAAGCATCAGTTTGCGCTGGATAGACTTGCGCAAACTGATAGATCGCGCTGAACATTTGCCAGCGCATTCCAACCGATTGCGCAAGAAGATAGTTTTCATAAAAATGAAAACTATTGTTTGTGTGTGGCCAAAACCCTAAACAGGGCGGCGCAATACAACCAAATCTCTAAAAAGAGATCGGTTTGAAGGATCAACAATGACGAAGAACCCTAAAAAGGATTTTTGATCGATCGTCTACCTTGCAGTGCAGGATGACCGACTTCGTGTCGAAAAATGCACGGCGCAGCCCGACTCAAAGACTCAGTAGGGGCTTTGTCCTTCTCGGCGGCGGAACACTTCGGGGCCATTGATGTCGACGGAGAAGAAGGAGAAGAGTCGGAGTGGGCTCGGGAATTTTTCTCTCATGAACGAACTGGAAACAAAGTAAAGAATGATAGAAGGAAGAAGGAGAACTATTTATAGTCTTTTCGAAAGTAATGGTCGCCTCGGATTACGCCGAAGAAATAGAAGCTGACTCCTCCAATTGTGCAGACAAGTCATTACTTGTGCAACTTGATTTTAAAATCAAAATTCAAAGTATTTTGAAACTTTGAATATTTTCAAATTTCGAAAACTTTGAAGGGGGTCTTGTAGGTCCTAAAAATCAAGTTGCACCCATCAACAAAGCAATGAAAATCAAAGTATGCATCCTTCAAATGAACTGCACAGGAGACAGATTGCGCAACAACTCAATTGCGCAAGCTGAATTGCGCACACTTTCAAGTGCGTTAGCTGACGTGGCCGCTTCATTATTACCTGACAGAAATTTAGATCTTTTGACAGCCCGAAGAACGGGGAAACTGTTCATTTCTCGTGCAGCACAGCGCTCGAGGACAGATGTACAGCCGACGCAGTCTGTCCGCCCACCCGAAGCGCAGTTCGATCCAACACAATCCAATCCCAGCGCAATCTGAAGCTAACGTAATTCATGTGGCACAGTCCATCAAGACAACTGAAATTTTGTACGTGGCATGCATGCCATCAATTGCTCACCACGTGGCAATCGTCTGTACATGATCATGCACATTTTAATCAAATGATGCCATGTGTCCAATACAGTTAGCCCACGATCAAGTAACCACCAGCGCAGTCTGATGTCTGCGTAGTCTAATGCATGCGCAATCCATCTTGTGCAATCCAGAATAACTAAAAATTAGTTATTTCCATAACTCTATAAATAGAGTTTCAAGTCCTTCCTAGGGGGGATCACATAAAGATCAGAAAAATCAGAATCAAGAGCAGAGAGTTCAGGAGTTCTTGTCCAAGTGCTGCTGCATTCTTCAGAGGCTACCGTCTTCAACTTCAGAGGCTATCGTCTTCAAAGTTCACATCGTCCAAGGGATAAAGCGATCGTCTTCAGATCGGATTCCTATAGTTGTACTTTCCCAAAATTCAAATTATAATTTTATTACAAAGTTTGTGAAATAAAGATCAAATTTTGTTTTTGTAAACACCTCCCTCTGCGAGCAGAGCGAACCCCGCTCCAGGGAAGTCTTTACAGGCCGTCCCCCAACCAGCGCGCATCCCCCAGGCAGCTCCCCCAGACAACAACCACCTCCCGAGCAGATCCCCACCTCGATTGATCTCCCGCCCCCCAGTAGCTCTTCCCTAATCCCCTCCTCGGTCGAGCCCTCTCCACCGACTTACGCAGCCAAGCTTCGTCCCGACCTGGCGTCATCCCAGACATCAATCTTCCGGACATTGAGTACTCCCAGGTGTCACCAGTGCCTTCGGTTCCATTCACCGACTTGGAGATATGCTCTCTATCGAATTCATTCCCCCACACTTTCATCCTCAAATTTTCATCCGGCTGTCCCAAGCTCCCAAGGGTGCAAGAGGCGATAGCCAGCTGGAGACTTACCGCAGATTACCGGGTGGTGCCCCTTGATCCCAAACACATTCTTCTTCACCTTTCATCCGACTCAGACCATAAGAGAGTCTGGTCCAAAGGCACGTGTAGGATTGATTCCCATCAGATAAAGATCATCAAGTTGTCAGCTAGCTTTACCACTAAAGAAGACTCAGCGACAGTTGCTGCCTAGATCACTCTACCTAACATGGCCCTCATTTGCTTCGTCCCAGCGGCTCTTAGGCGTATCGCCAACTCTTTCGGCACGTACATGGCCTCGGCCCCCGAAACCAGTAACCTAACCAAAGCCTACTATGTCAAAATCTGCGTCGAACTCGACCTCACCATCGAACCACCCAATTTTATCAACATTGAGCTGGGCAACCGAACCCACACCCAACAAATCCTCTACGATAACCACATCAAGTTCTGCAACCATTGCCACTTAAGAGGTCATCTCCCGAAGCACTACCACCGACTTCATCCAGACTAAAGAAGAAACCATCCAGGAAAGACGGTGAGCCAACATAGGAAAGGACACCCTTGTCACCTCTCCTACCCCGCCCAAATTCGCACACCCGATTCGACTCCGGAGGTGCTTCGTCGGACAGGAGCAAATCTTCCAGCAAAGCATTGATCCCCCACAACACCCAACCTCTCACCCTATCCAACCAATTCGACGCTCTTGATTCGGAGGACGCAAAAGACCCCGAGGATATAGCCTCTCCCCCAGCCGACCGCGCGCTCACCGAGATTCTCTCCAATCCGGAAGGCATAGAACAGTTTACTGACATCACCGAAGCTAACCAATAGCTCACCATCGAAGACCCCGTGGTAGAGGCCCTAGCTATTCTAGGGCCAGACCTAGTTCGGAGAGGGCTCCAGGTCTTTGCCACGGGGGTCCCTCTTCAGCAAACTAATCTCCTGACATGGAGCACCAGTGACTCTATAATCATCCCACCAGAGAATCCTATCCTAGACTCTGCCGGAGAATCGGTCAATCAGTAACAGACACCGCAGGAGCAATCATGTAACAATCATCCCCCCTCAACGGAGATAGGCCCCCCTTCCTCGAGTGGGGCCAATTCTAACATGGACCCACTGTAACCACTACCATCCAAACCAGATTCGCTGCCAAGCAGATCAAACCCCACCCCACAATATCTTTAATAGTTAACATCCTATCCTGGAAAGTTCGCAGTCTGGCGAACAAACCGACGTTAAGGAGAATAACCAATCTGCGAAAAATCTACAAGATAGACATTCTAATCATTCTTGAACCCAAAATCCCCCCCCAAAGACTAAAATCCATCCAACTGCAACTGGGGCTTCCTTTGGCCGTAGCTGGCAGACATGACATTTGGATCCTCTGCACGAAGGATGTCAAACTTGGAGTCATCCAGGACTCCCGGCAGGCCCTCTCATGTTGGTTCGAACACCCAAAACTTCCCAATCGTGCCATCCTCTCAGCGGTCCACGGCACCTGCGATGTTGTGGAGTGAAAACAACTCTGGGATGAGCTTTTTCACATCCATCTCCTCCATACCAACTCCCCTTGGCTTTGCATCAGGGACTTTAATGCGATCACCTGTAGCGTGGAGAAAACCGGAGGCCGCCCCCCACCCGTCCCGGCCATGCTTGACTTCAACAACTTCATCTTTAATGCCCACTTAACCACTTTCCAGTTCACTGGCAATGCATTCACCTGGTGCAACATGCAGGATGGCGACCGTCGTCAATACTCTAGGCTTGACAGGGCCCTCACGAACGCCTTTTGGCACGGAATGGGGATCACAACCAATCTGTCCCACTTCAACTCCACAGAATCAGACCACACTTCCCTGCTGGTGGAGATAAAAAATAAGACTAACTCATCCAAAAAGAACTTCCAATTCCACGACTTCTGGACCGGGCATCCAAATTTTTTGTGCATCGTAGCGGAAGAACGGAACCGCGAGGACTCCCCCAACCCCCTTGTTCGGGTGAGCAACAAGCTTAAAGACACCAGGAAAGCCTTGTCCGTCTGGAGCAAGCTAGCCTACGGAGATATCTTTCAAGCCGTTCGCGTAGCCAAGGACGACGTCACCCGCGCCGAAGCCCTGGTCGTCACGGATCGCTCATTAGCGGCTAGAAGGGCCCTCAACCTCATCAAGGCTATGCTTAAATTCAGGATCAAAGTGGAGACCAATTTCTGGAAACAGAAAGCAAGGTTGAAATGGGACAGCGAGGGGGACAAAAACTCGAAGTACTTTCATGCTCGCGTTAACGGGCACAGACAAAAGCTCTCGATTCACAGGACAACCGATGGCAATAGGAACAATAATTTTCGACCAAAAGAGCATCCACGAGGTAGCCACGGATTTCTATTCCAAACTTTTCTCCAAAGAGACGGTTCATAAAGATAGATCATTCTTCGACCAAATCCCCCTCCTCATCAACGACATCGACAATGCCCTGTTGAACTGTCTTCCCTCAGTTCAGGAAGTTAAAGATGTAGTGTGGGCCCTGAACGAGCACAGTGCCCCAGGTTCGGACAGGTTTTTAGGGGTATTCTTTTGTTTATGCTGGGATATTGTCAAGCACGACATCACCAAAGCGGCGATCGCTTTCTTCGAAGGCGCTATATACCCTAAAGCCATTTCTAGCGCCAACATGATCCTAATCCCAAAAAAGACAACCCGGAGTCCTTCCGTGACTTTCGACCTACCAGTCTTTGCAACTTCACCAACAAGATCATATCCAAGGTCATTACGACCAGAATGGCTGGTATTCTTTCCAAGATCATCTCGGAGGAGCAAAGTGGATTTGTTCGTGGGAGAAACATCCAGGACAATATTATGCTCGCCCAAGAGTTAATCACCTGCATGAAATTCCCGGTGAGGGGAGGCAACATTGCCAATAAAATCGATATGGAGAAAGCTTATAACAGACTGGATTGGAAATTCATGATCTGGGTTTTCAGAGCTTTCGAATTTTCAAAAACTTGGACGAATATCGTCTGGAGATCTATCAGCAACTCGTGGTTCTCCACGGTCATCAATGTCCCCGTTGAAGGATTTTTTAAATCCAACTGCGGGGTGAGACAAGGCGACCCACTTTCCTCCACAGTTTTCATCATTGCTGTCGAAGCCCTGAGTAGGAACCTTAACAATATGGTCAACATCCCTAACTTTCAACACTATCATACATCTAGCGGCTGCCCTATCATCACTCATCAAGCCTTCGCAGACGACCTTCTCATCTTCTCTTCCGGGGATGAAGGCGCAGTGGCGGTGGTTCACAATACCCTAATAAGAAACTCTAGATGTTCCGGCCAGAAAATCAATAATTCCAAGATCGTCATCTACGCCCACCACAACACCAATAGAGACCACGCTAACAACCTCTCCAAATTAACTTCCTTCTCAGTTGTAAAGCCCCCGTTCTACTATCTCGGGTGTCCTTTAGTGTATGGGAAATCCAATGCCGGCATATTCGAGGACTTAATCACCAGAATGAGAAAGAAACTGGAAGGGTGGAACAATGCTACCTTATCTCCAGGTGGCAAGATAATTCTCATTAATCACGTGCTATCCTCCATCCCCATCCACACCCTAGCGGCGTGCTCGCCATCCATTAAGGTTCTTTCTTCGATCGAACAGATCTTTTGTAATTTCTTCTGGGGCATAGCAACGGCCAGGATGAACATCACTGGGCTAGCTGGGAATCTATTGCTCACCCGACAGGCGAGGGAGATTGGGATTCACCAAACTCACCCACATTGTCAAAGCATTCTCGATGAAACTGTGATGGAAACTCCGCACGAGCAACAACTTATGGGGCAGGTTTATGAAAGCCAGATACTTCAAACACATCCACCCCACTATGGCCATATACAACTGCAGATCCTCAATGGTTTGGTGCAGCATCCTTATCGGCCGCGACCTCGTCGAGCCAGCAATGCGTCACTAGCTGGGAGCGGAAAACTCTAACCCATTCCTCGAGAGATGGGTTAGAGACAGCATGATCTCAAGTCTTACGGAGACCCCGAGAGATTACAGGATCAGAGACTTGTGGAACCCCTCTACTGACAACTGGAACTGGGACCAGGCTCTTCAGTTATCCGACGACGACGCGGCTGAAGGCATCCGCGAGAGAGGGTTACGCATCAGTGATGAGGAGGATGCGTTGAAATGGTCCCTCGAGGCATCGAGGGCTTTCTCGGTGAGGTTGGCAAGAATCACTATCCAGGGCGTTGGTCATCCGTACCTCCCTATTACCCACTTTTGGCACTCCTGCATCCCGAAGAAGTAGTCCTTCCTCTTATGGAGAGTCATCAGAAAGAAACTGCCGACAGACGACATCCTTAACACCATCGGGTTTAGCCTAGCGTCAGCTTGCTCCTGCTGTTCCGAGCGCCAGACGGAGACCATTGATCACATATTCCGCCAGGAGATGCTGCCAGACGGACTTGGATAACCCTAAACCAGCTATTCAGCATCGAGTAGGGCGGTGGACGCTTCCACGATCTACTGGCTACCTGGGGCTCTGCATTCCATGGCCACCAGATCGTCACAGCGGCCGCTACATGGGTCATATAGAAGAATCGCAACAAGGCGAGATTCGAAGGTCACCAATACTTTGCAGACCAGCTCCTGTGGGAAGTTACCCGCCAATGCCGTAAGCGGAGCACCCTGTGTTCCCACAATTCGAGCGCATTCTGGTCGGTGCTCCCCCCTAGCCCATGGCATTTGTTTTAGATGTCTTCTTTTTGTGGTATACTTGTATAGGCTTCGGCATTCTGCGCCTTGTATATGGGTTTTGTCTGCAGTTTTGAGCCGCCTTTAGTAAAACGAAGGGTTTTCTCAAAAAGTTATATATATATATATATGAGATATCAAATTGAAGGTAGACTTGTCTACTACAAAACTAATGAATGACATTTCAAGAGATGGGCATGTCTTGTGCTCCAAAAATCAAAGACACAAAAAGTACATCTATAGTCATAATAAAAATTATAATATAATCCAATAAATAGAAATCATATAAAATAAATAAAAATAATAATTTCTATAAATCAGGACCCTCACAACATATATATATATATTTTTTTTTTTTATAAATCAGGACCCTCACAACATATATATATATATAACCAGTCCTCGAACTTTATTCATGACTAAGGCGCAAAATGCCGAAGCATTTACAAGTAAGCGGAAAATGAAAGATGAAAAAATAAAAGGAGCAGGGAGGAAAACTCCTGCTCACCAACCAAGAAGAAGTCATCTGGCGAAGGGGAGCCATAATTTCGGTCGGACGAGCTTACAAAGTATGCCAACTTTGAGAATCTATCTGAGGACCTCCCTGATCAGTTGATTGGATATGTATTGGTGGCCCTCGTGTCTGAATTTGTTGCGGTTCTTCCAAGTGACCCACGTAATGGCGGCTGTAATGATCTGGTGGCCGTACGAGGTGCAACCCCAGGTGGCCAAGAGATCGTTGAAGCCTTCAACAACCTGGTCCTAATTACAACGATGGGAGAGGGCGGTCCACACCGGCCCAGCAAGGTCTCCAGAGTACGTAATGTAGTCCACAGACTCAGACTGACGTATAGAGCAGCAATGACGCATAGATGCTAAGCTAAAGCCTATGGTGTTGAGAGCATCATCAGTGGAGAGCTTCTTGCGAACCACTTTCCAAATCTGAAAGGACCATTTTTTAGGTATGCATGACTGCCAAAAAGGACCAATAATGGGGGACAGTGGTCCAAAACTGCGGACCACTCCTCTCGCTGAAGCTTGAGAGAAAGTGCTTTTGGCCGAGGGGGACCACCTCAGAGCGTCCAATTTCGTCTTAACCTTCAAGCAAGAACCAACGAGCGCTACTGCTGCCTCCTCCCCGATCCATTCCCGGGCCCTCCCCCAATTCCTTTCTCCCTCACTATCCTACAGATCACAGTTTGCTCTCTGAGGAGGAGCTTTCATACACTTTGGGAGGAGGGCATCCTCGACCCGATATTTGTGGAATAGGAACGATTTGCTAGAGCCCTGTTGGAGACAGCTCAAAGGCTCAACAAGTTGTCGACCATGTAGGATGCGATGCCAAAACACAGAAGATTTGCTATTGAAGCCTGCCGCAGACGGATGAGTGTGCCCAAAGTATCTGGCCTTCATGAACCTAGCCCAGATAGTACGGCTCTCTCGAAGCTTCCACCACATCTTCATGGAGAAAGCATCAATGACATATGACAGCCTACAAAATCCTAGCCTGCCTTCTATTTTAGTTCTGGCTAGGTGTCCCAACTGGCCCAATAATGCTTATCCTTGCCGTCACAGAGCCCCAAGAAGAAGTCTGCAAAATGGTTTTCGATGGAAGGGAGCACCTTCTTAGGGGGGAGCAAGCAATAAGAGTGTAAATGGGGATGGAAGAAAGGACCACCTAGCGATAAGATAGCGTTGTACGATTCCTTATTTTTTTTTCTAATTTTGCTCACCAGCCCTTCATAAATGCCCGCATTGGATCTGCCGTACACCAATGGGCATCCTAAGTAAGAGAACGGAGGGTACGCAAATTAGAATGAGGTGATGTTGGTAAGGGTTGAGGAGTGGTCTATGTTAGCCGAGTGATGAGTATAGATGACACTCTTGTGAGGGTTGACACGTTGACCGGAGCATCTGGTGTATCTCTGTAGCATATTATGAACCACTTCCATGGACCCCACGTCGTCAGAGGAAAAGATGAGAATGTCATCTGCATATGGCAGGTTGGTAATGATCGGACATCCGCTGGTGGTGTGAAAATGGTAGAAACGGAGGAAACCCACCATATTTTTCAGATTTCTGCTAAGAGCTTTTGTAGCTATGATGAAGATGGTGGATGGTAAAGGATCTCCTTATCTGATACCAGACTAGATTTGAAAAAGCCCTCTGCTTAACCATTAACAACTGTGGAGAACCACGAATTACTGATCGATCTCCATACGATGTCAATTCAGGTCTCCGAAACCCGGATGCCCTGAACACCCATATCATGAATTGCCATTCCAGCCTGTCATACGCTTTTTCCATGTCCAGCTTGATAGCAATATTTTTATCCTTAGACGGGAATTTCATACAGGTGATCATTTCCTGAGCCAGTAGGATGTTGTCTAATATGTTTCGACCCTGAACAAATCTGCTTTACTCCTTGGGGATAATCTTAGGGAGAAGTCCGGATATACAGTTGGTAATGATCTTCAAAATAATTTTATTGGTGAAGGTGCACAAGCTCAGAGGGTGAAAGTCTTTAAAGGTCTCCGGGTTATCTTTCTTAGGGATACGAATCAGGTTAGCACATGATATCGATTTGGGATACCTAGCTCCTTGAAAGAAAGCAGTGAGCACCTCATGAATATCCGACTTGATGATGTCCCTGCAAGATTTAAATAAGACTCCATTGAATTCGTCAGGTCCGGGAGCACTATGCTCGTTTAGGGCCCAAATTGCATCTTTGACTTCTATCTCGGAAGGAAAGAGTTGCAGCTGTGTATTATCTCTGTCTTCGACTAATCGAGGGATCGCCGCAAGGAATTCCTCGTCCTTGTTGATGATGTCTTTAGTAAACAATTGGGAATAGTAGTACGTCACGGCCGACTGGATACCCTATTGATCCTTAAGGATGTGCCCCCTCTCGTCAGCGATCTGGTGAAGGTTAAGCTGTTGTCTGTGCTACTTGACACAAGAGTGGAAGTAGCTGGAGTTCTTGTCTTTCTCGTTATTCCAGGTCAGCCTAGCTTTCTGTTTCCAGAATTCTGTCTCAACTTTCAACCAAAACTTCAGCGCACTCTGGTGAGGTTGAGAGCAGCGCGGGCCATGGAGGATCTGTCAATAGCGAACAGAATCTCCGTACGAGTAATGTCGTCCTCAGTATTATGGACTACCTGGAAGATATCACCAAAAGCTTCCTTACTCCAGACTGAGAGGGATTTTCTGGTGGATTTGAGTTTTACTGCCAAACAAATGTGGGGGTCGAGGATGTCAGGGCCATTCCAGGCAACTACCACGGTATTACTAGGGATGATGGCACCATAGGTCAAAGAATCAGAAGCTTTTCTTGATCTGGTTCGACTTGTTGCTGATTTTAATGTGAAGAGCGGAGTGATCCGATTCAGTGGCATTGAGGTACGAGAGACTAGTGATAATCTCCAAATCTGTCCATTGTGCATTGATGAGAGCTCGATCAAGAGAGGAATATTTCCACCGAGCACCTTCCTGCATGTTACACCATGTAAAGGTGTTGCCGATGAACCGAATGGGTGACAGGTGGGAACTGAAAATGAAGTTAGTAAAATCTTGTATGACCCTCAATGGAGGAGGACGACCACCTGACTTCTCTTCTCTGCATGCAACAACGTTGAAGTCACCAACGCAGAGCCAAGGGAGGTTGATATGGTTTTGGTGAGTGTCCCTCAAGTCATCACAAAGTTGTTTGCGTTAGGAACGATCGCAGCTGCCATGGACTACAGATAAAAGAGAACGGGAATGGATCATGGGATGTTCCACCCAACACGATAGTGCCTGTCTCGAGTCGTGTATGATGACAAGCTTAACGTCGGCTGCGAAGAGGATCCATATATCATGGCCACCAGTGATGGCAGAGGGGAAACCTAACTGCAGCTGAATGGACTTGAGTTTCTTATAAGGGATTTTAGGTTCTATAATCAGTAATATGTCAATTCTGTAGATTTTCTTGAGATTGTTTAATCTTCTCAAGGTGGATTTGTTCGCAAGGATGTTAAGCATTAAGGTTGTTGAGGAGCGGTGATTTGGTGGTTCTCGTGGCTGACCTAGTGGTCATGGCCGTGGTCTCTTTTTTACTTCTTTTTTTGATTTTTGTTGGTGGCTACTGATTTTTTGTTCGCCTTGGTGGTTCTGTCTTTGGCTTGTTCGACCGACTCTTCAGTCGGGTGCATATAGACCTCTCTAGCTATTTCAGCCAAGGCTCCGAAGAAGCTGTCAGAGCTGGTGAGACCTGTGGCGGTGGCCTGGTACATTCTGGCCACTCAGGCTTGACCAATGATGGCCAGAGCGTCCCCTTGAATGTTAGCCACGTTATGGGATGTAGGGCGGTTACTATTCTGGTGTGTTGGGTGTTCTCTTTGCCCGTCGATTCCAAAAGGTTCTTCGGTATCTGATGCTCTGCTGCTATATCTGCCTCCGACCGGTGTCCCCGATTTTTTTTGAGGTTTCTTTTGGGCTTTGGGCCCCTGTGTATTCTTCAGTGATGTCTATCTCTTGTGAGACGTCTAATAGGGTTGAAGCGAGAATGTCAAATTTGTTGTTGAGGTTGAGGGCTGGGGATTTGTATGGCACGATAGCTCTACCCACCGATGCTGAATCATGAGTGTGGGAGTTCCCGACGCTGGCTTCAAACCTGGTGTGGGAATTAGGTAGAGGGAGGATTGGGGATTGCTGGGATTGGATTTCCTAGACGTTTGAGTAGGGTGGGCCTTTAGAGTCTATTTTTTCATCAGTTCTGGGTGCACACGAAAACAATGCTCGGTGTAGTGGCCCAGCATATAACAATATTTACAGAATATTATGTTATTGTCATATATAATTTGTTGGATGTGCGTCTTACGACCAAGCGAGATTTTGATGTGATTGGGGAGGTCCTTCGATAAGCCTAGCTCCATGCAAATTTATAATTATTTTCGTACAATGGCAGATTCGTAGATAGGGAACTATAATAGCAACCTATCTAATTTATTGTAGAAATTTCGGGATCAAAAATAATATAATCGAACTTTCTTTGTATGTTTTTTTATGTTATTTAAATACGCTTCCCTTGAAGAGATTTTGGGTTTCGTCTACCATTGCCACAAACGTCCTAAAAGTGCTTGCGATCATCTTTATAGCTGCGGGAGCAAAACATATAAGGGGTAGTTCGAGAGGGTGACCCATGCAGAGACGATCACAGATTCTTCTTTGGGGTTAAAATCCGGTGTCCATTTGACTATTTTCATGATGTGTGAATCTATCCTGCCAGTGCCTCTTATCCAGACGCTATTGTGATCGCTTTCTGAGAAAAGATGAAGGAAAATGTGTTTAGGGTCCATGGGAGCTGCCCTATACCCCGAAGTTAGGCCCCAGCTAGCGATCACTTCCTGGACCCACGACAGCTTCGGGCATCCACTGGAGATTTTAAGAACAAAAATATACGAAAAAGTAGTTGACAGGGAGGAAATTTCTTCATGGGTGAAAGGCACCATGATCTCGTTTCTATCTGGAGAAATCAAAGTCTGGTAGCTCAACTTCAGTGATAGGTGGAAAGAGCTTGGAAGCACAATCTGGCCTTAGCTTATCTATGTAAGATAGACAGGGCGTCGTCGCTCCAAACATCGAACCCGACTGAGAAGGGGGTGGCGCTATCGAAGGGCACGTGCCACGGGATGCTCGAAGGAGGCCAACTGGGCGGTCGGGCTGGGAAGTGCTGCAGCAATAAGGGAAGGGACCATCAATGACTATAGACCAAAGATCAAAGTCAAGGGATTTTAAAAATAAAGTCATCCGTGTTTTCCAATAGGTATAATTTGTTCCATCAAATAGAGGGGGTCTATTTGTGGATTGCCCTTCACCGTTAAATATTGATTTCACGGCTACTATATATACTCTCTGAGGTTTGTTATATTAGAATATAACCCGCTCTGATACCAATTGTAGGACCGTTGAGCACCTCTAGAGGAGGGTAAATAGAGTGTGTGTGTAGCGTAAAATAATCACCAATTAAAAACTTAAGAATAACTATGGCAGTAAATAAGAGACAGTAAATAAATGCAGCAAGAGATAGAGAGATCAAACTCAGTGACACAACGATGTATACTGGTATCCCTCTGAGAGGACTAATCCAATCTCGAGTACTCTTGCTCGATGTTAATCCACTATAGCACAAGCTAAATGAGAGTGTGCAGTCTCTTACAACACCGTGCTTGGTGACAAGTGCACGACCAACTTCACAATACCGTGCTTGGTGACGAACGCACAATCGGTTCCACAACAAGAATAGTTGCTTAACTTGGAACGACCTCTTTACAACTCTTGGACACCAAAAGATTCTAAATCAACGTAGATATTACTAGCTTTTGGCTAAGAGATGTATAGGTGTGATTTGAAAGCTTTAGAACGTTTGAAAACACTTGGAGAGTAGAGAAGAGAAGATGAAGAATGAATGAGTGATTTGAAAAGAAAAACTCTCTTCTTTTTATAGGTATTTTCTGGGACGGAACTCGGGCAGAGTTCTGGCAGAGTTCTGATGCAAATATTTTGCATAGAGACGTTGCTCGCAGATTTGGAGGCAACTGATATTTGAATTCAAAGTGACCGAACTCTGGCAGAGTTCAGACCAAACTCGGGCCGAACTCGGTTTTGAGTTCTGTCTTAGAAAATTTCAAAATATTTGTCAAAAGCTATTTGTAAAAATAATTTGGAATATTTTGTAAAGATGAAATAGAAATAGGTAGGCTTTTTAGAAATTTGGACTGGGATAACCTAAGCCAGTATTACCTAGTCGATTTTACAATATAAGTCCTACACTCAATAAAAGTAAAATACAGAATAAAATATAAAATGACTCAAACTAAATCCCATTAAAATTCATCTTCAGATTGATAATATCTTTCCCTGTTGATGCAGTACAATGCCCGTTGATATTGATTTCACATATACCCTGAAATGGTTAGCAGCAGTTTGTATATTTTGTGTATTGACTTAAGTGCATGTTAATTATCAAAATCGGGTATGACCATAGAATGGGCCAACAATCTTCCCTATTTTGATAATTGAGAAACTTGAGTCTATACCAAAATATATCTTAAAAAAAGAGAATAAACAAAACACCTGAGATGATTTGTTTAGTAGTTTTGGTTGGTTATGTATAGCTCTTCTCCCCCTTTGTTCATATAAAAATGACTTTGGCTCTCCCGTAATGTGTGAAGCCAACAATAAAAACAAAAGACAAAGTGAAGCTAAAGAGATACATGAACACAGCATAAACAACTAATATGGAAAGAAAGTGCTGAAATATAGTACTAAAAATGTCTCACTAACAGTGCAAAGTACAATCATGCAATACTAAATATGTCTAACTAAGAAGTTTAGACATTAAAAAAAAACTACATCATAGTATAAGATCATCTACTAATAGTCTATCCACTATCCATCAGCTGAGTCCTCGTCACATAGTGGGGTCATCATCGCCAGAAGCATCAGGAGGAAAATAGGCTGCAGTAGGATCAAACTAAGGAAAGGATGCCTCATCTCCGAACCTAGGACCAGTAAAGCCTGAGTGACGTAGGATAGTGACCGATGAACGGGATCCTGAGAGATACTCCAGTGTAGATCTGCAATCTCATTCCGTAATACCTAAGCCTGATAGATATGGCAAAACTCTGAGTCAAGATAGGTTTGATGACGTTGTGCAGAAAGGGCAACAAAGTCATCAAATCTCTGATAAAATTCTGAATCAAATCCCAGAGCAGGGGCTGGAGCAGGAGTAGCATCAGGAGGAGGAGCCTTGGTACCGACATCAGGAGCAGGCTGAGCTCCAGGAGGCAAAGATTGAGCAGGGTATCTGTGAGACTCGTCTCACAGTATCGGTATTTATATACGGATACGTATTTTGTAGTGTATTTCGTATTTTTCTTGATTTTCGTAATGCTTTAAAATTTTTCTAACTTATAGATTTTCTTCTTGGCCGGCATACCACCAGTATACCGGAGTATACCGACGGCATACAGTCCAGACAGATTTTCCACATTTTAGATATTTTCGATTTTAGATATTTTCATTAATAGTGTTTCCGATATTTTGATGAATAGTATTTTGGATATTTTGATGAATAGTGTTTAGATATTTTTGTGAATAGTGTAGATGCACCCTTTTACCCATTGGATATTTGGTTTTGTGTTGATGGTTAGGATTGACTTACATCTTCACATGGATCACCATCCGACGGCTAAGATTTATTCCTCCTTCTATATATACCATTTCACTTTCTCTCTCCTCCCTCTTTTCATTCTCTTCACTCTCTCTTCATTTCTTCTTCCCTTCTCTCCCCCTTAGAGCTTGCCAAGAGCTTGGCCTTGAAGACCAGAGTATGGTTTCGTACCCCTCTTGGTGGTGGAGTAGAAGATTAGGCTTGGAGCTTAACCTAGGCAAGTACATTTTGCCAAATCCATGAACCATATTATTTTGTTGTCATTTTTGTTTTCCTTGGTATTAAATGCTTAGAATTTTCCCAAACTCATTTTGTAAATATGTTTTCCTTATGATTCTCGTACATATGCATGTTTTCCAAAAATTTGTTTAAGCAAGGTTTTGATTTTCTGTTAAAACCCAAAATAGACTTAGTAGAAAACTTAGTATCAAGAGTGATACTAGTGTTACCATCATGGATCTTGGTCACATATACATATATGAGGCCCTCACCTAGTTTGTATATCATGGATTTTGAGTTTGGTGGCAATCGGAACCCGTTTCGGTATCCCGAGAACCTATGTCTTGGAGTGTTTTGAGGTATTGATCTATAAAATGTTTTGATTTGTGAAAACTAATACTTCCATGTTGTAGTAAATTCAATTCTATGCAATTTTGACTTTTGAAAATTCGAATTCCGATTTAAAACGAAGTTTTTATGGCCGAAACAAGTTTTGAGTTCAAAAAATCAACTTTCTGTGACGGTTCGGAAAATCCGTCGGAAATCTGCGGAAATCCGTCGAAAAATCCGAACTTGCACCACAAAACTTGCTGTGACACTCCGAAAAATCTGCCGAAAATTCGCAGTAATCCGTCGGATTCCGTTTTATGCTGTTTTAGTCTGTTTTTTCCCGTTTCTGCTCGTTTTTGTCCGTTTTTGATATTTTCTTCGATTGTAATAATTTCTTAACATGATAAGATGATCTTGCTCAGTTAGATAATGATTGTACACCCTATATAGAATCGATACTAGAACATGTTCAACCATTTTATGAAATGTACTTAGCTTTGATTATTCTTCTCCATATGCCATGATATGTCTTTTGATAGATTCTTTCTTACAAGCTATGATAATTGTTGTCATGCCTTCTTGCCTACATGATAGTGGCCTGTCGTGGTGCACTCTTCTTACATGTCTTCTTTGTTTACTAGATAGTGACCCGTCGTGGTGCACTCTTGTACATGTCTTTCTTTGCTTACATGATAGTGGCCTGTCATAGCGCACTCTTGATTCCAGTACATGTCTTGTTTCTTGATAGTGGCTCGTCGTAGCGCACTCCTGGCTTCTTGTCTATTATGTTTTCTTGTTGTGGCTTGTTATGGTGCACATTTTCGTTATTGTCCAGTCTTGCATGCTCATGTCTAGGATGGATTCTGCGGAATGCCACACCCAGAATCCAAGAAAATGGTAAGGATTATATAACTAGATTGATCATTAGAACATGGGTGGGGAGGATTTCCCAGTTACCTGTTGCCTTTGGTCTAGGTCGTTATAACATTTTAATTTAAGGGTTTGGAGCTATCCGTCGAGATGAGCACTCTCCCAGCTTCATCGTCGCGTGGGAGCACAAAGTCACACTTGTAATCACTTCTCGGCATGACCAATAGGTGGTAGCAGGCAGGTAACCGGACTTGGAATTCTCAAACTTGCATTTGTTAGTAATTAGGATTGTGACAACCCTAGTTAGCTAATGTATAAAGCCGTACTCATTGCTTGGTCGTGACTATTGTATGGAGTCCATTCTTGTCTAGTCTAGTCTTGCTCCAGTTTATCTTATTATAGTACTTAGCTTCCTGTCATTCCTTACATGCTATTCTTCCTACTATATGCTCGACTTCACCATATGCTCACATGTTCCAGTTATCTTACATGTTCCAGTTATCTTACATGCTCACATATCCCAGTATCGTACATGCTCATATGCTCCAGTTATCTAACATGCTCACATGCTCCGGTTATCTAACATGCTTACATGTCCCGTCTACTTAACATGCTCACATGTCTAGTTTATCTTTCATGTTCACATGCTTTCTTTTTCTCACATGTACACAGTTTATATTACGTCACATGTCCTTTACTTTATGCTACATGTTGCTCTACTTATTGTCCTTCTATTCTCGGGATAAGTGCATTGGTAGTGCACGAGTCTTGAGTAGTACTTACTCATCTCTCTCACTATCCATTGCTTTGATTTGCATGCTGGTTTTAGTTCATAGTTTGGCTTCCTTTGTGGTACTTGCTATTGGGGGTCTGACCCCACTGGTTTTGCATTGACCAGATCTGATAGAGGAGCCCAGAGGATCTTTCGTACCTTCCACTCGTTGGTGATTACCCAGAGCACCAGAGTACCTTAGTGGGTTTTCTATTTCATTCTTCCACTAGTTATGTACATTATTCTTTTGTGGCGTTTAGCCTCCGAACACGTGTTTAGCTCGTGTTTTGGACTTGACATTTAGCCTACGGGCCAGAACATGATTTGCGTATTCTAGACTATAGCTAGAGCTTATCATGTATGACTATTACTCTTGCAAGTCTTCACTCTGTATTACTAGCTTCATGATCATTGATATATGATAGTTTGGAACGCTTTACTATTTTATATTCTAGTTGATCTTACTTCTTGTACATTGTTTACTGCCTGTGATTGAGATACCTAGGATTACTTGACCTAGGATCGACTGTTGGCTTGTAGTAGTAACCCCCATCTATACAGCTTATACGTTATTTCGGAGTACTGGAGTACTTTGGTATACGTAGCTGGCCTGATCCGTCCCTACTTGCCAGTATTCTGGTTCTGGGGCGTGACATAGGTTTTAGTGGTGGCCCATGCAGGTCTGATTTATCAGATATGTGGGGGTTACTTATGGTTAGATATCTCAGTCACAATTCTCCTTTATTGATATCCTTCGTGTTACTCTATATCTCTGATCCATTGACCTGATATCTGCCTTGATCGTTGATCTTTCCTGTTCTCTCGATTTAATCCTTGTGTCCTTTAACTTTCAAGGGCACTGTTCTTCATCCTTCCGATCATATTATTTGGGTTTTGCCGATGGCAGGTCAGCATCTTCTGTCAGGCCAGTTATGGAGGATCAGTCTCAGTATTTACGGGCAGAGCTCAGAGTTGATCCGAGGACGGAGGTGTTAGTTCAGCCTGATCAGCCAGCAGGGTCAGTCCTGCCAGATTCCAGCTTCACCGGCTACCCCGGCAGTCCAGCAGTATATGGCTCATGTACCGGTTCAGCAGCAGCAGGTTAGAGCAGCAGATCTGAGACGTGGACAGGCAGAGTTTGGTATGTTAGAGCAGGTTTTGGCTGAGGGCGATTATGTTGTAGGTATTGTCTTATTCTTCTTCCACTCTTATTTATCTCTTGGGTTATGCATATTTGGCGAGTTTTTCATCCCCAACTCTTCTGTCTTCGTAGTCGAGGCATGTGATAACTTTATTAGTATCGACTACGAGGATACGTCCTGTGTAGAGTCATGTCTTGGATTAAGTCATTGGTACCGGCTTATTTTGAGAATTGACTTTTATCTAAGTTGTGGAGTCAATGTAGGCCTGCTCCTATTCAACTGACTCAGAAGACATATTTATTCATATGCCTCCATCCCTTCTTGATTGTGGTTGTGTTATTGCTTACGCATTTACTTATATTACTGTTGTCTTTATCTTACCAACATGCCATGCTTTGTTTTGATTGCCATGATTTTTCAGCTCTTTGGTTTGGTATTCATGCTTGACTAGATTTAGAAAATTCCGAGGACGGAATTTATTTTTAAGTTGTGGAGAGTTGTGAGACTCGTCTCACAGTATCGGTATTTATATACGGATACGTATTTTGTAGTGTATTTCGTATTTTCTTGAATTTCGTAATGCTTTAAAATTTTTCTAACTTATAGATTTTCTTCTTGGCCGGCATACCGCCAGTATACCGGAGTATACCGACGGCATACAGTCCAGACAGGTTTTCCACATTTTAGATATTTTCGATTTTAGATATTTTCATGAATAGTGTTTCCGATATTTTAATAAATAGTGCTTTGGATATTTTGATGAATAGTGTTTAGATATTTTCGTGAATAGTGTAGATGTACCCTTTTACCCATTGGATATTTGGTTTTGTTTTGATGGTTAGGATTGACTTAGATCTTCACATGGATCACCATCCGACGGCTAAGATTAATTCTCCCTTCTATATATACCATTTCACTTTCTCTCTCCTCCCTCTTTTTATTCTCTTCACTCTCTCTTCATTTCTTCTTCCCTTCTCGCCCCCTTGGAGCTTGCCAAGAGCTTGGCCTTGAAGGCCAGAGTGTGGTTTCGTACCCCTCTTGGTGGTGGAGTAGAAGATTAGGCTTGAAGCTTAACCTAGGCAAGTACATCTTGCCAAATCCATGAACCATATTATTTTGTTATCATTTTTGTTTCCCTTGGTATTAAATGCTTAGAATTTTCCCAAAATCATTTTGTAAATAAGTTTTCCTTATGATTCTCGTACATATGCATGTTTTCTAAAAATTTGTTTAAGCAAGGTTTTGATTTTCTGTTAAAACCCAAAATAGACTTAGTAGAAAACTTAGTATCAAGAGTGATACTAGTGTTACCATCATGGATCTTGGTCACATATACATATATGAGGCCCTTACCTAGTTTGTATATCATAGATTTTGAGTTTGGTGGCAATCGGAACCCGTTTCGGTATCCCGAGAACCTCTGTCTGGGAGTATTTTGAGGTATTGATCTATCAAATGTTTTCATTTGTGAAAACTAATACTTCCATGTTGTAGGAAATTTAATTCTATGTAATTTTGACATTTGAAAATCCGAATTCCGATTTAAAACAAAGTTTTTATGGTCGAAACAAGTTTTGAGTTCAAAAAATCAACTTTCTGTGACGGTTCGGAAAATCCGTCGAAAATCCGCGGAAATCCGTCGAAAAATCCGAACTTGCACCACAAAACTTGCTGTGACACTCCGAAAAATCCGCCGGAAATCCGCAGTAATCCGTCGGATAATCCGTTTTATGCTGTTTTAGTCTGTTTTTGCCCGTTTTTGTCCGTTTTTGATATTTTCTTCGATTGTAATGATTTCTTAACATGATAAGATGATCTTGCTCAGTTAGATAATGATTGTACACCCTATATAGACTTGATACTAGAACATGTTCAACCATTTTATGAAATGTACTTAGCCTTGATTATTCTTCTCCACATGCCATGATATGTCTTTTGATAGATTCTTTCTTACAAGCTATGATAATTGTTGTCATGCCTTCTTGCCTACATGATAGTGGCCCATCGTGGCGCACTTTTCTTACATGTCTTCTTTGCTTACTAGATAGTGACCCGTCGTGGTGCACTCTTGTACATGTCTTTCTTTGCTTACATGATAGTGGCCTGTCATGGCGCACTCTTGATTCCAGTACATGTCTTGCTCCTTGATAGTGGCTCGTTGTAGCGCACTCCTGGCTTCTTGTCTATTATGTTTTCTTGTTATGGCTTGTTATTGTGTACATTCTCGTTATTATCCAGTCTTGCATGCTCATGTCTAGGATGGATTCTGCGGAATGCCACACCCAGAATCCAAGAAAATGGTAAGGATTATATAACTAGATTGATCATTAGAACATGGGTGGAGAGGATTTCCCAGTTACCTGTTGCCTTTGGTCTAGGTCGTTATAACATTTTAATTTAAGGGTTTGGAGCTACCCGTCGAGAAGAGCAATCTCCCAGCTTCACCGTCGCATGGGAGCACAAAGTCACACTTGTAATCACTTCCTGGCATGACCAATAGGTAGCAGCAGGCAGGTAACCGGACTTGGAATTCTCAAACTTGCATTTGTTAGTAATTAGGATTGTGACAACCTTAGTTAGCTAATGTATAAAGCCGTACTCATTGCTTGGCTGTGACTATTGTATGGAGTCCATTCTTGTCTAGTCTAGTCTTGCTCCAGTTTATCTTATTGTAGTACTTATCTTCCTGTCATTCCTTACATGCTATTCTTCCTACTATATGCTCGGCTTCACCATATGCTCACATGTTCCAGTTATCTTACATGTTCCAGTTATCTTACATGCTCACATATTCCAGTATCTTACATGCTCACATGCTCCAGTTATCTAACATGCTCACATGCTCCGGTTATCTAACATGCTCACATGTCCCGTCTACTTAACATGCTCACATGTCTAGTTTATCTTTCATGTTCACATGCTTTCTTTTTCTCACATGTACACAGTTTATATTACGTCACATGTCCTTTACTTTATGCTACATGTTGCTCTACTTATTGTCCTTCTATTCTCGGGATAAGTGCATTGGTAGTGCACGAGTCTCGAGTAGTACTTACTCATCTCTCTCTCTATCTATTGCTTTGATTTGCGTGCTGGTTTTAGTTCATAGTTTGGCTTCCTTTGTGGTACTTGCTATTGGGGGTCTGACCCCACTGGTTTTGCATTGACCAGATCTGATAGAGGAGCCCAGAGGACATTTCGTACCTTCCACTCGTTGGTGATTACCCAGAGCACCAGAATACCTTAGTGTGTTTTCTATTTCATTCTTCCACTAGTTATGTACATTATTCTTTTGTGGCGTTTAGCCTTCGAGCACGTGTTTAGCTCGTGTTTTGGACTTGACATTTAGCCTACGGGCCAGAACATGATTTGCGTATTCTAGACTATAGCTAGAGCTTATCATGTATGACTATTACTCTTGCTAGTCTTCACTCTGTATTACTAGCTTTATGATCATTGATATATAATAGTTTGGGACGCTTTACTATTTTATATTCTAGTTGATCTTACTTCTTGTACATCGTTTACTGCCTGTGATTGAGATACCTAGGATTACTTGACCTAGGATCGACTGTTGGCTTGTAGTAGTAACCCCCATCTATACAGCTTATACGTTATTTCGGAGTACTGGAGTACTTTGGTATACGTAGCTGGCCTGGTCCGTCCCTACTTGCCAGTATTCTGGTTCTGGGGCGTGACAGTATCTACGAGATCTGGTGAGCTCGACGGGAGTGGAGGAGTATGCACAGGTTTGAAGATCAATATCAAACCTAAGGAAGATAGCGGCCAGGTGCATAGGATACACAAGGTTGCGTCATGCAATTCTGTAGTTCGGCATCCAGGCCATCATAGTCTTTAGAATAGAAAAAGGAATACCAAAGTGAATGTGGTACATAGCAGAGAGTTCTAAGAATGTAATCTCGTCAGTAGATCCTTTCTTAGGAAGGAGAACAGAGAAAATAAAGCGATGGAGTTCATAAAAATTTTAATTCAGATGCTTTGAAAATACTCTGCGAGGAATGGGGTTTGGGTGACAAATTAATTCCTTGAAGGAGGCAAGGGTGACATCCTCTGGAAATTGAACATCATGAAAGAGATGAAAGTATTCACTGATATCGGTGGCACTAAACTCTAATTCTTGGCCAGCAACGCAAGAATAAAAGTTGTCGTTTGGTTTTACTTGCAGGTTGCAGTAAAACATACGGACTGCATTGTCAAAAATATTTTCAGCTACTTCGAAAAAATTGCGGTAGCCTAGATGGTCGAAAGTAGGAGCATATTCAGAAAAAATTGTGAAGCTAACAAAAGCTCCAAAACAAATTTTACGACCGGAGAAGGAGTCGAACCATAGGTCAAAAAATTCTTTGTCAGGAAACAAAGTGGAATCATAATCCTATGATCCTACTGGTCGTGCTGGACTAAAGAGACTCGCTGGAGTATAATCAGAGGAAGAGGATCCAGCTTGGTCAGTTGATCCCCTCTGACGCTTAGGAGCCATGAAAGAATAAAAGGAAAAGAAGTGAGTTACCTTTACAAAGGAGGAAGAGAAGGAAGTTGGGTCGCCCATCGGATCTCCTAGAACACTTGCCAAGAGGGAGTAGGAAGTTGTTTTTGGGAGGAAATAGATGAATTCTCGTTTTGGTGAGTAAAAAAAGGAGAGGAAGGGGTTTAAATATGGGTTAGGGCCGGCTGTTCAGTTTTATAAGTAAATACAGCGCCGACCGAACTCGGCCCGAACTCGGTCAGAGTTCGGTCCGAGTTCGGCTACTTGTATTTCCGAGACAATAAAGGCAGTTTTGGTAATTGAATCTCAACTTTGTGACTTTGACTCCTATATTTAGTAACAGTATTACTTTGGATTAGCTGTAGGGGTACTGTCCCAGCTAACGGAGGTTCACTGGGGAACTCTTAAATACCGCGTCGCTTCGACCGTAGTCGTGGTGACAAACAGACCCTTTTTTAGGCTTGTGCTCCAAAATAATTTCTCTTAAATAAATTTTAAAGTTTCAAGTCATAAAATTAAATTTAATTACCATACTACATTATGAATCTGAAAATTCAAGTATACCGAGCTCTCGTCTCATTATGTTAAACCGATCTTCAGCCAATGGTTTTGTGAATATGTCTGCTAGTTAATGATCTGTGTCAATGAACTCTAAGCAGATATCCCCGTGTTGCTGATGATCACACAAAAAGTGATAACGTATCTCAATATGTTTTGTGCGTGAGTGACAAATAGGGTTCTTAGTCAGATTAATGGTGCTAGTGTTGTCATAATAAATAGGAATCTTAGTATAGTGCAGATTATAGTCTTCTAAGGTTTGCTTCATCCATAAAATCTGAGCACAGCGACGACCTGCAGCGATATACTCAGCCTCAGTAGTTGATAATGCTACAGAGTTTTGCTTCTTGCTAAACCAGGAGACTAAGGCTTTTCCTAGGAAATGACAAGTGCCGCTGGTACTTTTACGGTCTACTTTGCATCCTGTAAAATCCGTATCCGAGTAACCTATCAGGTCAAAGGATTTGGTTTTAAGATACCATAAGCCGACTATAGAAGTTCCTTTAAGATATCGGAAGATACACTTAACGGCACTTAGATGTGATTCCTTAGGATTTGCCTGATAACGTGCACAGATACAAACACTGAACATAATATCAGGGCGACTAGCAGTTAAATATAATAAACTACCAATCATACCTCGATACTTACGCTGGTCGACAGGTTTGCCACTTTTATCAGAATCAAGCTTTGTGGATGTAGCTATTGGAGTCCCGATTGGATTTATGTTTTCGAAGTCGTACTTTTTCAGTATGTCCCTCGTGTACTTAGCTTGGTTGATGAATGTTCCTTTTGAGTGCTGTTTGATCTGAAGTCCTAGGAAGAAGTTTAGCTCTCCCATCATACTCATCTCAAATTCACTCTATATATACTTAGCAAAATCTTGACAAAGTTTTTCGTTAGTAGAACCGAATATTATGTCATCTACATAAAATTGCACAAGGGGAATATCATCATTCAAAATTTGATAAACAAGGTAGTATCAACTTTCCCTTTGAAAAACCATTATCAAGTAAGAAGGCACTTAGGCATTCATACCAAGCACGAGGTGCTTGTTTGAGTCCATAGAGTGCTTTCTTAAGCTTGAAGACGCGATCAGGTTCTTGAAAATCTTCAAAACCAGGGGATTGTTTCACAAAACTTTCTCTTTTAAAAATTCGTTCAAAAATGCACTTTTTACGTCCATTTGAAATAATTTAAAATTATTAAAACATGCAAATGCAAAAAATATGCGGATGACATCTAGTCTAGCAACAAGAGCATAAGTCTCATCATAATCAATTCCTTCTTCTTGATTATAACCTTGTGCCACTAGACGTGCTTTGTTGCATAGAACTTGTCAATCGTCACTAAGTTTATTTCGAAACACCCATTTGGTACCAATTATTGATTGACCAATAGGTTTAGGAACAAGTTCCCAAACTTGGTTTCTTTCAAATTGATTTAGTTTCTCTTGCATGGCATCAATCCAAAACTCATCAGAAAAAGCATCATCTATATTCTTAGGTTCTATTTGAGAAATAAACACTGCACTTGCTACTATTTCAGAATCCTTAAGGGAGGAGCGTGTACTTACACCTTTAGATACATCATCTATAATAAGTGTCTCTGGACGATCTGGTAAGAATTTTAATGAATCAACCTTTTGGGTAAGATCTTCCATATGACTCTTCTCAGTCTTTGCGTGTGCATCTTCATCATCACTGTTGTTAGATCTGTGACTATTTAGCTCATCAAAAGTAATATTAATAGATTCTTCAGAAATCATAGATCTTTTATTAAAAATTCTATATCCCTTACTCTTAGCAGCATATCAGAGGAATATCCCTTCATCGGCTTTAGAGTCGAACTTTTCCAAGTTATCCTTAGTATTCAGGATAAAACAGCGGCATCCAAAAACTTTAAAATAAAAAATGTTTGGAATCCTTCCAAACCAAAGCTCATATGGTGTTTTCTTCGAGATAGGTCGAATTAACACTCTATTCAAAATATGACAGGCTGTACTAACAGCTTCTGTCCAAAAATACTTAGGAAGATTATGCTGATTCAGCATGACTCTAGCCATTTCGCTTATGAGTACGATTCTTCTGCTCCATAACACCATCCTGTTAGGGAGTTCTAGGACAAGAAAATTCGTGGTAATATCCACTATCATCACAAAACTTTTTGAAATCAGAATTTACGAATTCGCCACCATGATCACTTCGGATACGAGTAATAATGAAGTCTTTTTCGTTTTGTACCTTTTTGCAAAATATTTGAAATTCAAAAATAGCATCACTTTTGTTTGATAAAAAGTAAACCCAAGTAAGGCGAGAGAAATCATCAACAATAACAAAAGCGTAGAGCTTACCGCCAAGACTAGCGACTCTACTAGGACCAAATAAATCTATATGAATTACCTGCAAAAGTCTAGAAGTACTTATAGCGTTGATGGATTTAAATGTAGACCTATGTGCTTTATTCTTTTCACAGTCAGCACATACCATATCTCTCTTGAATGGAATCTCGGGGAGTCCTTTTACCAACTTTTTAGTACTGAGTCGTGAGATAGTATCCATATTTGCATGTCCTAGTCTCATGTGTCATAGCTAGCTTTCATCTAGATTAGCTACTAGGCATCTACCTGCATTATTAGTCCTCTCTAAAAAGAAAACATAAATGTTGTCTTCTCTAATCCATTTATATACGGGATCACCAGATGACATATCATATATGGTATATTTATCTTTCTCAAAATTGATACCATAACCATTATTAGCCAAATAACTTATGCTTAGTAGGTTATGTTTCAATTCTGTTACTAGACAAACATCCTTTATTACTGGATAAGGAGAAATATCTACATTACCATTACCATTAATATCACCTCTCAAATTATTTTCGAAGGAGACATATCCTTCTTTCTTCATCGACAGCGTAGCGAACAAAGATGCATCATCAGTCATATGCCGCGAACATCTGCTATCGAGGATCCATTTACTTTTAGCATGAGAGGGTTGAGGGTCCACCTACAAGACAAGTAGATGAATCCTTTGGTACGTATTTTCTGAAAGGTCCATTCTGATTAGTTTTAGGTCTCCAGAATAAAGTGTGATTGTCAACAAGTTTTCTTTCCAAGCAATACTGTGATATGTGTCCGTGTGTACCACAATAAGTGTAAGTTAGTTTAGAACCAGATGTGTCTAAAACTGTGTTTACTTGCTTGTTTGGTTTCTTAGAGAACCTATAAGTGAAAGCATGATGATAGTCGTGTTTCTTCTGTGCTTTCTTATTTTTGTCCTCTTAGGTGTATGCTTGGCATTAGGACTAAACTTAGGCTGTGTCACAGGTATTGCCTGTTTGCCTAACTTGATTTCTAACTTTTTAGAAATCACAATAGACTCTTCATAACTAGCATTCATATCTGAGAGTCTTTGTTCTGTAACTAAGTACTTTTTCTCCTCTATGTCATACAATTCTTGCATCTTGACATAGTCTCTTTCTTTCTTTTCAATCTTGAGGATAGCCTCATGATAGTCTACTTTGAGTTTGGCTACCTCTTTTGTGTTACCAGTAGTAGACGTCTCTTTAATATCTTCAATAAGATTGGACAGTCAAGCTATCTCGGTTGTGTATGCCTTAATCTCTTTTCGAGACTGCTTATACTTGTCAAGCACAGTTTTATGATCTTCAAGTAATTCGCTAAAGGCATTTTCTAATTCATCGAAAGTAAAATCATCATATAGAGGGTTTGAGGATACCTTATCAAATGCCATAAGATAGACATTGGCATTTCTGCAGGGTCTGTCTTCTTTCTCTGTATCACTGGCATCACTTTCATGCCAGATGCTTGTGTTGGCATACTGTCGCGGTTGTAGCTTTTCTGCTTGATCTTGATCTGTCATATGGACTTCTTTTCTTTGAAGTTGGACAGTCCTTCTTCATATGCCCTGTCTTCTTGCATCCAAAGCAAGTGGTTTAATCTTCATTGCTTTCTTGGATATCTCTCTTCATTCTGTTTGATTTCTCAAACTTTAGGAATTTTCTAAAGTTCTTCACAAGTAGGGCTTGTTCATCACCACTTGTTGATTCTTCATCAGAGTCATTGCATGTTGATTTTCTTGCTTGAGCTTTGAAGGTAATAGATTTTTCTTTTGGAGTTGCTTCTTCAAATTCTTACAAATCAAGTTCATGGGTCATGAGCTTGCCCATCAGCGTTTCCAAGGACATAGTGGTGATATCGTTTCCTTCAATAATTGCTGTGGCTTTTGGATTCCAGTTCTTGGTTAGAGCCCGCAACACTTTTCTGATCTTCTCATGATTGCTGTATTTCTTACCAAGAGATTGCAAATGATTAGTTATATCATGGAAACGTGTAAACATCTGTGTAATTGACTCACCGGGTTTCATCTTGAAAGATTCATATTCCTGTGTTATTCTACTAATTTTGGATTCCTTCACATGGGAAGTACCTTTATGAGTTACCTCAAGAAGTTTCCAAATTTTGTGAGACGTTTTACAGGTTGAAACTCTGTTGAACTCTGTTTTGTCAATTGCACAGAATAGTGTATTGATGGCACGAGCATCTAGACTAGCCTTAGCTTTTTCAGCTTCTGTGTATTTGTCATGAGGCTTGTCTACAAGCTGACCTTCAACCACTGTGGGTGCTGGTTTCTTATAACCATCAATGACTATAGACCAAAGATCAAAGTCAAGAAATTTTAAGAAGAAAGTCATCCGTGTTTTCCAATAGGTATAATTTGTTCCATCAAATAGGAGGGTCTATTTGTCGATTGCCCTTCACCGTTAAATATTGTTTTCATGGATGCCATATATACTCTCTGAGGTTTGTTATATTAGAATATAACCGCTCTGATACGATTTGTAGGACCGTTGAGCACCTCTAGAGGGGGATGAATAGAGTGTGTGTGTGTGCAGCAAGAAATAATCACCAATTAAAAACTTAAGAATAACTATGGCAGTAAATAAGAGACAGTAAATAAATACAACGAGAGATAGAGAGATCAAACTCAGTGACACAGCGATGTATACTGGTATCCCTCTGAGAGGACTAATCCAGTCTCGAGGACTCTTGCTCGATGTTAATCCACTATGGCACAAGCTAAATGAGAGCTTACAGTCTCTTACAATACCGTGCGTGGTGACAAGTGCAAGACCAACTTCACAACACCATGCTTGGTGACGAGCGCACGACCGACTCCACAACAAGAATAGTTGCTGAACTTGGAACGACCTCTTTACAACTCTTGGACACCAAAAGACTCTAAATCAACGTAGATATTACTGGCTTTTGGCTAAGAGATGTATAGATGTGATTTGAAAGCTTTAGAACGTTTGAAAACACTTGGTGAGTAGAGAAGAGAAGAGGAAGAATGAATGAGTAATTTGAAATAAAAAAACTCTCTTCTTTGTATAGGTGTTTTCTCGGACCGAACTCGGGAAGAGTTCTGGCAGAGTTCTCATACAAATATTTCGCATAGAGACGTTGCTCGCAGATTTGGAGGCAACTGATATTTGAATTTAAAGTGACCGAACTTGGGCAGAGTTCGTACCGAACTCGGGCCAAACTCAGATTTGAGTTCTGTCTTGGGAAATTTCGAAATATTTGTCAAAAGTTGTTTGTAAAAATAATTTGGACTATTTTGTTAAGATGAAATAATAATAGATAGGCTTTTTAGAAATTTGGACTGGGATAAACCTAAGCCAGTATTTCCTAGTCGATTTTACAATATATGTCCTAGACTCAATAAAAGTAAAATACATAATAAAATGAATGACTCAAACTAAATCCCATTGAAATTCATCTTCAGATTGATAATATCTTTGCTTGTTGATGCAGTACAACGCCCGTTGATATTGATTTCACATATACCCTGAAATGATTAGCAGCAGTTTGTATATTTTGTGTATTGACTTAGGTGCATGTTGATTATCAAAATCGGATGTGATCATGGAATGGGCCAACAAGGAGACCCAAGGAAAGAGGTGCGACCGCTGGAGCCGACTCTGGGAGCACAAAGGATTGCACGCCATCGAGAGGCGCCGTGGAGAGCCAGGCTAGCTCTGCCGAAGAGGAGCTAGCCCGCTTGGAGGCAGACGTCGGGGGACAGAATATGAGAGCAGCTATAGCAGGAGCAGCCAGGCCAACCAGGGCGAATGGCCATGGACTCACCGTCAATGTAGTCACCTCCGCCAGGGGCCCGACCCCTGAAGGGGAGCCGGACATGAGCACCCAGACTCAACGAAAAATAGTACAGACCGTCGAAGAAAACGATAGAGGGAGGGAAAAACACTGTCAAGATGGAGGAGAACAGCCTGTCACCGGGAACTATGGGCCACAGAGGCGAGGGGGACTTACTAGTGCTCCGGAGGTGGCCACCTGCTGCAAGGGATGGCCGACAGCACCCTGCCGGAGGAGGACCAGACAAAGACCAGAATCGCGGGAATGGGAGCTTCTCTCTCCTAAAAATCCAAAATATATAAATTATATATATATATATATATATATATATATATATATACTCTAAATTTTCTTCAGGCACAAAGCAGCAGCAGCCTTTATTGAAGCAATAGCTGCGAAAGCGAGCAACCCCCACCACCGCTGATGCTAGAGGGTGACCACCACAATGTGGCCACCAGCAGTCGCGGCCACAGTCGCGCGTGCCACCCAAGTGCAGCAACAAAGTCACGATAGCATACGCGTGCGAAGGCACACAACAATAGCGGCGACGACCATCATACGCCATAGCTCGGCCCCCTAACAAGACTTCATCCACGTCGATGCTCAACATGGGCAGTTCGTATGTTTTTCATGAATTTCTGTCGTACGCACGTAAATTCGGATCCAGAATGTCGTTTCGTTGTAGCAAATTTGGGCACATTTTTTGGACAATTCGACCGTTGGATCATTGATCCGATTCTTGTATCTCAATCTGCGTATATTCTCTTTCACTCATCCAAAATTTCATGCGTTAGTTCGATCGTTTGAGAGATCAATACTGGCCACTAAGTTGACCATTTAGAATACATTTATTTTGAACAGTTTCGGGGAGCCAACTTCGCGGTTTTGTTTCTCTCTCGTCGAAGTTCCGTTTGACAAACCATAAACTCCACTGCATAGCAAGTATTACCAACTTTATGGCATAAAATTTCACTTCAATAGGATATTATTTTGTTGGTTGAAATTGACGCCAAATTTGGTCGTTTGAAATCATAATTTCCAAAATATAAAATTTTAATTTTGAACCGGGAACTTCAGATTCCAAATCATACACCACCATTGGACTCATAGCATCATTCTGCCCAAGATTGACATATAATTTGTCAAATTTGGACAACCTTTATATTAGCAAATTTTTCGGTAAAAAGCAGGTCCAACGACGGATACTATTTTGACCTGAAATTATCATTTTGTCTATGTATCCAGAATTGGACTTATGGGTAGCCAAATTTAGCATTTTTTTAATTTATTTCGGGACTGATGACAATATCTTTTTCAGCATCCGGAGTTGTTTGCGCAAGACTTATTTTTGATGCTTCCAATGATTCGATAGTTTTGTCGTGAGATGTCGTATAGTCATCATACAACCTTCAGGCAAGTGTACCTTGCCAATATTCCAGTATATTATTATTATTTTCTTTATTATTGTATTTTATTTCTTCTTATAGAATTTGTGGACGTAGGATCCGTTGGTACTTAGCGTCTGAGGGTTACTCGGGTGCCGATGTCAGTTTATAGACATCGGGTACCAAAACTAGGCTTGTCGTTGCATATTATTCGTGTCTATTGATACGATTAGCCATAGGAAACCGATATATTCATGATACGAGGTTTATATGACTATTCGTAGTATTGACCTTGTACTAGCATTCTAGAATGTTCATCATTATTGCTATTATTATCGAGATGACCGTATGGACCTGACATTTCTAGACTCTAAACATAGGGTTGGGAAGAACTTGACTCCAGTATCAGACCTATTATTGTGTGGCATGTTGTTTAGTGACCCTTTAGCTTTATAGCAGAGTAGAAGATTATCATTATTGAGATTTGATTATCCTTGGTCCCAAGACATGGTACTGGGGACAATACCCTACTAAGGTGCTTGTGAGCTTTAGTGGTTAAGGTCTGATATTCTAGTACATGTTCTCACATGCATATCATTTAGACTGGTTACGGAAGATACCCTTTGAACATTTATTTTTTTTACTGTTATTGTTACTAGGCATGTTTCTATGTATCTTGCTAGTCCCCTGAGGACCTGGTGATCCCTCCAGGTAGTAGTCATGTAGAGCTGGTCTATTGATCGTAGAGTTATCGCTATGATCGACCCAGGTATTTTATCATGCTTATATATTGTTTCCTTTATTTATACTCTGCACATAGCTTAGTTTTGTAGACCCATGTCGTTTTTTGGGTCTAATCGAACAAATATGTTATTGGGCTGCAGACCATGACACATATTATTTAATCTTAATATTTATTCATTATGCGGATTAAGATAGATATTAGTTGATTTGATAGATTGATTTAGAAAACCAATATAGCTTATACGTACTCTAGCTGGGCTGGAGTCCTCTCGATACTTAGTTGGCATGTATATGATATCCTAGTCCTACATATTTTGGGATTGGAGTGTTACAGTAAGTGAGACGATTGTCACGACCCGTACCCGAATATCAAGCACAAGTATGTAGGCTACGCCCAGCCTACGCCACAGTATCGGCGGTAGAGCATTGTCAAGTACCCAGCAATTATCCCAACATCTAAAAAGCATATGAATAAGAAGAGATAACAATATCACTAAATCAACTAGAATCTATAAATGATCATACAAATCAAGAATGTGTCGGAGACAAATCTGACAATGAAACATGAACCTAAATAAGAAAATAATGGCCTAGAGCTCCCAAATGTCCACTCACGACAAATGGAACATCGAGAATCTGTCTCAGCTATCATCATCATGTAGTCCAAGTATGTGGGGTATAACAACTCCTAAAAGTATTGGTTATCCAGTCAGGATTGGAGCGAGATACATAAACTAACAATAGTTTCAATTAATTGACGAAAAATATAAAGCAGTGATAAAGAAGATGCTATATACGATGAAAAACAAAACTAATACAATACAGTAATGAAAAAAGACAAGCAATATAATCTATAAAATGTAATCAGTACGAGCAAGAAATGAAAGAGGAACTACAATATCAGGGATAGAGTAATGTAGCCGATGATCTGAATATGGTAACTATAATATACAATGTGTTTTGAAATACCAAATAGATATGTGATCGTGTTAGGAAATTCAATAATTTACACTAAGGAAAGCTAGCTCAACCATACGTGAAGAGCATGATTAGCTAATAGCCGATGATTTACACCACTTGTCGATAGTTCTTGATCACATAGCTAACTAGTTTCCTCCCGCCCCGACTGATACAATGGATCCAACCATGACATGTTACTAGCCAATGTATCTAATGTTATCCAATATTCCAGTGTTATCCAATAATATCCAATGTTATCCAATACCAACAAGAATAGTATCTGATACCATTGCAATGAGTTATGGTAACATCTTATGACTGAAGATCCAATGACAATACCAATCCGTGTACCATCATGTCAGAAATCATAAGTAACATTTCTAAATACTTGAATTATAGTAGTAATCAAATAATGGAAACTATCAGAGAATGTACTCGCTTGCTATCCTGAGCAACAAGGATCGATGTTCGAACCGACGTCACAAAGACCAAATATAAATTTACAGAGTTACTTGGTACTCTAGAGTAAACAATATATATATATATATATATATATATATATATATATATATATATATATATAAAATATATATATATATATATATATATATATATATATATATATTTATATATATATATATATATATATATATAAGTATTAATTATATGATTCTAGGTCTTTTCTAGGTTAAGACAAACTAGGTCATACTAGTCTTTATAATCATTATTGCTAATAATATGAATTGCAAGTTGTAGGTTATTAAAATATCAAGTTTATACCATGTTATTCGTACATCAAAACCTACGACATGCAAATCGAGATAAAATGATCAATGGTAAGATTAATAATCTTATCTTAGCGATCCACATGATCATCTTGTCAATTTCAGCAATTTGAGATCACTAGAATCGACTGATCTTAGTTTTGATGTACGGATTCTGAAATACGAACATAATAAGAATTAATTATAACTAATGGTGATACATAAAGAAAATCTACAGACATTGTCGGATGATGAAACAAACATAACCAATGTGTCCAGAATGGTTAATTTAGTTCGGATAACCTGTTGGCCCAATGATTACATCATGTTTTTGAATATGGCTAATCAACTAAGTTTAACATAATGATGTCACTAATATTCATATACTCACTATCATGTTGCTACTTAAACTTAGCATTGTCTTAATTGTCCTATATCATATTTCTATGCTTGTATCGTACTGCAACATATTTTGCTCGCCTAACATGTATTTGAAGACATGCAGTAAGCATGATCTAACATGATCAAACCAGGACATAGGCAATAAAGAATTAATGATGGACCAAAGATGACGTCATACAAAGAGATTTCTCCAAACCGCCTAGCGACCTATCGGGGCCTCGCATCGGGTCGAGGAGACAGCTCCCCCCGTCGGAGGTTCGGTGGCAAAGCCCCCGAAAGGTATTTAAATTTCCAGATCTGTATATCTTTGGACAACTGCGGTCAAGAAAAAAGACGTTTTCTGGACTGCTCAAATATCAGAAGAAAGACGTCATCAAAGGGCCCTTAGTTTTTCCTATTTGTTCCAAGTCTGTAATCTTTCATATATTGAGTCTAAAAGAATGTGTACGTTGAGTCGCACTGAGTCATCTCAACCCCTAGACAAATCTCTCCAAGCTTTACCATACAAACAGACCAATTCCTGAACCAAACCCAAGCTCCACCAAAGCCCAAAGGCCATTTGAACATTCTACCACCAAGGAGGCAGAGTTCGGGCTAAACTCTGCCCCCACACAGAGTTCGGGCCGAACTCTGCCCCATGATTTCTAGGAACTAATTTTTAGGGTTACCAATTGCTAGCTGGTACAACGGCCATATTTTTGAATTTTGAGGACAGAATTGTGGCCGAATTCTGCCTTCCAGACTAGTATATATAGGGCATGATTTCAACCATTTTTATTCATCGCTTCATCATCTTTCTATCTCTCACTCTCAATCATCTAAGCCTTATACTACCTAGGCCTTACTCTTCCAATCTACTAGCCACAAAACTTCCGAAGCCCCAAGCCGCTCAAGTGCGATTCAGCTAGAAGTTTTTGTGCAAGAGTTGAAAAGAAAAGTCACTTGGACAATTCTAAGTTTTGCCACCTACGAATCTGTAAGAAGTTGGCATGGTCTTCTGAGTAAAGGCACGTGGTTGTATACTATTTCACAAATAGTGGATTTCAATCCTGAGCTAGAGTTCTCAGACCTGGACTAGTCCTCCACAAGGGAAACCAGGTTAAAACTGTTGTGTCTGCGAATGCTCTTCTGATCTTTATTTACTTCCGCATTTATTTATGATTTATTTACTATCTTGATAGTTGTTTTGTGGAGGTGATATAGAGTTAATTTTTATTTAGTGATTATCGACACAAACTCCATTCACCCCCTCTAGAGTTACCTGCACGTTATTTTATAACCTACCCATAAATCCAATTTGGACACTATTTGCCATTGATTGTAAAAGTACAGAACAATTATCGGAGGACTTAACTTAGACTCACAATACAAACTCGCTTGTACAAAGAAAGCCTAGGGACGAAAATTTAGGTACAGCAATCTAAGTACAAATGTTTATTTTAGATTCTGGGGGGTGACGATAGAGGCTCGGAAAGGCGACGGCAGCCCTGTCTTACTCCTTGGACGATCGGTATGCAGCCTTGGCTCCTTGTGAAAAGATGGTTGGCATTGACGAAGAAGTGCTCTTTTTGCTCCTCTGTTGCTCTCCTGGCTTCTTTCTCTCTCTGTGTATTCTCTCTCTAACTCTGTATATTTTTATTTTTTTTTGTTGCCGGCCCTTTTTTTGCAGAGAAATGATATTGGCTATTTATAAGAGTGGGGTATGATCATTAGGGTTTGCTAATGATCATTTGTTTGGAATGTCGGCGCTCCTTCAATCTATCTGAACCCTTGATCCTGATTACAATAAATCTCGGCCATTAATGAGGATAGCACCGAATCTTGTGAGCAATTAATGTTAACTGCTTTAAATCTCCATGATGGATTCTACCAATATCCGATTGCTCGCCACGTGTCCCGTTGGCTTGATGATAAATGATATGCCTTGATCTCAGTAATTATGATGGTGATGTCAAATATATTTGTTGAGATTCGATTAAATCGTTGATTGATCCGATGCCACGTGTTTTGATTGTGGGTCCTACCAGAGCCGCATAGGATGGGCAACACTTGAACCGCAGGGAGATACTCTTCGTGAGCCGCATAGGACAATGCTTCATCGAACCGCAGGGAACGAACTCTCAATGAGCCGCATATGCATAGTCTTTGCGAGGCGCATGAGCTAGCGTTATATTGAGCCGCAGGGGCTGAGCTCTCAGTGGACCGTATATGGCTGATTTCTGCTAGCCATTTAGGGTGACTTCTTAGTGAGCCGCATAAAGTTATTCTTATTTAAGCCGCATGAGACGTGCCACGTGGCAATCTAGGACCTCTGTCGGATCGGGTCAGAGATTTTCTTCTTTTTCCGAAGAGTCTGTCATTTTGGCAGAACCATTATGATGCTTTATGTCAGAGCCGTCACGGTCGTCGAGTCGTGTCAGGGCGTTAAATGAGGCCACTACTCGAATGGCCAGCTGTAGGAAGGGATCCCAAGGGGGGATGTGGCGTCGATCGGGCCGCATATTCCTGCTGAACCGCATACACTTCCGAGCCGCATGAGACTGAGAGTCTTCTTTGAATCGCATAAGGCAGCTCCTGTATGAGCCGCATGGGCTTCTTCCCAGAGCCGCATGGACCATTACTCTGATATTTTCCATGCTTCTACAGGACCCCCTTCAAAGTTTTCAATTTGCAAAATTGAAACACTTTGAATAAGAAGCATGGCCCCGTTCATGCCGCATAAATGTCTCAGTCGTATAGACTCATCTGGCCGCATGGGCTCTTTTCCACGTATCCTGACTACGTATGCAAATCTTCATTAAATGCTCTTGATTCGTTTTGAATTAACGCCGTCTTTTGGGGTTGTGTAATGCCGAACCATAGTCGGCCTTTTCTTGTTTTTTTTCTTTTTTTCTTTTCTTTTTGAGAGGGACGTGGTCCCAAAACATGTAATGCTTTTTCGTCTTTCAAATAAAGAGTACTTTCTATTCTACCCTTCATTTGTATTGCTTGTTATGCCTGTGGTATTGTGGTGATGTTTGCCCCGCATGAGGGACTTGTTTGTGGACCTGTTACCCCTGGCATACCTTAGTTTTAGGTACGGATAACAAGTTTGATTGGGGATACTTAGAACGGTTCCATGGTCATGCTGTTGTGGACGTTCCAAGTATCGGAAGATAGAATGCCATGGAGCAGCTGGGCTCCCGGGGCATGGTGAGGAATGGTGGGCCTATACTAAGAGACTTAGCAAAGGACATTTGTGGGCCTGTTATCTTTGGCGTACCCCGACTTAGGATACGGATAATAGGATGAAGGAGAACCAACATACTTACTCAGAGGTAATGAGGACATGGCAAGTATGAGGGTTTTACCGTGGATTCTTCCTACTCAGAGGTAATGAGGACATGACAGGAGTGGACTCAACGGAGGATATTTGTGGTCAACAGAGGACATTTGTGGGCCTATTACCCTTGGCATACCCTGGTTCAGGGTACGAATAATAAGACGAGAGAGGACCAACATACTTACTCAGAGGTAATGAGGACATGGTAAGTACGGAGGTTTTACTGTGGAGTCTTCCCGCTCAGAGGTAATGAGGACATGGTAGGAGCGGACTCAGCGGAGAATATTTGTGGACCTATTATCCTTGGCGTACTCCAGTTGTGGGTACAGATAATAAGTCAAAAGGGAATCATCATACTTACTCAGAGGTAATGAGGACATGGCAAGCATGAAGGTTTCTTCGACGGAGCCTTCCTATTCAGATGTAATGAGGACATGACAGGAGTGGGCTCAATAAAGGAGGGTACATAGAACGACTCATAGGTAATGAGGACATGGAAGTTCTATGTAAAGGGGTGATTTGTTTTTGGCGGAAGTGAAACGACTCAGAGGTAATGAGGACATGGCCATTTTGGAAATTTGTGGATCTGTTACCCTTTTTGTGCACTGGGAGTGCGGGTAGTGGATCATGAGGGAGGATCTCTTTCAGGAAGAAAGTTTAGAGGTATGGTCATACATGACTTACTATCTGAAAGAGTGACCGAAATGTAAGTTCAGAGGCACCTGCGGGTACATGACTCGATAATCTGGAATATTATAGATATGAGTTCAGCGGCACCAGCGGGTACATGACTCAATAATTTGGAATGTTGTGGTTGTGAGTTCAGCGGCACCAGCGGGTACATAACTTAGTGATCTAGAATATTGTGAATGTGAGTTCAACGGCACCAGCGGGTACATGACTCGATAATCTGAAATGCTGAGGGTGTGAGTTCAGTGGTACCAGCGGGTACATGACTCGACGACCTTGTAGCGAATGTCGTTTAGACATAATATTTCATCAGGAACTTGCCGTTGACGGACAGCATGAGCAAGTCTCCGTTTTGCTTTACAAGGCGGTAAGCACCGTTGGAGAATACCGTCTCAATGATAAATGGGCCCTCCCACTTTGGCTGGAATTTGCCGACGGTCTTGTGAGTCATGACCATTGGCCTCCGGACTGCCAAGACGAGATCGCCTACCTGAAATGTTCTAATTTTGGCCTTCTTGTTGAAGGCTCCTGAGATGCGTGCTTGGTATAGCTCGATCCTTTGCTGAGCTAGGAGGCGCTTTTCATCTAAGGCCTCTAACTCTTGCAGTCGACGTCGGTAGTTATCATCGGTTGTCATTTGATGGGTGAGGGCGACACGTAGTGAGGGGATCTGTGTCTCCAAGGGGATTACTGCCTCACTCCCATATACCAGGAAGAATGGCGTATTTTCGGTGGCTGTTCGGACCGTGGTGCGATAAGCCCATAAGCACTCGCCGAGCTTCTCGTTCCAGTCGTGCTTGTTGGAGGAGACGAACTTCTTGAGCAGTTTGATGATTGTTTTGTTGAACGTCTCTGCTAACCCATTTGCTGCCGGGTTGTACGACGTCGAGGCAATATTCTGAATACGGTGCTTATCGCAAAACCGATAGAATGCGTTGCTTGTAAACTGTGGACCATTATCATGGATGATCCTTCGGGGCAGTCCAAAGCGGTAGATGATGTGGTGTTTAAGAAAGCTGATCACGTTTGAAGTCTTAACTTCTGCGAGTGGGACAGCTTCTGCCCATTTGGAGAAGTAATCAGTGATCGCAAGTATGAAGCGATATCCTCGGGAGGAAGGTGGGGTGATCGGACCAATGATATCTATTCCCCATGCTTCGAATGGCCAGGACGCCACTGTCGGATGTAAAAATTTGGATGGTTGGTGGATGAAGTCCACGTAGACTTGGCAAGCTTTGCACTTTCTAGCATAATCTATCGCGTCTGCCACCATTGTGGGCCAATAGTAGCCCATTCGGCGAAGGCGGTCTTGCAGTTTCGGGCCAGGCTGGTGGGCCCCACAGACACCGTCATGGGCTTCTCGTACGGCTTCTTTGGCTTCGGCGTTTGACAGACACCGAAGCAGTAATCTGTCGTAGGAGCGGTGATACAGTATTTTCGTCTCTGTATCGTAGGAGAATCTGAGAGAACGCCTCCTGATGGAAGTGGCTTCCTTTGGGTTTTCAGGCAAGATGTCATAGACGACGAAGTCGATGAATGGTTGTCTCCAATCTGGGGCGTCATCGATCGTCTGTGCAGAATAACTTGCGACGAATTGTACATTGTTTTTGGGACAGACCAGTTCATGGCCTATCACTTCCACTGATTGTCGATCATAATTCGGAACTGCTAGGGAAGCGACGAGACCAGCTAGGGCATCGGCTTCAATATTTCGGAGTCTGGGGACGTGCTCGATGAAGAACCCCTCAAATGCCAAGATGATATTAATCGCTATTTGATGATAAGGGATCATGTCTTCATGGCGGACCTCGTACGAACCCCGGATCTGATTGACGATTAGTTGGGAATCGCCGTATGCTTCAAGGTATTCTACCCCCAGCTCTCTTGCAAGTTGGAGGCCAATGACCAGAGCGTTGTACTCGGCCACATTGTTAGAGCAGGGTTCAGTGAGGGAATAAGCGCGGTTAATCACCAATCCGGAAGGAGAGATTAGCACTACCCCGACTCCGACAACTATATTGGCTTTAGGTCCGGTCCTTGACGCGCCGTCGAAGAACATTCGCCATATATTTTCATGGGAGGTTGTATGCGAGTCGACGACCACATCTGGGATCTCTTCGTATATCCTGGAGGACTCCGAGCCTGGGTGGGCTGCCAAGAAATCTGCCAGGGCTTGACCTTTGACTGCCTTTTGGGGGACGAAGATCATATGATAGGGAGAACATCAGTGTGGGCAGCCACATACTTGGCCAGTTTCGGTTCTTCTTCAGCCACCCCAAGTATAAATGAAGACTGAGAGGATGACCTGGACAGCTTGATCGTCAGGGGTTCTGCCGGTAGAGCAGAACGCAGAGTTGTTGGCAAACTAGCGATCCCCAGTTTGGTATTCGATGTGGAGCGAGGAGTGGCTGGTTCGCTGGAAGTGTCAGACCTTGCATCGAAGCGACAACCTTTCTTGGAAAGGCGTATTGTCAATGGCCTGTCCGAGGGGTTGATCTTCTCTGTTTGTGGTTGACTGACTCTTGGTAACCTGATGGTTAGTGGCTCCGTTGTGGGTCTCGGCACTTGGCTGGATCTAGGCAGCCGGATTATCATCTGCTCCTCTTGCGCCGAGAGGCTGATCGCGTCCTTCCACAGAGTGGCGGTGAGGGGTACAGACTTGCCCGGTTTGCGAGCTTGGAGGTGGATCGTCAGGGGTCCTTCTGATCCCGTGGCTGTCTCAGTATGAGCTTGTGCGTCTCCTTCATCCAGGTGCCTCTTCGACTTTTCGTATAAACAGGAGTCCGAGTAGTAAGATTCGACCCCTTTGAAGGGATCGATGTCAGCAAACTCTGTCTTTACGAAGCCGTATTTGTCGACATATTTGAAGCACTGGTGTAGCGTGGAAGGCACGATCATATAATCGTGTATCCATGGACGCCCCAAGAAGATGTTGTAAGAAGTGTCTGCATCTATGACGTAGCAGGTGACCTCGGATTGGAGATCGCCAATCTGACACTTCAGACCAATCTTCCCGATAGGGTAGCTCCTGCCCGAATTGAAACCGCTGATGGCGGTGTTTGTAGGTGTTAGGCGATGCATTGGAATGCGGAGATGATGTAGCAGACCTTTCGGGATGATGCTTATGGAAGAGCCAGGATCAATGTGCATCCGATCCACCTTCACGTCGCCGATGTATCACGTGTAGTATAGCGGGCGATCATGTAGGTTGGTTTTGATGAGCATGTCCTGCAGAGTGAAGACGATGTTGGGCATTGCTCCCGTGCAGGCACTATCTTGGAAATCCATGGGTGAGTCCTCCCCAGTGAGGCTAGATTGAGCGAGATAGGCATCGGCATTTTGGAGTGCTTCGCTTAATGCAATACGAACGTCTTTGGAGAGCCTCAGGAGTTCATATAATGACAATTTGGCCGGAGTGTTAGCCAATTGTGCTAAGATGTCAAAGTTGTAGGGCCTCTCTAGCCCTTGGGCTGCGTCCTTTCGGAGAGATTTGTCGAAGCGAGTCTCCTTCGGCCTAGGCTTGTCGGTCGTCGAAGGCTGAGCCGGTCCCAGAGCATCAGTTGCAGTGGGTTAATGATTTTCAGCTGGACTATCAACCACAGGTTGGGATTGCGCTCCGGACCGCGTGACGATGGCTGTAGCTTCCTTGTTGTCTGCTGAAACTGTACGGCAGGTCTTAATTTTTCTACTCTTTTTGTTGGTGGGAGATGGTGTGGGCCGAGTCACTTCTGACACCAAGTCTGGATGGACCCACATGACCTCTCCTCGTGAGGTGGTGAGAGGTACTAGACCAGCAGCTTGTTCTCGGGGCGGAGAAAGATTGGTAATCTCCATTGTCGCGAGAGGGACGGAGATTACCCCGTCTTGAGTCTCCGTCGGAGGAAAGTTGTCGAACTGTACGGACACCATATTAGCTGCTATGGTTACCTCTTCGAAGTCGATGGCCAGAGCGTTCGAATCGATGAGGCTTTGGATGTACCGTTTTAATTGGTAGCAGTCATGTGTAGCATGGTGTACATAACGGTGGTAATGGCAGAACTTCGGGTTCTCTAAATCAGCCGGCCGAGGCTCCCGTCTTGGTGGAGGAAGCTGAATTCTACCTCCTTGTATGTGCATGTCTAAGATAGGCTTGACGTGGCCGTCTTCGAAGGAGTAAGTGATCTGAGGCCATTGCTTGTCTGCTGGCTGTGGCTCGGGCTTCTGGGCCGTGTCGGCCACCATAGCCTGTTTTTCCTTGCTGTCCCGATTGTTGGAGGGGTTACCCCCATTATCGTTGTTGAGATGCTTGCCCTTGTTTTCTCCTTCTGAGATGTGCAACCCCAGTTGGCGGGCCTTCTTCAGTCGTTCTTCAGCGCTTGTGGCGCTGATGATGAACGCCTTCCAATCTTTGAATTGACTCTCGCCCATCCAGAGACTGATCGTTGGAAGCAGTCTCTTTTGGCAGATTTCAATCAAAGAAGAATCCGGATTTCCGGAAGGCAGCTTCATGGCGGTCTGGCAGAACCGCTCAATGTAGGTCCTCGTTAACTCCTTCTCCCCTTGGACGACGTCCATGAGAATGGACATAGTGACGTCTTGTCCTACTTCATAGAACCGTTCCAAGAACATGCGCTTGAAGCCGGCGAAGGAATGGATGCAGTTGTCCGGTAGATTGCGGTACCAATCGAAGGCGACTCCTTCCAATGCTCCAATGAATAACCGTGTGAGGATCGCATCTTCATGGGGCAGATGGTCAGTGGTGACCTCAAAGTAAGTGATGTATCGACTTGCTGAGGTCTTGCCATTATACAGGTTGATGTTGAACGGCTTATATCTTGGTGGGAATGGCACATCTCTCCACTTAGCAGGATATGGTTGTCGAATTCTGAGATCTTGAGCGTTTTCTCGGGCATGAAACATGGCACGGAGCTCCTGGACCTCTCTTCTTACTTCTCGGGTCTCATCTGTCACGGCGGGGGTTGTTATTTCGGGAGGATTATTGCCCTAGTTTGGTGCCGCTGAGTTCGAATCTACATTGACCGCGGGGCCCGTGTTTGTTTGACCAGGCGCTCCTCCTTGTAGAGTGGGCAGGGCCGCTTTAATCTCGTCTACAGACTTGACCAAAGCAAGTAATATGGCTTCGAGACTGTCGATGCGCTGGCGATCGCTGGAACCACCTTGATCGCTGTCCGCCATGAACACCGTTCTTACGTGAGGAGTGACGGAAGGAACGGTGGAGGATGTGCCCTCTGAGTCATACCCATGTACCGAGAAGTCATCGGGATAGGTAGGAATGTTCTCTTCGGGCTCGAACTCGGAGGGAATGGTATCCCCAGCTTCTGAGCTTGCCTTGTTTTGAGAGTTACGGATGTCCTCGGGGGCATCAGCGTCCGTTGCTCCTGATGGAAGAGTTGTTTGTGCGGAATTGGTTCCTTGGAACATCGGATTGTTGCGGATGTTCGGAGGAGTGCTACCCCCAGCTCCTTCAACCTCCAGCGATGTGGATGATGAATTTCCCATCGAGGTAAATTTTGTCTTTGAACGGATGTGTTGGAATACACCAGTGGAGGACAACCGTTTAGACGACAGTTTCTTAGTTGTAGTGGTTGATATCTTCGGACTGGAGATGCTCGTTTTCTTCCTTCTCTCTTCGACGGGGACTTTTTGAGCAGAATTACAGGAGGCAACAGGAGGTGCCTCATCTTCTGAGTTTGGGTGCTGTAGCCTTTGGAAGACGGATGGCCGCGCTTCTGTCATTGTCGTGTTGTTGCAGCAGCAATTGACGATGATTTGGGTGCAGCGATGTCCAAGCGAGAACTCATTGCACACCGACACTCCTTCTCTTTCCTTACATTTGTGGAGGATCGTCTTCCGCAGGTCAGAGGAACCACTCTGTCTGTTCGCCGCGGGGGGCTGGACTTGAACAGTTGTATGCAACTTTCCATCCGAGGCCCGTGTGATAGTCAACGGGACGCTCCGATAGTCAGAGGTTACAACAGCTGACTGGGCTCGATGAGCCCGTGCTGCCCTAGACTTCCTTCTTTTAGCACTTGTGGGTACGTAATAGGAGGAGTCCAAGTTGAATGCCACAGAGTCTGGCTTATCATACAGAGAATCATCAGGGTCGGGACCGTATGAGAGACGGTCGAAGACCGATCGAGAGAAGCGTAGAACGGACGCTATGCTGCCAGAGTTGGGTACCGTGCAGGTTGTCTGCATGCGGTCATCTTCTGCTGTCAGATGAGTTGTCTTTGGGCGGCTAGGAGTCACGACCGTGCAGGCTGGCCGCATGCGGTTGGCAATAGTGGCCGCATGGGTTTTCTGCAAGCGGCTGCCTCCTGTAGCCTCATGTGTTTCATCCATGTGATTGGCGACTGTAGCTGCATAAACTATGCGGCTGCCAGATGTGACCGCATGATTCTTCTTCATGCGGCCAGCGACTGTGGCCGCTTGGGCTTTGTCCATGCGGCTAGCGGATGTGGTCGCATGAGCCTTTTTCACTCGGCTAGCACCCCTATGCGGCTCAGTTCGCGTAGAGTTCCTCTTTGCCCCTGCAAGTCCAACATCATAGTATTTTCTTCTGCCGGACTTGGGGACAGCAGAGTTGTCTACGGTTTGAAGTAGGGCCGCAGAAGAGTCCTTCTCGCCGTCTTGAGCAACAGAGGGTACACCGTCGGGAGCTTGGGGAGGAGCAAATGATTTTGGCCTCCACTCTCTGCGAGCCTTTGTCGTACGGGTGCGCTTCTGGACCGGGCCAGCGCTTCCTTCGGAGAGCATCTCTTCAAATGCTTGTTGGTCGAAGCGGACGACCATCTTTTGTTGCGTAGAGCCAAGTTTGGCTGCATTCGATTGCGTCACCAACTCCTCAGCCGTGGAGAAGTTGGTCCCCAGCAGAGTCGCTATCGTGTTTGCCATTGATTGTAAAAGTACAGAACAATTATCGGAGGACTGAACTTAGACTCACAATACAAACTCGCTTGTACAAAGAAAGCCTAGGGACGAAAACCTAGATACAGCAATCTAAGTACAATTGTTTATTTTAGATTCTGGGGGGTGACGATAGAGGCTCGGGAAGGCGACGGTAGCCCTGCCTTACTCCTTGGACGATCGCTATGCAGCCTTGGCTCCTTATGAAAAGATGGTTGGCGTTGATGAAGAAGTGCTCTTTTTGCTCCTCTGTTGCTCTCCTGGCTTCTTTCTCTCTCTCTGTGTATTCTCTCTCTGACTCTGTATATTTTTATTCTTTTTTGTTGCCGGTCCTTTTTTTGCAGAGAAATGATGCTGGCTATTTATAAGAGGGGTATGATCATTAGGGTTTGCTAATGATCATTTGTTTGGAATGTCGGTGCTCCTTCAATCTATCTGAACCCTTGATTCTGATTTCAATGAATCTCGGCCATTAATGAGGATAGCACCGAATCTTGTGAGCAATTAATGTTAACTGCTTTAAATCTCCATGATGAATTCTACCAATATCCGATTACTCGCCACGTGTCCCGTTGGCTTGATGATAAATGATATGCCTTGATCTCAGTAATTATGATGGTGATGTCAAATATATTTGTTGAGATTCGGTTAAATCGTTGATTGATCCGATGCCACATGTTTTGTTTGTGGGTCCTGCCAGAGCCGCATAGGATGGGCAACACTTGAACCGCAGGGAGATACTCTTCGTGAGCCGCATAGGACAATGCTTCATCGAACCGCAGGGAACGAACTCTCAATGAGCCGCATATGCATAGTCTTTGCGAGCCGCATGAGCTAGCATTATATTGAGCCGCAGGGGCTGAGCTCTCAGTGGGCTGCATATGGCTGATTTCTGCTAGCCATATAGGGTGACTTCTTAGTAAGCCGCATAAAGCTGTTCTCATTTAAGCCGCATGAGACGTGCCACGTGGCAATCTAGGACCTCTGTCGGATCGGGTCAGAGATTTTCTTCTTTTCCCGAAGAGTCTGTCATTATGGCAGAACCACTATGACGCTTTATGTCAGAGCCGTCACGGTCGTCGAGTCGTGTCAGGGCATTAAATGAGGCCACTACTCGAATGGCCAGCTGTAGGGAGGGATCCCAAGGGGGGATGTGGCATCGATCGGGCCGCATATTCCTGCTGAACCGTATACACTCCCGAGCCGCATGAGACTGGGAGTCTTCTTTGAATCGCATAAGGCAGCTCCTGTATGAGCCGCATGGGCTTCTTCCCAGAGCCGCATGGACCATTACTCTGATATTTTCCATGCTTCTACAGACACAAGGGCAAATTGATAATTTCTGGTCAAAATAATGTCTGCCCTTGGACCTACTTTACACCAAAAACATTCTTGGATATAATTCTACTAAACCAAGCAAATTATATATCTATGAGTCCAGAATGACGATACGAATCCAACGATATATCAGAAATTGGATTCCGATGAGCCGATCTCAAAATGGCCCGTTGATTGGGACATTAGGATCCGATTTGCACGTAAACGAGTGTCGGTGCCACATTTCTCCAAACTCAGCAAATTATATATGAAATTATGTCAGAATGATGCCACGAGTCAACTGGTGGTGTCAGAACTGGAATATGGAGTTTCAGGTTCAAAATCAGAATTTTACAAGTTGGAATTTATGGTTTTGAGAGGCCAAATTTGGTATCTATTTCAACCAACCGAATGACATACTATGAAGCTGAATGTTTTATGGCACGAAGGTGGTTTGTCAACCAGAGCTTCGACGAGAGAGAGAGATGAATCCGCGAAGTTGGCTCCACAAAACTGTAGAAAAATAACGTAATTTAAATGGTCAACTTGGTGGCTGGTTTTGATCCATCAAATGATCGAATTAACGGTTGAAACTTTAGAGAAGTGAAGGGGTATATACAAATTAAGGCAGAAGAATCAGATCGACGATCCAACAGTCGAATTGTCTAAAAAATGTGCACAAAATTGCTATTACGAAGCGCACTTCTGGCATGTTATTTCTCGCGTGAGTCGACGGGATCTCGTCCAAAATGTACGAGTCGCCTACGTCGTGTACTGGAGGCGACGCTTCCACCATGGGGGTGACTTGGGCGGTTCACTAGGGCTGTACGGGCCTCGTGGAGGGGTCGTCGAAGGCACGTCGGCTGGATGTAGGCTGTACGAGTTAGCGCTTGGCATAGCAGCAACTGCTGCACCCATACTGCGTGCGTGGGGGTGCACGGTCAAGGTGGCGTGCAGTTCACACGACAACATCACAGCTAGGGTAGCACTCAGCCATGAAGGTCCTGCACTGGTGGGCAACCCCACAACCCAGCCAGGGAGGGGGCGGTAGCAGCAGCCATGCAACACTTCTATAACATCAGGGACGGCAGCAAAAAGTTATCGACCGGGGTAGCCTGCGGCTTTGAGGGCGGTGGCCGTAGGCAGAGGCCCTACCACGATAGTCCCCTGGGCGACGGGGGAGGCTGCACGCAGCAGTTCAAGCAGTAGCTCAGGTGGTCTAGGAGGAGGAGGAAAGAGTTGATGAAATGGAGGAAAGAGTGGAGATGATGAAGTGTTAGGGTTAGGGTGCTCTATGGTTAGGAGGAGGAGGAGAAGAAGAAGAAGAAGAATGGAGAGGCTGTCGGGGGAGGGAACTGCTGTGAGTTTGTATAAAGGAGAGAGAGAGTTGAGATGTTTAATATGTTAAATGAATGAGTTGGCTGTGAGTAGGTAAGTTAGAGAGAGAGTGTGTGTGTTTTGGAATCTCTGTAAAAAGTAATATGTGTTATTGATGTGTGATTGGTGATGGGGTTGGGTGTATCATAGGTGGCTTTTCTAAGGCATCTCTTGGCTTGGCCAAAAGAGGATAATTTTGGATGGTGAGGATTGAGTGTGTTTTAATAGGAATTTCTTTCTAACTTTCATGGTTAATGATTCGTACATTAGATTTAGGGGTGAGTTTGCCAGTGTGTTTGCTGTTTGTAGGAATAGGATGGTGTTGTGTGTGTAGGTATTCAAGAGGGGATGATATGAAGCTTGGATTTGGTTCATTTGAGTTGGGTTGGGTCAAGTTGAGTTAAGTATGGTCATGACTATAAATTTAGTCATTTATAATCAGTGATGGAATTGGAGCATACGAGAGCTCAATTAGGCGGCACACAAGTGACATGTGCGTAGTAGGCTCAAAATAGGTCAAAACCATATATTTGATCGATTAGGTTGGATCGATGCCGAGTCCCAAAATTAAATTGGAAGTTAGGTCACATTTTATGGTAGATGATCAAATGGCCTAAATTGATCCGAAATTGTGCAATGTCAATAGAATACAAGGAGACAAGTTTGAGTGGGACATGATATATCAACATGAAGATAAATTTGTCTATATCAAAACTCATGAAGGACGTTTCGAGAGATTGACAATCCTGGCGCTCCAAAAATTAAAGTTACGAATAAGTATATTTAATAATTCAAAACTAATATAAATAAAATATATATTAAAATTATTTTATTTAAAAAAATTAAAAAGATCCCTAAAATCTAAGAGGCTTACATCCTATCCACCTTACAAAATTTTTGCCTCGAAATAGGTCAAGCTATAATATGTAGTTGATAAGGCTACTATATTCAATCTGCTACCCTTGTAATCACCTCTTCTGTTTCTCGATGTCCTTACAATTATTTTGATTAGGTTCAACAAAGGTCTTATAAACTATGTCGTTTTCCCTTTAGAATCATTCGTACCAATATTGAACCTTTATGTATACCCTAAAATATAGGTCATTTTCGGGATATGTATATCAGTCAACAATGCTTGGTCATCAACCATATTTTTTTCAATCGTGGTTGTAATAGTTGGGTTCCTTATCCTATTCTAAGTATCCTTTTTCTATCAACCTCCAGCTCTTTGTATTAATTGCCTTCAATCCTTCTGTACAGCTTTTTCTTGATATTATACGTTCAATATCTATCATTAGGGTCTAGTCAGCCTAGTCGCCAAATCTTACATGTGCTAAATCCTCATGCTTGTGAATGTATTATTCCGATTTGTCATTCGTATCTAAAACAGTCATTGTCTTATTATTTTATCATAATCACTATTATCCACAATATAATCCTTTAATTTCTTTCTTACTGTCACTCTCAATATATTTTATCATAATTACTATTATCCACAATATAATTCTTTAATCCACAATATAATCCTTTAATATTATTTTATCATAATCACTATTATCCACAATATAATACTTTAATTTCTTTCTTACTGTCACTCTCAATACTCTATCCCATATCGCGAGTCACTAATGCCTATCCTAGAAGCTTAACCTAATTAACTTATAAGGAAATTTACCCGCTCTGGACTACCCAAACATTTCAGTCACACCAACAACATAACCTTTTTATACTATATAATATAACTACGAGATTTGTCCACTTTAGTTGTCTACAAGGGCCTAAGACTGGGTTGAGCAATCCATATCAGTATTCAAACAAGTTAAGGGTCAAGCAAGACATAAAAGTGTGTCAAAATATCTCTAAGAATGATATGAGACCAAACGAGATACATAGGATTTAGTCAAGGTAAAATCCGAGAACCATATACCTCCGTGATTATGTCACATGAAGTTACTATCGCGCCAGTGTGCATCTGGCGGCGATTAACTTCCTTGTTCCATAATACGACGGATGGCTGCAGTGCACAACTGCCATGCCAGATAATATAGGTTCCTGAACTTATCTTGGCTAAATCCATGAAATATTTTCAAACTTACTTTTTGTAAGTATAAGTGAAGAGGTCAATCAAAATGTATAGGAGGTGGTCTAAGTAGAATCCAAGAAATATATTTAACCATGATGCCATTATCTGAAGTCCTGCCTCGCCAGTATTTCTCTGGCTGCAAAAACTCTCGATTCCGTAAGACAAGAATAAATATAATTTTTTGAACTTTTCTTTGGAATAATCCGTAAGGCATTTCCAATAATTTACCGAAAATGGACAAGAAGAGTTACTCAGGAGGCCAACAGGAAAGAGTTTAATCAATTCATAGGAAAGATAGAATACGAAAGAAATCATGTCGGGAAGGAAGATGACATGAGAGAAATCATGTTAGAGAGACTTAGAGAACCTACAATCCTAGTTGTGGATTTATCATCAAATCTTATTTCTCAATTAGTCAGAGGCTCGTAGTAGTACATCTATCCTAAGTACCGCTATGACTTCGTATACTTTACGAAGACGAGACCTGCATGGACCGTCATAAAAATATGCCATGACCCGCACCCGAATATCGAGCATAAGTACGTGGGCCACGCCTAGCCTACGCCACAGTATCGACAGTAGAGCGCTGTCAAGTACCCAACAATTATCTCAACATCTAAAGAAGATATGTATAAGAAGAGAAAATAGTATTACTAAATCAACTAGAATCTACAAATAATCATACAAATCAAGAATGTTGGAGACAAATCCGACAACGAAACATGAATCTAAATAAGGAAATAATGGCCTAGAGGTCCCAAAAGTCAACTCTCGACAAATAGAACATCGAGAATCTGTTTCAGCTAGCATCATTATGCAGCTAAAGTACGTGGGGCATAATAACTCCTAGAAATATTGGTTATCCAGTCAGGATTGGAGCGAGATACATAAACTAACAACAGTTTTGAGGAAAACTATAAAGCAGTGATAAAAAAAATGCTATATCCGATGAAAAACAAAACTGATACAATTAAACTAATAAAAAAAGACATGCAATATAATCCATAGAATGTAGTCAGTGTGAGCAGGAAATGAAAGAGGAACTACAATATCAGGGATAAAGTAATGTAACCGATGATATGAATATGGTAACTATAATATATAATGTGTTTTGAAATACCAAATAGATATGTGATCGGCTTGGGAGATTTAATGATTTACAATAAGGAAAGCTAGCTTAACCATACGTGAAGTGCATGATTAGCTAGTTGCCGATGATTTACACTACTTGTCAATAGTTCTTGATCACATACCTAACTAGTATTTTCCCTCGCCCCGACTGATACGATGGATCCAACCATGACACACTACTAGCCAATGTATTCAATGTTATCCAATATTCCAGTATTATCTAACAATATCCAATGTTATCCAGTACCAACAAGAACAGTATCTGATACCATTGCAATGAGTTAAGGTAACATTTTATGACTGAAGATCCACTGACAATACCAACCTATGTACCATCGTGTCAGGAATCATAAATAACATTTCTTAATACTTGAATTATAGTAGTAATCAAATAATAAAAACTATCAGAGAATGTACTTACCTGTTGTCCTGAGCAACAAGTGAGGATCGATGTCCGAACCGACGTCATAAAGACCTAATATGAATTTACAGAGTTAGTTGGTGCTCTAGAGTAAACAATATATATACAAGCATTAATTATGATTCTAGGCATTTTCTCGGTTATGAAAGACAAACGAGGTCAAATCTAGTCAAACTAGGTCATACTAGTCTCTATAATCATTATTGCTAATAATATGAGTTGTTGATTATTAAAATATTAAGTTTATACATCGTTATTCGTATATCAAAACCTATGACCCACAAATCAAGACAAGACGATTAACCGTAAGGTTAACAATCTTATCTTAGCGATCCACATGATTATCTTGTCAATTTCTGTGACGTAAGATCACTGGAATCGACTGATCTTAGTTTTGATGCACGGATTTCAAAATACGAACATAATAAGAATTAATTATAACTAATGGTAATACATAAAGAAAAATCTACAGACGTTGTCGGATGATGAAACAAATATTATCAACGTGTCAAAAACAGACAAATTAGCGAGGATAGCCTACCTATAAGTCCAATTTGGACACAAGGGTAAAATGGTAATTTTGGGTCAAAATGATGTCCGTCGTTAGACCGACTTTGCACCAAAAAATTTGCCAGGATAAAATTCTACTAAAACTACTAAATTATATATATCCACGAGTTTAGAATGACGATACGAACCCAACGGTATATCCAGAATTAGATTTCGATGAGCCGATCTCAAAATAGCCCGTTGATTGGAAGATTGGGATCTGATTTGCACGAAAATGCATGTCACTACCACATTTCTTGTTTGAGGTTATTTTTTTCATTTTTGGGGTTATTTGATTTTATTATAATTTATTTGAATTTATGGAAATTTTTAGAATTTATTTTGGAATTGTTTGAATGATGGTTGACTAGGTTGACTTTGACTAGCATTGACCTTGGTAGGCTAACCTAGAAGCTAACCCTAGTTGTGTTTGGACTTGGTTAGGTCATGTAACCCTATTTAGACTAGAGTTAACCTATGGTTTAATCATTTAACTCAAGATTAGAATAGAAGGCCTTCGGTCACAAGTCATGACTTGTAGTTTTGAACCATTGTTTTTAACTAAGCCCAACCCATTAGCCATGAGCCAAACCCTAACCCTAATCCATGTGGCCAGCCACTAGCATAGGGATTCCCATCCTATAAATAGTCTCCTAGAAATTAGGGCTAGCCTCCTTAGAATTTCTCAAGTTTTAGAAAGAAGTGAGTCTCAATCTTCATAAATTCCTAGAAAATATATTTTAACTCCTTTTTCCCTCAAACAAATTACAATAGGTTTTAAATTAAGTTTTCTTGCTGTTGGTATATTTATTTCTCAGTTTCATAGCAATTTGGTAGAGTTTGGGGAGCAAGAAGACACCCCTCTTTGAAGCTTTTTGAGGACTTGTGACACCATTAGGTAAATCACTAAAACTCTTAGTTAGATGCTAATTTTATTGCATAATGACCTAGACCTAAGTGTCTCCTAGCTAACCCTAGATTTATGTAGGATTTTGTGTCCTTTTCGTGCCCTAAATGGACACGTATCAGTCCTAGTATGATAGTGTTTGATGAAATGCCCCAAAGGGCATTTCGAATTATTTTTAAGAAAGTTTCTGAATAGGAAATCGTGTTTTAGTGTTGCTTACATTATTCTTGTCGACTGAGGTGGATTTGGTTTAGTGTCGTGTCAGTTTGGACAAATGGACACGCTTGCGCGCGCAAGGACTGCACTATCCTGCTGCTCGGGGAAGATTGCTCACTGGTTAAGACACGAGGACACGTGAAACTCGACACACGCCTTGGGGCACTGACTAATATGCCACGTGTCAAGTTTTAGATGACCACATGGCGTGTCGAGGGAGAAATCACCAGTGCACTAGTTTTACACTGAGTCGTTCAGTCGACTTTTCGGCCACTGATACAGTCTGTTTGACACGACACAGGGACACGTCAACCCAAAACAGGGTGACACATAGGTAGCCCTATGAGTGGGAGCCTAGGTTTGTGGACATGTGTCTTATTTTGGTCTATGTTGTGTACACGACACGCGGGCACTTGTGCACGAGACTGTACTGCTGTGTAGTGTCCGGTGTCTTATTTTTGAGTTTTATTTCATTTGGACACATCTGTGTCATGTGTGGTTGACACGAATGGGACCCTAAGACACGTGCACAAGTGTTTTTACTTTTATCAACTAATAAATCATGATATTAACTTGATTTCGTAGGCTAAATCCTATTTACCCTATTCTTGAACTGATACACATATTTCAGCTTGTTTCCAGATTTTGAAATCGAACTTTGGCAATTAATTTGACCTATTTAAATACTGTTAAATGTTGGTTTTAAACCCTAATATAGTTCTTCTACTTATAATCTAAATATGGTTTGATTTTTGGTTGATTTGGTTGTGTATTGACTTCAAAATGAGGGTTTGAATGTATGGAACTGAAAACTGTCTAAATTGCTGAACTGAAATGTTCATGTACTGATTTCTTTCCTCCTCTTCTCTGTTGCAGTAGCAGTCACATCTCCTGTACACCCTCACATTCACTCACACTACCACATCACTCTCACACACAGCTACACACTTCATTACACCCCTAAGTTAATTCTTATACACAGGACATATGCACACTGTTTTGAGTTTATGCACACAGTTTTCATCTTGAGTTCCTGATTACATTCATTGACACACACAAATTCTGGAATTACACACACACATTTACATGCTCACATAGGCACGCTCTCACCCTCACATGCCTCCCCTCTCTATATACACATGTATGTATATATTATATATGAATATCGTATATGTATGTAATGTATATATGTAAATGTATATACAATATAGGTGGCCTACACATATGTGTACATATGAATTGAGCCTATATATATATTTATATATATGTGATGGTTCCAAATGAATATAAATTATAACCTAATGTGATGTATGTAAATATGCATATGTATATCTATGTAATATTGAATGCCTAATGTAATGTGTCACGCCCCGCTCCCGTAGGAGCGATCGTCCTTGCTAAGACGTGATGTCGCACGGGCCTAGGTTGCGCCCGTGCAATGCCAAGTCCAGAAACGGCCGATTTGAGTTAGGCCACAGAGTCGCACAGAGTGTCCCCATTTGTAGCGGAAAGTAAATGAACACAAATTGAAGCGAATTCAACTCTTTATTGATATTCAAGAAGTTTACAAGCGACGCTAGGCCGATATTACAAATCGCTCAAGCTCTCTCTCTCTCTGAAACGTAAAAGGCGTGCCAAGTGGCTTACAAGATGGAATGATTCATGGCGATGTTCCAATACATTATGTCCTGTATATGGTGCTCCAGCTCCTTGCAACGCTCCAAGGCTCGAGAGATAGCTCCGCGCCTTAGCACGTTCGAGGGACGCTCCGTACCTGCCGACGTTTTCTGCTTCCTGCAAGCAGACTGTGGGGTTATCAGTACATTGTTATGCACTGGTGGGGAGGCTAGCTCGCCCACAATGCTATCATTACCAAACACGTTCCATTTACTTTTGTGCACCGTCTATCATTCATTTTCTTTCTATTCTTGCCTTAGGATCATTTTCATGGCATATGTCATAACCTATCCCGTGTTGCCAAATTCAAGTGTCGCATGGAAATACATGCACGACTTACCCATACTTACCGTCCGACCTTCCCTGTCCAACGTAAACCAAGTTAGTCAACAATTCATATGAAATAACTTAACGTAGTTCATGAAAGCATTCAATGTAAAGTGTGTGTCCTTGCCTCGAGTTCTAGCATGTCGTAGGCACGTTTTCTAACTCGTTTGCTCGAAGTACTCTTTATCGTTTTGTGTGTTATATTCAAGCCTATCAGAAGGTGCTTTGTATAGTTAACTTAGACTACTTTGATTTCAATGCAAGGACTTGCACGTGGATTGCCACCAGCAAAGCCCACTTAAATCTATATGCACCGGTCGCTGGCATCACAAGCCATTTTGGACACTTCCAACCGTGGTATTTCTCAACTTAGCGTAGGGTGGGACTGGCACACACCCTGTTAGTCTCTTGAAATACCTCAGCACTTACGTCCCCCGGGTGGCCAATCCTCACCCAGGCTGCCCGTAAGCCTCGACTTGGTTCCGCCTAGGCCGGCCACGATCCTTCCTTTAATCATGCCTCGGAATCCGAATCACCCGTGCACGGGTCCGTCCACGACCATTTCGTATTTTATCGTCATAGGCTAACCCTTAGCCACAATGCGTTATCGACCAGGTTGGCGTCCGTGCAGCGCGGATAGCGAGCCCCGTTGCACGTGCCCGTCACACCTGTCGCTAACCATTCTTTCTTTTCTTATCTTTCATTCATTCTTTCTTTTCTTTCACTTGTCCGTTTGTTCATCGATTCATTCACGTATTCATTCTTTCATTCGTTGATTCATTCATTCACTTATTCGTCCATTCATTTATTCATACATTTTGTAACTCCTCGTGCGGGAGTCGCCTTGGCGACCCATCGGTCCCATAGTCTTTCAATGTTGCTAAACTCTACTCGGAACGACTATGTCGATAGTCTTCTCGTTTCATTGTTGTAACCCATTCATTGTTTGATTGTTGAACGCATAAGGGACTTGAACGTAAGCTTGTGCCTTAGCACAAGCGTGGAGCGCGGTACAAGAGTTCTCGTATTTTTCATGTTCCTTTCCATATTCTATACAAGCATACAAGATGGGATTAATCCCTTAGCTCGGTGCGTTGGGTCATTTATTAGCATGCGCGGTGTTATCGCCTAGCGATTTTAGTGATAGTGTCCGTATTGTTATGTGTCTAGGCTAAGCAAAGACGGGTTCATCGGAGCCACCCACCTTAGCGAGGTTCGCATCGGCCGAGCGATACTCCGAGCGCGCCTTTGAAAGTCTAAGTCTGGATTCATCTTGACGGGCTAAATATAAGCCTTGTATCGATTCTTCATCTGGTCGATGCCAACTCTTCAGGTCGACGGCTCGCTTGAGTCGTTGAACTTGCCGTTTAAGTCGACGTTCTGCTAGGGCGGAACGGGTCATTACATAATGTATCTAAATAAATAGGTATATTGATAAATAAGTTAGACATGTTGAATGTATGCTAGTTATATAGCATATAGCTATATGGTGATAATGTGGTATAGTTGGGATAGGCTTGGTTCAGGCTTGCATAGCCTTGTAGTGGTGTGTACTAGCTAGTATAGGCTTGTTTGACCTAGTATAGACTAGTGTAGACTAGTAAGACCAATTTAGACTTATTAGACCTAGTTTGACCATAGTTGACCTAGTTTGACTTCTAGGGTTGACCAGAGTTGACCAAGAGTTGACTTTGGCCAAGATTGACCTAGATTCATTTAGAATGCATTGAATTGTATCTTGTTATCATTTTAGACTTGTTGTGACTTGTGCTGTTCTGATTAGGAGCCAGACACCTCTCCTCGGACAGTATATTTCATCCGGACACTCAGATACAATGCGAGTACATTCTCTGATCATTTCATATCCTGTTTAGAATTATTTTCCTGTTTTAAATTACTTTACTTGATACTGTCACGTTGGTCACACGGATTAGTACAATATGGATCCCTTCTTGAGATGTTATCCCTTCAGAGAGCATCGGGTACTTCATGTTCTGTACGTTTCACTTACATGGTGTATCACTATGCTTCATTGGTTTATTGAATCACTTGTGACATGTACTCTCATGATCACACAGTCTTCCTTGAATTCTCCCATTTATTGGGCTTCCTAGAATCCCCATTTATTGGATATCCATGTATCACCCTTCGGGGGCCATTGCATAGAATCATAACATAACCTGGCTGGATCCTTGTGTATTGATTGGGGGTATGGGGGAGTAGAAGTTGACATGTGAATAATATCCAAGTAGTGTAGCATCAGAATCATTCCATAGTGTAGCATCAGAATCATCCTATGCCATTTATATGTCTATATTGTACTCTGACTCACTAGCCACATGATAGTTCTCTATTTATAATAGATATTTCTATTACAGTTCTCTCTCTGTTTACTTACTGCATTTCTTTCAGTACTAGTATCTTACTTTACTGCATGATTATATTTTCTAACCTGCTATGAACTGTTGAGATGTATTGTGCTCGCTCCTGTCATGACTGGACCTGTTGAAAATATTACAGAGGACGAGGAGGAGGCCTGTGTGGATACCTTCTACGGGGCAGCCCTAGACGACACTTGTGAGCTGGACTCTCAGGAGGACCCAGCTCTAGCTGATGACATTACCCCCATTGCCTAGACTAGCTTAGTTAGGCCTTATCTTACTTATGTTGTCTTGAGACTGTTTTAGCTAGACTTATTTCTGTCTTGAGATTCTGAGTTGTATATATTCTTTCATATTCAGTAGCTAGGACCTTGTATTCTGGATATTACTGAGATGTTATCTTAGACTCTTATGATCATCTATATTTTCTTCAGTTCTATATCATATCATGCTTCTTTTTCCTTAGTTTTGATTGAGTTTATTTACTTTTATGTCACCCCCATTCGGGGAGTATAAACTGTTTAGCTTTATATTGTTAAATATTGTGACCTAGAACAACGTTCTACCGCTGACACTGCGGCGTAGACTAGACATACCCACATCTCGTGCCCTTACTCTAGGGTGCGGGTCGTGACATGTTTTTAGTGGTGGCCCATGCAGGTCTAGATTAGAAGTGTAGTGGTATTCGAACCCGAGTATCACTACAGCCTGCAGTAGGATATAGGACATTAGTTTTCAAGGTACTCAATCACATTAAGAAAAACTCTTTTATTGCCATCTAAATGCTTACTGTCAATCGATTCTTTTGAATTTTAACCGTCCGCCTTTGTTATATCGCTTCTTTCTCAGAAATTGATACTCTTGTTTGGTCTATCTTCAGGATGGTGGAGATGCGATCATACCGTACCATTCATGGGGATGCTGTAGAGGGGTCTGCTACCTCTCAGCCAGTTCAGCAGAGACAAAAGACTGCAGCTCCTGCCACATCTGCTCGTATTGAGATTTTAGCAGCAGCAGCAGGGGGTATGCCTCCACCGGCTCAGAGGCAGGACCCAGTTATCACAGAGATGCCTTTCCAGCAGCTGCCGCCTACAGTATATGTGGATGCGGCACAGATGTTCTCCTACTTCCAGCAGTTCATGGACCGGCAGCAGGCCCAACAGGACAGGGGCATGGAGTTAGCCCTTACGACAGTCGCAGCTCGACCAGTGGCTCAGCAGCCGAGGACACCGGGGATAAAGCAGTTCCAGAAGATGAGCCCTAGAGACTTCCTGGGGACAGAGGGGATCCTATATGCTGATGAGTGGATCGAGCATATAGAGGAGATCTTCCGCCTAGCCCGGATACCTGCAGATCTCCAGATAGAGGCAGCAGCTAGCCGGATGCGAGATCTTGCTCGCACCTGGTATCAGTCAGACCCCAGGGTGGGGGTAGTTGGGCAGACCTGAAAGGAGTTCAAGGGCTTCTTCAAGAAGAAGTTCTTTCCAGATTCAGCGCTTCGACCCTTGGAGTCGCAGTTCGAGAGCTCAGTTCAGGAGAGCCTGTTAGTGGAGGAGTACGCTGGGGAGTTCGACCGCCTCGACAGATTTGTAGAGGGCCTGAGCGAGACGACGAAGGCCCAGAGGTTCCGGAAGGGTCTGGTCAAGGAGGTCAAGTCCTTGACCAAGGACAACAGGGATGCCACTTTCAAGGAGATCTTTACGGGAGCCTTATTGGTAGAGAATGATCTTGAGCTTAGGCTCAAGAGGGGGCGAGACCCAGTTGGAGGCAGCAGCAGCGGAGGCCAGGCAAAGAGGCCTCACTTCCAGCACCAAAAGCCGAGGCAGTTCCAGTTGCAGCCGATCCAACAGAGGCCAGTTCAACAGCAGCAGCAATCGAGACAGTACCAGCAGGGCCAGAGACAGGTGATCACTTGTGCTTACTACAAGAAGCTCGGGCATGTCGCCAATGAGTGCCGAAAGAGGCTAGGCCAGTGCCTAGTGTGTGGTTCAGCAGACCACCAGATGAGAGAGTACCGCATGGGATGAGTAGCTCAGGGAGCAGCAGTCAGAGCTCCAGTAGGCCAGCAGAGGGGACCAGCCCTGCCGACACAGCAGCAGAGGTTCGTCCAGTACCAGCAGCAAGCCAGAGGAGGCCAGCAGGGGCGAGCTTTCGCCATGGCGGCTGGAGATGCAAAGGTGATAGGAGAGCTGATCGCAGGTTCGGTTCTTCTCGACTCCAGTCCAGCTTTTGCATTATTCGATTCCGGTGCTTCATATAGCTTCATATCAGTATCTTTTGCGATTAGACACGGTATCATAGCTGAATCGTTGCCTAGGACTTATAAGATCACGACCGGGGGTGGCATTATCCTCGTGAGTGATGTTTGTAAGGGTCGGAGAGTAGTTTTGGGAGGCCATGAGTTGGAGGTGAGCCTGCTCGTAATACCATTACCGAACTATGATATAGTACTAGGCATGGATTGGTTGAGCAGGCACCATGCCAACATTGATTGCAGAGGGGGTAGAGTTCTCTTCAGAGTGCCGGAGGAGCCAGAGTTCGAGTACTCCAGATGTCAGGCGGAGCAGAGCAGCGGAGTCTTCTACGAAGTCTCGGTTGAGGAGAAGACGATTCCACACCCCTTGATAGCAGAGTATATGGATGTTTTCCCAGAGGAGTTGCCTGGATTGCTACCGGACGGAGATATTGAGTTCTCGATAGACTTGGTTCCAGGAGCAGAACCCATCTCTCAGCATGTCTATCGGGTGAACAATAGTGAGTTGGTGGAGCTGAAGAAGCAGGTGGATGAGCTGCAGGACAAGGGCTTCATCCGTTCGAGTTCGTCGCCATGGGGTGCACCAGTGTTATTTGTGCCGAAAAAGGATGGGTCAGTACAGATGTGTATTGACTGTAGGACACTCAACAACCTCACGATCAAGAACAAATACCCAATACCGCGGATCGACGATCTTTTTGACCAGTTGAACGGAGCTCGGGTATTTTCCAAGATTGATTTGAGGTCGAAATATCACCAGGTGAAGGTGAAAGGGGAGGATATTCCTAAGACCGCTTTTAGGATACGATACGGGCAGTTTGAGTTTTTGGTTATGTCGTTTGGGCTAACCAATGCACCAGCAGTGTTTATGAACCTAATGAGCAAGGTGTTCCACCAGTATCTAGATCAGTTTGTGGTGGAGTTCATTGACGACATCTTGGTATATTCCAAGACTGAGGAGGAGCACGAGGAGCATCTGAGGATAGTACTGGAGACTCTCAGGAAGGAGCAGCTTTATAGAAAGTTCTCCAAGTGTGAGTTCTTCTTGGACCGGGGGGACTTTTTAGGGCATGTGGTGACTGGAGATGGTATCTCAGTTGACCCCAAGAAGATCGTAGCAGTTGAGGCATGGGCAGCGCCAACTTCAGTGGCAGAGATCAGGAGTTTCCTGGGGCTGGCAGGATATTATGGGAGATTTGTGCAGGACTTCTCCCGGGTTGCAGAGCCGTTGACTCGGTTGACCCGGAAAGATACTGAGTATGTTTGGTCAGAGGAGTGTCAGGCAGCTTTTGATGAGTTGAAGAAGCGGCTTACGACAGCTTCGATTCTGACATTGGCTTCAGGATCAGGTGGATTTATTATCTATAGTGATGCTTCAGGGAAGGGGCTGGGTTGTGTCTTGCAGCAGCATGGGAAGGTGATTGCCTATGCTGTAGGAGCAATTGGGATCAGAATATATTACCTCTAGTTGCAGTACCTCTAGTTGCAGAACCTACTCTCTAGTTGAAGAACCTGCTCTGATACCAATTGTAGGAACAATTAGGATCAGAATATATTACCTCTAGTTGCAGAGCCTGCTCTGATACCAAATATTAGTGATGTCATTATGTTAAACTTAATTGATTAGCCATATTCAAAAACATGATATAATCATTAGGCTAACATATGCTTCCAGGCAATTACGTCCCCATGAGAAGAACTACCCTACCCATGACCTGGAGCTGTCAGCAGTGATTTTTGTTCTGAAGTTGTGGAAGCATTATCTGTATGGGGAGCGGGTAGAGATTTTTATAGATCACAAGAGCTTAAAGTATGTGTTCACTCAGAAGGAGTTGAACATGAGGCAGCGCAGATGGCTAGAGTTGATGAAGGACTTTGACATCCTACTTCAATATCATCCAGGGAAGGCCAACGTGGTTGTCGATGTCTTGAGTAGGTATCCGACAGCCATGTGTTTGACCATGGACCGTCACTTGCTTCCTGACTTAGAGAGCCTTGGGATTGAGGTGATTGTGCTCGGAGTGCAGATGCAGATGTGGGGCATGCAGATTCAGTCAGAATTGATGGAGAGGATCAAGGCGACACAGTTTGAGGACGTTGCTCTACGGTGTCTCCGAGAGTAGGTTCGAGCAGGATTGGTGGAGGGCGAGTTTTTTCTTACAGAGGATGGTGCCTTGAGGCACAGTTCCAGGTTATGTGTGCCCAGCGGAGATCTCAGGGAGCAGGTTATGCAGGAGGCCCACAGATATCAGTACTCTATACATCCGGGTGCCAACAAGATGTACCGAGATCTAAGGAAGCATGTTTGGTGGTACGGGATGAAGTGGGAGGTAGCTCGCTTCGTAGCTAGGTGCTTGGTCTGTCAGTAGGTCAAGGTAGAGAGTCAGAGGCCCGGTGGATTGTTGCAGTCGCTGCCCATTCTCGAGTGGAAATCAGAGCATATCACTATGGATTTCGTATCTGGATTGCCGCGTACACCAGGAGGAAAAGACGGGATTTGGGTCATCGTTGACAGGTTGACAAAATCGGCCCACTTTTTGCCATTCAAGGTGGGTAAGTCTACAGAGAGGCTGGCGGAGATTTATATGCGGCAGATAGTCAGGATTCCCGAGGTTCCGGTCAACATCATCTCAGATCGGGATAGTCGCTTTACTTTCTATTTTTGGAGGAGTCTGCAGACTAGCTTGGGCACTCAGCTCAATTTTAGTACTGCATACCGCCCCCAGACAGACGGACAGTCAGAGAGAACTATTCAGACACTTGAGGATATGCTGCGGACGTGCGTCCTGGACTTTGGAGGTTCCTGGGAGGATCATCTACATTTGGTGGAGTTTGCTTACAACAACAGTTTTTCGGCCAGCATTGAGATGTCACCTTTCGAGGCTCTGTACGGGCGTAGGTGTCGTACACCCTTATCTTGGGATGATGTTGGTGAGTGTCACGACCCGCACCCATTTTTTGGGGCGCGAGTGCATAAGCAAGCCAGCTACATATCGAGCAGACTCTAGCCCAACCCGAATACGTAAACGCTGTCACGGCTATGGTATACTGCCAAATAATGACAAGGCATCACTATATCTCAATCCACAAGAATCATATAAAATAAGAATGAACAAGTATGGGTCATGGTGTGCAGCCCACTAGCATATATGTCCGATTAGACTCCAAGAATAATATGAGTCTATAAAGCTAAGATTATAAGCAGAATATATCATAAAAATACGAGAAAGATAGTAAATCAATAACACTAACGAAATACCTGAATCATGCGATTGAAGTCAACTACCACATGCTCAGCTAACTAACTCCGTGCAATCAGCTACCTGAAGAGATCATCAGGTCCTCAGAGGACTAGCAAGATACATAAAACATGCCTACTAATATGACAGTAAATAACATGTATGGAGGATAAGAACATCTAAGGACGACGAGTCGTGAGAAAATGTAATACTGGACTTGGCTAACTATCAATCAGAACTTTTATATCTTGTAGTACAATGCAAGATACTCCCAATCTATAGTGTTTCAATTGACGTACAAAGCAGGATACTCTCAGTCGAGATTAGCCAATTCTAGTATCGGTCTCCTCTCCTAAAGGATACAAGATCAAGTAGACTTTTATAAATTGCAGTACAATGCAAGATACTCCCAATTTATAGTGTCGCAAGTCAACCAATCAATCAATATATACTATAGGTCGTAGTACAATGTAAGATACTCCCAATCTATAGTATATCTCAAGTCGGGTCAATCAAGCAATATCATGATAAAAGAATCAGCTATAGGTCGTAGTACAATGTAAGATACTTCCAATCTATAGTATATGTCAACTGTAGTACAATGCATGATACTCCCAGTCAAGAATGGTCAAGTCAAGAACATGATATAGAGACTGACAACTCAATCACGCGACGAGGTAACATGAAAAGACCAATAATCAAGCAATGTCGAATATCCTATACGTGCACGTATTCTAGAACAAGTAAAACAATCAAGGCAAATCAATCACAATATGGAATCATGTGACAATATGAAAAGGAATACAATAAAGAAAGAAAAAATAATGTAAGTACTATATATGTTCGGCAAGGTATACTTGCCTGGGATGTTTCACCAATTCGACGTTGAGATCACGGTATGAAGAAAATATCCGAAACATCTACAATTAACCACATGCTCCAATTTCAATTAATCTCATAACAAATATACAAGATTAATCCCTTTAGTATCATTACAATATTAATATATGTATTTAATGATTAAAACTATTAATTTGACCTTAACATACTATAATATTTATATATTTGATTTAACCATAAATGGCCCTTATATAGATTAACTATTACATGACCATATTATAATATTTATCTATTAATGTTTTCGTGGAAAGTGAGAAAATTTTGATTATTTAGGGACTTATGCCAAAATTGCATGCATAAATTCCTAGTTTAATATTGATTAACAAAGTAGGTTGTATAATATAAATGAACGGATAAGTTTGTTAATTATCCTTAATAGCAGCATAATATCTATAATGATTTACATATAAAACTAAGACCAAATATAACCTATATGACAACTAAACTATATATTAATTAACCTTTATGGCAATATATTATATCTAAAGATAGTTTTCGAAATTCCTTTGGTTTTAGGGGCCTATACTGAAATTTTCATTCTTTAAAATACTTTTGCACGTGAAGGTGAAACATGTCCATGCATTCTCTTTCTTTTGCTTTAGCTAACTATGAGTAGTTATAACTCTTTATAAAACAAAAGTTGCATATGATGATCTAATTATTTAATAATACAATGGGCCCACCTCCAATTGTTCCATTCTAAAGATATGCTTATAAAAGGGGTGTATTTGGATATAAACCATTCATTTGTTATGGACACAACGAAGTTTTGGTTTCGCATGGAATTTCACATGCACGTGATGATAATTGGATGGGTTAGAAAAATTACCAAGCTTTCCCTTCCTAGTTGCTTCTTCTTCTCGTCCAACTGAGTTCGACGTGAGGGGTTGGATAGTGCTGGCGAGATGGTAAATAGTTGGCGAAGTTACTCCGTGGTTCGAGGCTTCATGATGGCGGTCATGTCTCGACAGAGAAGGAGGTGTAGACAAAGCCGGTTTTGCGGAGACTTCGGACACACTGAAGATGCTGTGATGCTGTCCGACACATGGATTTTGGCTCGGAGTTGCTCTGTCATGTGATAGTTGTCGTGCTCGATGCTGTCATACAAAAAATATGTAGGGGGTCAGAGCCAACGATTGACTCATGTTGGTTCGACAAATCGAATCCAGTTTTACGGTGGTTCATGCATGCCTCACGGAGGGAGGCTGACATGGAAGAATGACAGAGGTGGATACGAAGAAGAAATAAGAGGGTGGCTCTGGTACATGGGAGAGATGACCTTTACGTATAGCATGGGAGAGGGGAAGAATATATGGTGATGATCTTTAGGTGGACACATGGATTCGATGGAGTATATACTGATAAGGGAGAGGCGTTGTTTATTTATAGGTGGTTTTTTAGAGATACACACGGAATAGATTTGAGAGTATTTGGGAGGACTAAATATAAGAACGATATGGGTTATTGAGATTTTACAAAGGGATGAGAGGAAAATAAGTTATGTTCTCATCATGCACGCACTCTCTCTCTCTCTCTCTCTCTCTCTCTCTCTCTCTCTCTCTATATATATATATATATATATATATATATATATATATATTAGAGAGATAAAATATTGCAGTCAACTGATTGGATATGCATAAATTTAGATTTATAAATTAGAATCATATCATAATGGGTCTGATTTTGAAATAAATCAAATTCCAATCTTCTAAAAAAACATTTTTTACCTATGCTTAAATAATGTTTGATGTTGTCCTGATCATTAATTGCCTCGTAAAAATTCAATTAGCCTATTTGTTTTGTTTTAATTATCTAATAATGGAATATTAGGCTTAGGATTAGATAAAGTAGACTGCCTATCATACCTCGATACTTACGTTGATCTACGGGTTTGCCGCTCTCATCTGGTTTCAGTTTGGTTGAAGTAGCCATAGGAGTGCTGATTGGTTTAACATTATCAAGTTCGAATTTCTTCAGCATGTCCTTTGTATACTTCGACTGACAGATGAAGGTTCCATTTGACAATTGTTTGACTTGCAGTCCAAGAAAGTAGTTGAGCTCCCCCATCATGCTCATCTCAAACTCGGTCTACATACACTTGGCAAAATCTTGACAAAGGGTTTCATCAGTAGAACCAAAAATAATATCATCTACATATATCTGTACTAAAAGAATAGTGTCCTTCAAAGACTTTATGAAAAGTGTAGTGTCAATTTTCCCTTTTGAAAAACCTTTCTCAAGCAAGAAGTTGCTTAGCCGTTCAAGAAAGCACTTTTAACATCCATTTGAAATAATTTGAAAATTTGAAAATTTGCAAATACACAAAGCATCCGAATGGATTCTAATCTAGCAACAGGAGCATACGTCTCATCGTAGTCGATACCTTCCTCTTGGTTGTATCCTTGAGCTACTAGACGAGCTTTGTTGCGTGTGACTGAACCATCTTCATTTACTTTGTTTCTAAAAACCCATTTAGTACCAATAATTGAGTGATTAGCCGGTCTAGGAACGAGTTTCCATACTTGGCTCCTCTCGAATTGGTTGAGTTCTTCTTGCATAGCAGAAATCCAAAATTCATCATTGAAAGCTTCAGAAATGTTTTTAGGCTCAATTTGTGAAATAAAGGCAGTGCTAGCAATAGAGTCTCTTAATGATGATCTAGTAGTTACTCCTCGTGAAACCTCACCGATTACCAAATTTTCTGGATGTGATGGCTTGAAAGAGAATTTCTTAGGCAAGCTTTCCAGAGAATTTGTTTCGGTTGTGGTGTTCATTGGAAGGACAAAATAAACTCGTCTAGATTCCTATTTATTTATTTAAGTAAAATAATTATTTATATATTACATAATTGTAGAGACACCAAATTAGATCTATTAGTAATAAATAGAAAAATCAAAAAAATCAAAATTTCAGGACATGGGGTTTACAGTGAGCGAGCTTTACTGGGGCCAGAGATGGTTGTTGACGCAGCCGAGAAGGTGAAGCTCATCAGGGACAGACTTCGCGTAGCGCAGGACAGATATCGGCACTGGACCGATAGCCACCGGAGACCGTTGGAGTTTGAGGTACAGAATAGAGTAGGACTAGATTTAGGTTTGTTTGTTTGTGATTTTGATCATGTTTGTTTATCATAATTAATTGAGACCTTGCTTGTGATTAGGTTGGAGACCAGGTTTTCTTGAGGATATCTTCGACTCGTGGTATAATACATTTTGGTAGAGGTGGGAAGCTTAGCCCGCGCTTCATCGGTCCTTTCGTTATTAGCGGGAGAGTCGGTGACGTGGCATACAGGCTAGACTTTCCACCTGCACTAGTGGGGATCCACAATGTATTCCATGTATCACAGTTGAGACGGTACTTGGTTGATCCTAGCCATGTACTCGATCATTCGGAGATTGAGGTTGGACCCTCTCTCAGCTATCCAGAGCAGCCAGTGGAGATTCTGGATCGACGGGAGAAGGTTCTGAGGAACCAGGTGATACCTTTGGTACGTGTCGCATGGAGGCATCATTCTCCAGAAGAGTCTACCTAGGAGCGGGAGGATGAGATGCGCGAGCGGTACCCCTATCTTTTTGGACCTTGAGGTATACTTTCCTACCCTTCTCAGCAGTTAGTTTCGCCTTTAATTTCGAGGACAAAATTATTTTAAGGAGGATAGATTTGTCACTACCATATTTCTAGTTTGAAGGTATTTTTTCATTTTTTGGGTTATTTGATTTTATTATAATTTATTTGAATTTATGGGAATTTTTAGAATTTATTTTAGAATTGTTTGAATGATGGTTAACTAGGTTGACTTTGACTAGCATTGACCTTGGTAGGCTAACCTAGAAGGTAACCCTAGTTGTGTTTGGACTTGGTTAGGTCATGTAACCCTAGTTAGACTAGAGTTAACCTATTATTTAATCATTTAACTCAAGATTAGAATAGAAGGCCTTTGGTCACAAGTCATGATTTGTGGTTTTGAACCATTATTTTTAACTAAGCCCAACCCATTAGCCATGAGCCAAACCCTAACCCTAATCCATGTGGCCGGCCACTAGCATAGGGATTCCCACCCTATAAATAGTCTTCTAGAAATTAGGGCTAGTCTCCTTAGAATTTCTCAAGTTTTAGAAAGAGGTGAGTCTCCATCTTCATAAATTCCTAGAAAATATATTTTAACTCCTTTTTCCCTCAAACAAATTGCAATAGGTTTTAAATTAAGTTTTCTTGCTGTTGGTATATTTATTTCTCAGTTTCATAGCAATTTGGTGGAGTTTGGGGAGCAAGGAGACACCCCTCTTTGAAGCTTTTTGAGGACTTGTGACACCATTAGGAAAATCACTAAAACTCTTTGTTAGATGCTGATTTTATTACATAATGACCTAGATCTATGTGTCCCCTAGCTAACCCTAGATTTTTGTAGGATTTTGTGTCCTTCTCGTGTCCTAAATGGACACGTATCAGTCCTAGTATGATAGTGTTTGATGAAATGCCCCAAAGGGTATTTCGAATTGTTTTTAGGAAAGTTTCTAAACAGAAAATCGTGTTTTAGTGTTGCTTACATGATTCTTGTCGACTGAGGTGGATTTGGTCTTGTGTCGTGTCGGTTTGGACACATGGACACGCCCCGCGCGCACGGACTGCACTGTCCTACTGCTCGGGGAAGATTGCTCACTGGTTAAGACACGAGGACACGTGAAACTCGACACATGCCTTGGAGCACTGACTGAGATGCCACGTGTCAAGTTTCAGATGACCACGTGGCATGTCGAGGGAGAAATCACCAGTGCACTGGTTTTACATTGAGTCGTTCAATCGACTTTTCGGCCACTGATACGGTCTGTTTGACACAACACAGGGACACGTCGACCCAAACAGGGTAACACATGGGTAGCCCTATGAGTGGCGAACCTATGTTTGTGGACACGTGTCTTGGTTTGGTCTATGTGTAGGAACGAAATAGTAAAACGTAATAATCTAGAGGGGGGTGAATAGAGTTGGCAGCGGAATAATGCTAATTAAAACAATGTTAGCAGCACAATCACAGAATATTAATCACAACTGAAATAAAGTAAAGACAGAGTTAAGAGAGCAAACGCAAAGACAGCGATGTATACTTGTTTTCCTCTGTTGAGGACTAATCTAGTCGGTAGAACTCTTGCTACCAGTTGAATCCACTATTAGAAAAACTGTAAGTTTTCTTAGGAAGTCCTTGCAACTTCTACAACGCGAGCTTTGATACGAAGAACTCGTCCAACTTCAAATGTGAAGAGGTATTCTTCAATCAAGCCTTCTGATTACAATCTCTCAGAAACTTCTAGACCGTACCGCACTGGCAAATCAACTAGAGGATTGTAATTGGCTTGAGATCTGAAATTGAAAGCTCTAAAAAACTCTTTGAAAGACTGAAAGCTTTAGATAGAGAGAAGATTGAAAGTGAATGAGTGAGTTGAAATGATCGAAATCCTTCTCTATTTATAGGAATTTCAAAGGCAGACTTCTGACAGAATTGGGGCAGAATTCGGGCAGAACTCTATGAGCAAATCTCGGTCAAATCCGCAACTGCAGGAGGACCAAGTTCCAAGGATTCAAAATCACAACGGCCACCAACTGAACTCTGGCCGAACTCGGTCCGAGTTCTATCAGGGTTTAGTCAGGGTTTAGTTAGGGTTTTAAAAAGCTTTTTGGTAATTTTTGAAAACCTTTTTGTAAACCTTTTTGAGAGGACATTTTAAAAAATATTTTGAACTCATTTAAGGGTAGCCTATTTGCCAGTACGACTCGGTGTACAACATATTTCTAGACTCAAATAAAATGAAAATACATTGCATAAGGAATTACAGAATCGAGTAGGCAAACAGATCTTCGGTCTTGAATTCAGTGTTGATCATGTTCAAGAGTCCGAGATGTCCCGACTAGCTTTGCGTATCCAGACAAAGTTTAATCAATTATTAAAATCAGGTTTGACCATATGACCAAGTGGGCCAACAATCTCCCCCATTTTGATAATTGACAAACTATGAATGATATAACATTAAGCTTGTTCAAAATATCAAAAAAGTAAAATTGTTCATATCCTGTATTATCTCCAAAAAAAATGTTAGATCTTTAATATTCTCCCCCTTTGTCACTTAGCAAAATAATTGCAAAAGATGAAGCTCCCCCGCAATCAAATTAATGCATAAGTAACAAATAGTGAGAAAACATATAAAAAAAATAAGGCAGAAATAAAAGAGAAGTATCACAGGCATGTATTGTAAAAAAATCATCACAGGCATGTAATTTCACAGGCGGTTATAAAGAATGAAGCAATATAAGAAATAGTGCTATCATAAACTGAAACTGAAACATAGTGCTGAAATAAACTGAATGCCATAAATTGAGGCATAATAAACATGTCCATGAAAAGAAAAGAGTATTGAAGCAAACTAAAAAGTGCTAAAAAAAGTACTGATAATAACTTGGAATGTCGAAGCATTTCCAAGTGCACAATAAAATATCACTCAAAATCATATAGTCACATCTCCTCATCATCATCCTTATCATCATCAGCAGCAGCTCGACTAGCATGTCCTGAAGTACCAGCTCCAGAGGTACCAGCACCAGAAGGATGCGGAGGGGCGCCAGCATAGAACTCACCAACATAATCACGATGTGGAGCACGGTCAGGACGGTACCAATCATAGGCGTTACCGGGCTGGAAGTAGGCATGAACAGCCTCATCCTCACAGCGGTAACCGGAGAAAGCTGGATCTCTAGGGATGGAACCGGCTGAATGACCAGTCTGGGCGAAGCGAAGATCTGCTAAGGAGTTTGCAAGTGCCTGATAGCGGGTGACGTCGCGAAACTCACGCTCGCGAGCCATGTCCGTCATCGAGATGTGTAAAGCAGATAAATGCTGATGTATGCCCTCAAATGTCATGGCATACTGATGAGGTGGTGGAGGAGGTGCAGTAGGAGGAGCAGAAGGTGGAGCTGAAGCAGTCATGCTACGACGAGATAACTAAAAAAATATGGGCTCAGGGTCCTGAGTACAAGTCGACAGATCGATATCGAAGCGCTGAAACATGCGTGGAAGAATCATCACGTAAGAGAGATTTCTATCTCTTGCACGACAACGACCCATCATCTGAATCATGGTCTTAGGGGCAGAAAATGGAATCCCCTTAAGAATGTGGTACATGGCGGACAGCTCAAGAGAAGTCACATCATCCTTTGAAGTAGATTTTGGAAGGATTGTAGAATAGATGATGCGATGCAATTTATAGTTAAACAAGTTCAGGTTGTTAGCCTTGAACTTTCTAGAGCGTACTCTATCAGGTGCACAGAGTTCCGCTTTGAAACTGGCGAGTGTCGTGCCTTCGGAAAAATCAAATTCAGTGATGTTAACTAGTGGTGCACCTTCGTTAGGGATACCAAGGATCTCCGCTAAGAGGTCATCATTGAAATTGATATCAATACCTCCAACACGAGTGTTCACATCAAAAGTGTTTAATATGAGATTGCAATAAAATAATCTAATGGCATTAGTTGCTATAGGAAAGCAGATTTTAACAAAAAGATGTAACCCTAATGCCTCAAAGAAATGACGATGATCAGAAAATACAGTCTATTTGACTGGAGCGCCTGTGCATATGGATCTCATGGAGAAGTCTCCATACCACAGTAGGGCTTGGTCTAGGGTTTGAAAGAAAAACCCGTCGAACGCACCGTCGCTCGTTTGGACCGGCGAGAAGAGGGAATCCGTATGCGGATGCGAAGATGACCCTTCCTCACTAGGGTTCGTCTTCTTCCTCTTTGAAGGATTGCATTTGGGTGCCATTTGTGCAAATTGAAATAAAAATGTACTAATTGAAAAGTGGAGAAAGATGGGGTTATACCTCCCGAAATCAAAGTATGTCGAAGAGAACGACGAACTCCACACGAATCCAAATTTTGGATTGATTTCACCACTTGGATTGGAAGAATGAGGGTGGTGAAAAGCTAGGGTTTGGGGCTCCTTCGCGGCTGCTGCTGCTGTTGTGATTAGTTTGGAAGCAATGAAGAAGAAGGGCTTCTCGGGTTCTGTATATATAACTTGACACCCTCAACCGAACTCGGGTCAAATTTGGTCAGAGCTCTGGCCGAATTCGCCTAGGGTTCGTTATTAGTTGATTTTTGCCATTCTTTTTCATTGTCTCATTTCAAATATTTAATTCAAAGATTAGTCATTTCAAATTCAATTAACATAATTAATATTATTTTATAGATTAAATGTCGTTATACAGCGACTGTTTCAGATTAGCTGTAGGAGTACTGTCCCAGCTGACAGAGGTTCACCGGGGAGCTCTTAAGTACCGCTTCGCTTCAACCGTAGTTGTGGTGACAGACGGACTCTTTATTGGCTTGTCTCTAACACAGTTTTTGTATAATGATATATAATCATAAAACAAAATTAATTAATATTATTGACGTCCAAAATTCCTAATTCTCGACGTAAATAATTGAAACGATCTTCCGCTAGAGGTTTAGTGAAGATGTCAGCTAGTTGATTTTCAGTATCTATGTACATAAGGTTTATATCTCTATTTTGATGATGATCTCTAAGAAAGTGATGTCGAATCTCGATATGTTTAGTACGAGAGTGACATACTGGATTCTTAGTCAAATTAATAGTACTCGTGTTATCACAAAAAATAGGAATATGTGTTTAAAATAAATCATAGTCTTCTAGGGTTTGTTTCATCCACAAAATCTGAGCACAACAACGTCCTGCGGTGATGTACTCAGCCTCTGTTGTTGAAAGGGCTACAGAATTTTACTTTTTACTAAACCATGAGACTAAAGCCTTGTCTAAGAAATGACATGTACCACTGGTGCTTTTTCTATCAACTTTGCATCCAGCAAAATCTGCATCCGAATAACCAATAAGGTCAAAGGACTTAGTTTTGGGATACCACAAGCCAACAGAAGAAGTGCCTTTAAGGTATCGAAAGATACGCTTAACTCGAACAGATGTGATTCCTTTGGGTTAGCTTGAAAATGTGCACACAGGCAAACACTAAACATTATATCTGGACGACTAGCAGTTAAATAAAGTAAACTACCAATCATACCTCGATACTTACGTGTATCGACTGGCTTGCTTTGTTCATCTGAATCAAGCTTTGTTGAAGTTGCCATTGGAGTGCCAATAGGTTTGACATTGTCCAGATCAAATTTCTTTAGCAGGTCTTTTGTATACTTGGCTTGATTTATAAATGTCCCATTATCAGTTTATTTGATTTACAATCCGAGAAAGAATGTCAGCTCTCCCATCATGCTCATCTCAAACTCATTCTGCATACATTTAGAAAATTCTTGACACAGAGATTCATCAGTAGATCCAAATATAATATCATCAACATAGATTTGAATTAAAAGAAGTTTGCCATTAAAAGACTTAATAAACAATGTAGTGTCAATCTTGCCTTTTGAAAAACCGTTGTCAAGTAGAAAAGAGCTTAGACGATCATACCAAGCACGAGGGGCTTGTTTTAAATCGTATAAGGCTTTCTTCAACTTGAAAACATGATCAGGGTTTTTAAAATCCGCAAAACCTGGAGGTTGTGCTACAAAAACTTCTTCTTTTATAAAACTATTTAAAAAAGCACTCTTGACATCCATTTGAAATAGTTTGAAATCATAAAAACATACAAATTCACATAACATGCGAATGGATTCTAATCTCGCAACTGGGACATAAGTCTCATCGTAGTCGATACCTTCTCCTTGATTGTATCCTTGAGCTACGAGTCGAGCCTTATTACGAGTCACTAAACCATTCTCATTTAGTTTATTTCGGAATACCCAACGGGTGCCAATGACCGGATGATCAATTGGCCTGGGAACAAGTTCCCAAACTTGATTTCATTCAAATTGGTTTAATTCCTCTTGCATAGCATTTATCCAAAAACTATCACTACATGCTTCATCAATAGTTTTGGGTTCTGGCTGTGAAATAAATGCAACACTAGAAACAATATCTCTACTGGATGTACGAGTACTTACTCCTTTGGTAATATCACCAATTACCAAATCTTTTGGATGATCAGCTGTAAATTTCAAACTTTTCGGTAGATTCTGAAGGTAGCTGGTTCCTGGATCTTCTCTAGAAGGTTCAGCTAGTGCAGAGCTTGGTTGAGGATCAGCTGATGTTGAGCTTGTTATAGTTGGATCTTCGTCATTGTCATCGATCGTCATCTGATTTAGTTCATCAAAGGTGACGTTGATTGACTCTTCGATGATCATGGTTCTTTTGTTGAAGACTTTGTATCCTTTGCTCTTTGCCGCATAACCTAAAAATATACCTTCATCGGCCTTTTCATCAAATTTTCCCAAATTGTCTTTTGTATTAAGAATAAAACATTTACAGCCAAATATTCTAAAGTATGAAACAGATCGAATTCTATCAAACCATAACTCAAATGGAGTCTTCTTCGATTTGGGTCGAATTATAACTCTATTGAGTACAAAGCAAGCTGTATTGACAGCTTCTGCCCAGAAACATTTGGGTAGACTAAACTGGTTTAACATCACTCTGGCCATTTCGGTTAGAGTTCTGTTCTTACGTTCCATAACTCCATTTTGTTGTGGAGTCCTAGGGCAGGAGAACTCGTGTACAAAACCGTGTATGTCACAAAATTGCTCAAAATCAGCATTCTCGAATTCGCCTCCATGATCGCTTCTTATGCGAGTGATCATGTAACCTTTTTCATTCTATACTTTCTTGCAAAAGGCGACAAATTCGGATAATGCATCATTCTTGTGTGTCAAGAAATATACCCATATGTATCTAGAGAAATCATCTACAATTACGAAAGCATAAAGTTTACCTCCGAGGCTAGCAACTATGCTAGGACCAAATAAGTCCATATGAAGCAATTGTAGAGGTCTAGTAGTACATACTAGATTTACTGACTTGAATGTGGATCTGGTAGCTTTGTTCTTTTTACATTGGCTGCATATCGAGTCCTTCTTGAATGTAATATCCGGTAAACCGCGTACTACCTTCTTTGTGGATAATCTTGAGATCGTATCCATATTAGCGTGACCGAGTCACATATGCCACAGATGACTCTCATCACTCTTGGCCATTAAGCATCTACCTGAAATGTTAGTTTCTTCTAACAAATAGAAAACATATATATTGTCTTCTCTGATACCTTCAAAGATAGTACTACCAGTTGAGCTATCAACTATAGTACAATTGTCTTTGCCAAAGTTGATGCCATAAACATGATCAGCTAGATGACTTATGCTGAGTAGATTATGTTTCAACTCGGTAACCAGACAGACATCCTTAATCACAGGATATGGAGACTTACCAACATCATTGATACCAATAATATACCCTTTCAAGTTATTACCGAAGGAGACATAGCCTTCCTTCTTTTTCTTCGACAGTGTTGCAAATAGGGTAGCGTCACCGGTCATATGCTGTGAGCAACCGCTGTCGAGGATCTATTTGCTTCTAGCATGTGAAGGATGTTCCACCTACAAAACAGTTTGCAGATGAAACTTTTGGTACCCATTTCTTGTAGGGTCCTGAATTGTTAGCTTTAGGTATCCAAGCATAAACATTTAAATCAACAAGCTTTCTCATTCTACATGCAGATGAAATATGACCAATGAGGCCACAATAATGACATTGTGCATGTCGAGTGTTGAAAGCTGAGTGGTGTGCATGGTTGGTAGGTTTAGGTTTTCTAATATAGAAGAAAGTATGCCTATAATCTTGTTTGGGCTTAACCTTTTGGGGTAAAGGTTTTATATGGTTAGGTCTGACAGTGTTTGGCTTGGGAATGTTCCGATTTTTTGGTAAGTGACATGTGTTAGGGAAGGAAGCAGCAAGCTCAGGCTGTTTTCCTAACCTAATTTCCAATCTTTTGAAAGTGTCATACAACTTAGTATAATCAAAAGTGAGTGATTCCATTCTGATTTGTGCAAATCGAAGACTTTTCGTCTCTATAGAAAGTTCTTCCTTGAGTTGGTCAATAATTTTGTCTTTCTCTTCAGATGACTTGGTTGTCTCGTGTAATAAGAGCTTTGTTGAAGAAAGCTCACCAGACTCACTAACATTATTTCTAACCTCAGCTAGTAGATCGGTAAGTCTACCTATTTCACCTTTGTACTCTTTGAGTACCTTCTTAGCGGTCTGATACTTGCTACGCAGTTTTCTGTAATCAGTCATCAGGTCACTGAAGGAATCTCCTAATTGCTCAAAGGTGAAGTCATCATAAGTATCAACTACAGGTTCAGTAGGTACCTGATCGGATGCCATAAAGCATACGTTTGCAGCGTCTTCTGATTGTTCGTCTTCTGAGTCCCTGGCTTCACTTTCATGCCATATGCTGGTATTGGCATATCTCCTAGATGTTGATTTCTTCAGGTTCCCTTTTTTATACATTTTGCTCTTCTTGCTTGATGATGAGTTTGTGGGACAATCCTTCTTCATGTGTCCCTTCTTCTTGCAACCATAGCAGACAGCATCTTCTTAATACCAGTTGTTGTTGTTGTTCTCTTTGACTCTCTTCTCATGTCTCATGAATCTTTTGAACTTCCTTGTTAGGAGTGCTTGATCTTCAGCGTCAGATCCACTACTGTCTGATTCACATTCAGCAGCTTTTCTGTGCTGAGCCTTGAGAGCGATCGTCTTCTCTTTTGGTGCAGGCTCTTCAAAATCTTGTAGCTCCAGTTCATGAGTGAGTAGCTTACCCATGAGTACTTCGAGGGACATAGTTGTGAGGTCGTTCCCTTCAATGATTGCAGTAGCCTTCGGAATCCAGTTCTTGGTAAGTGCTCGCAGGAGTTTGCGAATCTTTTCATGGTTACTGTAATCTTTGCCTAAGGAGGACAAAGGATTTACAATATCCAAGAATCTCTCGAACATTTGTGTAACTGTTTCGTTGGGCTTCATCTTGAATGCCTCGTACTCTTGAGTAAGTCTGCTGACTTTAGATTCTTTGACTTGAGTCGTGCCTTCATGTGTGACTTCAAGTAGCTTCTACACTTCATTAGCCGTTGTGCAGATAGACACCCTGTTAAATTCAGTTCTGTCTAAGGCACAAAAGAGAGCATTAATGGCACGTGCGTCAAGACTGGCCCTTTTCTTTTCTTCCTCTGTATATCTGCTGTGGGGTTTTCAACTAAAACTCCATCAACATTTATACGAGGTGTCTTTTGATAGCCATCAAGAACAATGGACCAAAAATCAAAGTCAAGTGATTTCAAGAAGAAACTCATCCGTGTTTTCCATTAGGTATAGTTCGTACCATCAAACAGTGGGGGTCTGTTTGTGGCCTGGCCTTCACTTGTGAATTTTACAGTTGCCATATGTTGTGCTGTGATCTATATAACAGTTAATTAAAATGAATAAATAATTGTACTGTTACCTTTGCTTTACCTGTAATACCCGCTCTGATACCAATTGTAGGAACGAAATAGTAAAGCGTAATACTCTAGAAGGGGGTGAATAGAGTTGGCAGCGGAATAAAGCTAATTAAAACAATATTAGCAGCACAATCACAGAATATTAATCACAACTGAAATAAAGTAAAGACAGAGTTAAGAGAGCAAACGCAAAGACAGCGATGTATACTGGTTTCCCTCTGTTGAGGACTAATCCAGTCGGTAGAACTCTTGCTAACAGTTGAATCCACTATTGGAAAAACCGCAAGTTTTCTTACGAAGTCCTTGTAACTTCTACAACGCGAGCTTTGATACGAAGAACTTGTCCAACTTCAAATGTGAAGAGGTATTATTTAATCAAGCCTTCTGATTACAATCTCTCATAAACCTCTAGACCGTACCGCACTGGCAAATCGACTAGAGGATTGTAATTGGCTTAGGATCTGAAATTGAAAGCTCTAGAAAACTCTTTGAAAGACTGAAAGCTTTAGATAGAAAGAAGATTGAAAGTGAATAAGTGAGTTAAAATGATCGAAATCCTTCTCTATTTATAGGAATTTCAAAGGCAGACTTCTGACAGAATTCGGACAGAACTCTATGAGCAAATCTCGGTCAAATTCGCAACTGCAGGAGGACCAAGTTCCAAGGATTCAAAATCACAACGGCCACCAACCGAACTCTGGCCAAACTCGGTCCGAGTTCTGTCAGGGTTTAGTCAGGGTTTAGTTAGGGTTTTAAAAAGCTTTTTGGTGATTTTTGAAAACCTTTTTGAAAACCTTCTTGTAAACCTTTTTGAGAGGACATTTTAAAAAACATTTTGAACTCATTTAAGGGTAGCCTATTTGCCAGTACGACTCGGTGTACAACATATTTCTAGACTCAATTAAAATAAAAATAAATTGCATAAGGAATTATAGACTCGAGTAGGCAAACAGATCTTCGGTCTTGAATTCAGTGGATAGCCATTCTTGATCATGTTCAAGAGTCCGAGATGTCCCGACTAGCTTTGTATATCCAGACAGAGTTTAATCAATTATTAAAATCAGGTTTGACCATATGACCAAATGGGCCAACACTATGTTGAGTATACAACACGCGTGCACTTGTACACGAGACTGCACTGCTGTGCAGTGTCCAGTGTCTTGTTTTTTAGTTTTATTTCATTTGGACACGTCTGTGTCGTGTATGGTGGACATGAATCGGACCCTAGGACACGTGCACAAGTGTGTTTACTTTTACCAACCAATAAATCATGATATTAACTTGCTTTCGTAGGCTAAATCCTATTTACCCTATTCTTGAACTAATACACAAATTTCAGCATGTTTCCAAATTTTGAAATCTAATTTTGGCAATTAATTTGACCTATTTAAATATTGTTAAATATTGGTTTTAAACGCTAATATAGTTCTTCTACTTATAATCTAACTATGGTTTGATTTTTGGTTGATTTGGTTGTGTATTGACTTCAAAATGGGGTTTCTAATGTATGGGACTGAAAACTGTCTAAAGAACTGAAATGTTCATATACTGATTTTCTTTCCTCCTTTTTTCCTGTTGCAGTAGCAGTCACATCTCCTGTACACCCTCACATTCACTCACACTACCACATCACTCTTACACACAGCTACACACTTCATTACACCCCTAAGTTAATTCCTATACACAGGACATATGCACACTGTTTTTAGTTTATGCACACAGTTTTTATCTTGAGTTCCTGATTACATTCATTGTCACACACAAATCAGGAATTACACACACACATACACATTCACATGCTCACATAGGCACACTCTCACCCTCACATGCCTCCCCTCTCTCTATATACACATGTATGTATATATTATATATGAATATCATATATGTATGTAATGTATATATGTAAAGTAATGTATATACAATGTAGGTGGCCTACATATATGTGTATATATGAATTGAGCCTATGTATATATATATATGTATATATATGTGATGGTTCCAAATGAATATAAATTATAACCTAATGTGATGTATGTAAATATGCATATGTATATCTATGTAATATTGAATGCCTAATGTAATGTATCTACATAAATAGGTATATTGATAAATAAGTTAGACATGTTGAAAGTATGCTAGTTATATAGCATATAGCTATATGGTGATAATGTGGTATAGTTGGGATATGCTTGGTTCAGGCTTGCATAGCCTTCTAGTGGTGTGTACTAGCTAGTATAGGCTTGTTTGACCTAGTATAGACTAGTGTAGACTGGTAAGACCAATTTAGAATTGTTAGACCTAGTTTGACCATAGTTGACCTAGTTTGACTTCTAGGGTTAACCAGAGTTGACCAAGAGTTGACTTTGGTCTAGATTGACCTAGATTCATTTAGAATGCATTGAATTGCATCTTGTTATCATTTTAGACTTGTTGTGACTTGTGCTATTCTGATTAGGAGCCAGACACCTCTCCTCGGACAGTACATTTCATCTGGACACTCAGATACCAGGCGAGTACATTCTCTGATCATTTCATATCCTGTTTAGAATTATTTTTCTACTTTAAATTATTTTATTTGATACTGTCACGTTGGTCACACGGATTAGTACTATATGGATCCCTTCCTGAGATGTTATCCCTTTAGAGATCATCGGGTACTTCATGTTCTGTGTATTTCACTTACATGGCGTATCACTATGCTTCATTGGTTCATTGAATCACTTGTGACATGTACTCTCATGATCACAGAGTCTTCCTTGAATCCTCCCATTTATTGGGCTTTTTAGAATTCCCATTTATGGGATATCCATGTATCACCCTTCGAGGGCCATTGTATGGAATCATAACATAACCTGGTTGGATCCTTGTGTATTGATTGGGGGTACGGGGGAGTAGAAGTGGACATGTGAATAATATCCAAGTAGTGTAGCATCAGAATCATTCCATAGTGTAGCATCAGAATCATCCTATGACATTTACATGTCTATATTGTACTCTGACTCACTAGCCACATGATAGTTCTCTATTTATAGTAGATATTTCTATTATAGTTCTCTCTCTGTTTACATACTGCATTTCTTTCAGTACCTGTATTTTACTTTACTGCATGATTATATTTTCTAACCTGCTATGAACTGTTGAGATGTATTCTGCTCACTCCTGTCCTGACTGGACCTATTAAAAATAATATAGAGGACGAAGAGAAGGCATGTATGGATACCTTCTACGGGGCAGCCCTAGACGACACTTGTGAGCTGGACTCTCAGGAGGACCCAGCTCTAGCTGATGACATTACCCCCATTGCCTAGACTAGCTTAGTTAGTCCTTATCTTACTTATGTTGTCTTGAGGCTGTTTTAGCTAGACTTATTTCTGTCTTGAGATTCTGAGTTATATATATTCTTTCATATTCAGTAGCTGGGACCTTGTACTCTGGATATTGCTGAGATGTTATCTTAGACTCTTCTGATCATCTATATTTTCTTGAGTTCTATATCATATCGTGCTTCTTCTTCCTTAGTTGTGATTGAGTTTATTTACTGCTATGTCACCCCCATTCAGGGAGTATAAACTGTTTAGCTTTATATTGTTAGATGTTGTGACCTAGGACAGTGTTCTACCGTCGCCACTACGGCGTAGGCTGGACGTACCCACGTCTCGTGCCTTTACTCTAGGGTACGGGTCGTGACAATGCATGTCGGGGCCACATTGCTCCAAACTCAGAAAATTATATATGAATGCATCTTAGAACGATGCCACGAGTCCACTGGTGGTGTCAGAACTGGAATCTAGAGTCTCGAGTTCAAAATCAGAATTTTATAAGTTAGAATTTACGATTTCGAGAAGGCAACTTTGGCGTCAATTTCAACCAAACGAACGACATCCTATGAAGCTGAAAGTTTTATGGCACGAAGGTGGTTATACCTGCTACATACCGATGTTGGTGGTTCGTCAACCGGAGCTTCCATGAGAGAGACGAATTCGTGAAGTTGGTTCCACAAAACTATCTAAAAATAACGTAATTTAAATGGTTAGCTTGGTGGCCGGTTTTGATCCATCAAACGAACGAACTAATAGTTTTAAATTGATAGGACTGAAGGGGTATATTTCGAGATTGAATCAGAAGAAGCAGATTGACAATCCAAAGGTCGAATTGTCCAAAAAACTTGTACGAAGTTGCTGTCATGAAGCGCACTTCTGACTTGTCATTTCTTGCACGGGTCGATAGGATCTCGTCCGAAGTGTACGAATTGCCTATGTCATGCAACAGATGTAACGCATCCACCGAGGGGGTGGCCTGGGCGGTTTGCTAGGTCTATACAGGCTTCATGGGGATCGTCGGAGGTATGTCGGTCGGATGCACGATGTGCGAGTTGGAGCCTCGCACAACATCAACTGCTGCACCCGTACTGCGTGTGTGGAGGCACACGAACAGGGTAACATGTAGTTCACATGACGATATGGTAGCTACGATGGCGCACAGCCTTGGAGGTCCTGTGGTAGTATGTAACACCGCGGCCCGACCAGTGAGAGGGTGGCAGTGGCGGCCATGCAACACTGCTATAGCAGTAGTAACGGCAGCAAATATTTGTCGATCGGGGGTGGCATACGGCTCTGAGGGTGGTAGCCGTAGGCGGAGGCCTCACCAAGGCAGTCCCATGGGCGACGGAGGAGGCTGTGGCAGTAGCTCGGGTGGTCGTACCATAGGAGAAGGAGGAAATAGTTGAAAAAATAGAGAAAGGAGTGGAGATGATGAAGTGTTAGGGTTGGGGTGCTCTAGGGTGAGGAGGAGGTGAAGAAGAAGAAGAAAAGAGAGGATGTCTGCTAAGGGGAGGGAGATGCTGTGAGTTTGTATAAAGGAGAGAGAGAGAGTTGAGATGTTTGATATATTAAAAGAATGAGTTGGCTGTGAGTAGGTAAGTTAGAGAGAGAGAGAGAGAGAGTTTTGGAATCTCTCCAAAAAGTAATGTGTGTTGTTGATGTTTGATTGGTGATGGAGTTGGGTGTGTCATAGGTAGCTTTTCTAAGGCATCTCTTGGCTTGGCCAAAAGAGGGTAAATTTGGATGGTGAGGATTGAGTGTGTTTTAATAGGAATTTCCTTCTAAATTTCATGGTTAATGATTCGCACATTAGGTTTAGCGGTGAGTTTGCTAGTGTGTTTGGTGTTTATAGGAATGGGATGGTCTTGTGTGTGTAGGTATTCATGAGGGGATAACATGAACCTTGGGTTTGGTTCATTTGAGTTGGGTTGGGTCAAGTTGGGTTAAGTATGGTCATGACTACAAATTTAGTCATTTATAATCATAGATGGAATAGGAGCATGCAGGAGATTAATTGGACGGCGCATAAGTGGCATGTGCATAGTAGGCTCAAAATCGATCAAAACCATATATTGGGTCGATTAGGTTGAATCGATATCGAGCCCCGAAATTAAATTGGAAGTTAGGTCACATTTTACGGTAGATGATCAAATGGTCTAAATTAATCCAAAAGTTGTCGATGTAAATTGAATAGAAGGGGACTTGTTTGAGTGGGACATAATATATCAACATGAAGATAAATTTACCTAGATCAAAACTCATGAAGGACGTTTCGAGAGATTGACAACTCTGGCGCTCCAAAAATTAAAGTCAAGGAAAAGTATATTTAATAATTCAAAACTAATATAAATATAATATATATATTAAAATTATTTCATTTAATTTTTTTTAAAAAGATCCCTAAAATCCTCGAGGCTTACAACGATAGTTAGTATATCTCTGACATATGCGCTCTACCTGATAATGCTAATCCTTAAGTGTACAAGAGCCTCAAAATGCTCGCTCTGAAGAGTCATTAAGGCATAAAAATGATCCATGGTGTGAGTATGAGGGACATGATTAGCATGGGCTAGATCTGGCTAAAGAGTCCGAACAATAGGTGGAACATCTCCGACACCAACTACAAGAGGACGAGAAGAAAGACCTATGGAGTTCAGATGAAGTGTCATCAATAGGACATGAATCCAAGGGAATGTTGTATCTACGAAATATAAAAGGAAGAATCATCGGGTAGATAAGGTATCGACCGGCCTTCTTACAGTTGACCATAACTGCCATCACAGTTTTAGAAAGACCGAAATGAATCCCAAAATGAATGTGATACATCGCAAATAATTCCAAATACGTGATCTCATCGGTAGATCTTGTTTTGGGCAAGATAGACACCATGATGTTCAGATGGAGTCCATAGAAGTGTCGGTTCAAGTACCATGACGTAAGTCGTCCCAGGGGTCTGGAATTTGGAGCACAAATCACGTCTATGAAGGTTTCTAAGTTCAAGTCGGGGCCTAATTGGACTTTTGTGATGCCAACAAGAGTGTCTCCAGTGTTGGAAACTTGGAGCCATTTACTCAAGTCATTATCATCAAATTTCATCTCGATTCGATAGACATAATAGTATATGATATCATGTGAATATTGTAACTTGTCGTAAAATATGCAAACTGCATTGCCATATATAGGGTTGACAATTTCCAAAAATTTATGTAGGCCAATATTCTAAAAAGTCAAGCAATATTCTGTAAATATATTAAAATTAATAGAATTTTGAGGACAAATAGTTCTTTTGTGGTAGTCATCAAACTAAACAATAGATGTCTCTAAGTCTACAAATAGAGTAGAATCAAATATCCTCATCGGAAGGAGGAGGAGAACTAAAGAGACTCTCAAGAGGGTCATACGATGGGTTCAAAGTTGAAGCACCATCTCCTCTCTTCTTCTTCTTAGCAAATCTAGGGGCCATTGAAATTGAAGAAGAAAAAAGTGAGAAAATTACCTCAGAAAAATGATGTTGATTAGAAGAGACATCGAAAAACCTATAGATCCAAGAGCTTGGAGTTGGAAACCCTAAAGATTGGGATTTCTAGAGTTAGTGTTTTGATTTTAGGGTTTGGATGGGTTTTGGCTGCTGGTTCGGGAAGAAGATGCGGTTTTGTAAAGGAGATACAACTTAAATATGTCAGTCAGCCTTCGGGTTTGGGTCTGGAAACATGAGCATCGAACTCGATCAAAGTTCGATCCGAGTTCGGTATGCCAGATTTTTGTGAAGCACAGGTTGTTCCATGTTTAATAAAATGGTTTAAATCTCTATTACTTTGGGTTAGTTGTAGGAACATTGGTCCCAGTTCGGTAGTTCAAAGATTAGTACACCTTGTCGCTTTAGGCTATTTACACATGTATGAAAGAATGACCCTTTTGGCTTGTACCCAAAATAACTTTGACTTAAAATATCATTGAATAAAGTCTAAGTATTTTACTTAACATAAAGCATTATGCTTCCGAGAATTCAGGAATACCTAACTCACGACGAATATCGTTGAATCGGTCTCGACCAATGGTTTTGTGAATATATTTGCCTGGTGATGATTTGTGTCAATAAATTCTAAACAGATATCCCCGTCTTGTTGGTGATCACGTAGAAAGTGATGACATATTTCAATGTGTTTAGTACGTGAGTGACATATAGGGTTCTTAGTCAGATTTATAGTGCTAGTATTGTCACAATATATGGGAATCTTAGTGTAGTACATGTTGGCCCATTGATCATGATCACACATGATTTTGATAATCAACGTCAACTTTGGTTGATACACTATATATATATACATATATATATATATATATATATATATATATATATATATATACATATATATATATATATATTATATATATATATATATATATATATATATAAGTTTACAGGTTTTCAGTCTGCACCTACTACTGCTACAAGCTACAAAAGTCTCATCGTCATCAATAAACTAAAATGATGGAATCAAGATCAAGATTTTTTTACATATTTCTTATGTATTATATATATATATATTTTTTTTTTTTTACATATTTCTTATGTATTATATATATATATATATATATATATATATATATATATATATATATATATATATATATATATATATATATATATATATATTACAAGTTTACAGGTTTCCAGTCTGCACCTACTACTGCTACAAGCTACAAAAGTCTCATCGTCATCAATAAACTAAAATGATGGAATCAAGATCAAGATTTTTTTACATATATCTTCTGTATTTTATCTTTATTGAGTCTGTAAAAAATATGTAAGATTGATCATCATCGGTACTTACTTAGCTACTCTCAGTTCACAAAAATCATAGCCTATGTATCCACAAATACGTATCCAAAATCCACAATCTAAATTATCCCAAAACCCAAACAATTGGCTCAGACAAAAATTGGCCAAAACTCGGTCAGGGTTGTTTTAACAGAATTTTGAATTCCCTATATATCTGCATCTAACGTTCGAATACGAGATATCTGCATCCGAACTCTACTCGAACTCTGCCCGAATTCGATCAATAAAAAAAATACTATAAATATAGGAGAACTTTCACATTTTTAAATCACTCATTCACTTTCTCTTCTCTATCTCTTTAAGTGTTTTTTATGAGCTACACTTTCAAATCAAGCATATATTTACTCTTAACCAAGCAAGTACAATTTCTGTTTAATCTAGACTTTGGTTGTGAAGAGTTGTATCAGAGGCTAATTTCAGAAAATGTTCTAGTTTTCAAATCGCCTTATAGTGTCGGTCGTACACTCATCGCCAAGTATGGTGTTATTGAAGTCGGTCGTGCACTTGTCCCCAAGCACGGTGTTGTAAGAGTTGCAAGCAGTTAGTTAAAGCTTGTGATATAGTAGATTAATATCGAGCAAGAGTACTCCAGATTGGATTAATCCTCCACGAGGGAAACCTGTATATATAGCTGTGTCACTGAGTTTGATCTCCTTAACTCTTACTTTTACTTCAACTCATTTACTGTTATTTGATTTCCTCTTGCTTGTCATAGTACATAAAGTTTTAATTGGTGATATTTATTCTACTGCACATGCACACACTCTATTCGCGCCCCTCTAGAGGTGATCAACAGTCCTACAATTGGAATCAAACAGGTTATACATATACATAACCACCTACAGAGTATATATATAGTAGTCGTTAAATTTATATTTAATGGTGTAGGACAATCCACAAATAGACCCCCACTATTTGATAGAATGAATTATACTTATTGGAAAACATGGATTAGTTTCTTTCTTAAGTCACGAGATTTCGATCTATGTTCAATAGTTATATGCGGTTATAAGACCACCTAGAACAGTAAATGATGGTGTTTTAGTAGATAAGCCCCATGACAAATATACTGAACATAAAAAGACACAGGCCTAGATGCATGAGCCATCAATGCACAATTCTCTGTAATTGACAAAATCGAGTTCAATCACGTATCTATTTGTACCACAACTAATAAAATTTGGAAACTTCTTGAGATAACTCATGAAGGGACTTCTCAAGTGAAGGAATTTAAAATCAGTAGATTGACACAAGAATATGGGTCATTCGAGATGAAACCGGTGAGTCAATTACATAGATGTTGGCTTGTTTCTTTGATATCACTAATCATCTACAATATCTTGGAAAGGATTACAACAATCATGCGAAGATTAGGAAAGTACTCCGGGCTCTAACCAAGAACTAGAACCCGAAGGCTACTGCGATCATAGAAGGAAAAGACCTCACCACGATGACATTGTAGACACTTATAGGTAAGCTCATGACCCATGAGCTGGACTTGCAAGACTTTGAAGAGGCAATCCCTAAAGAAAAACCCATCGCCTTCAAAGCTCAAGCCAGAAGAGTCTCATGCAATGATTCTAACAAAAAAGATTCCGATGGTGATAAATCGGCCCTACTGGTCAAGAACTTCAAAAAATTCTTAAAGTTTGAGCGATGAAACCAAAAGAAGAATGACATCCATGAAAGCAACAAAGAATAAACTATTTGCTTTGGGTGTAAAAAGTCAAGACATATGAAGAAGGACTGTCCACAAACGAAGAAAAGTAATCCATACGACCGATCAAGATCGAGCAGAAAATCTACAACTAGTCAAAAGTACGTAAATACAAGCATCTAGCACGAAAGTGAGGCTAGTGAGTCAGAAGAGGAGGACCGACCCAGCAGCAGTGTAAATGTTTGTCTAATGGCAACAATAAGGTATATGAAAACCCTCTGTATGATAATTTTACATTCGATCTATTAGAAAATGCCTTTAGTGAATTACATGAAGAACACAAAAATGTGTTAGACAAGTATAAACAGTCTCGCAAGGAGATTATAGCATACACAATCGAAGTAGCTAGATTGTCTAATCTTCTTGAAGATATTACAGAGACATCTGCTACTAATAACACGGAGGTGATATCCAAGATTATATTGGAATCATGAAGCTATCCTCACTAAAGAACAAAAAAAAGAGACTATGTCAAAGTATAAGAACTTTATGACATATAGAAGAAGAGACACCTAGTCACTGAGTAGAGACTCGCGGATATGACTGCAAAATTCGAAGAGCCTTATGCAATCTCTAAAAAGTTAGAGATTAAATTAGGCAAACAGGTCACTCATGTTACACAACCTAAGGTTAGTCCTAACACCAAGCATACATCAAAAAATACTAAACCAAACGAAGCACAAAAGTAACCCGTTCCTCACGAATATGCTTTCACATACAGGTTTCCAAGAAACACACACAAAAAGCATGTCAACACAGAAAATACTATTTTAAAAATCACATGCACATACTATAGTGAACACGGGCATATATCACAGTACTGTTAAGCTACAAAGCTAGTTGACACAAATATACTTGCTTGGATTCCCAAAACTCATCATGCTTGGCCCTTAAGAAAATGGGTACCAAAGGTTACATCTACTTGTTTTCTAGGTGGACCCTCAACCCTCTCATGCTAAAATAAAGTGGATTCTCGATAGCGGATGTTCGCAGCATATGGCAGATGATGTATCCTTATTCGCTATGCTATCGATGAAAAGAGAAAGGTATGTTTCCTTTAGCAATAATCTTTGGGGAAATGTTATAGGAATTGGTACTGTTGGTATGTCTTCTTACCCTGAAATAAAAGACATTTGTCTACTCAAAGAGTTAAAATATAACCTGTTGAGCATAAGTCATTTGACAGATAATGGTTATGGTATCAATTTTATGAAAGATAAATATTCTATATATAAAATGTCTACCAGTAATCCTGTATATGAAGGGATCAGGGAAGATAATACTTATATTTTCTTTCTAGAATGTACTAACAGTGCAGGAAAGTGCCTAGTAGCCAATCAAGATGAAAGCTGGCTATGACATATGAGACTAGGACATGCAAACATGGACTCTATCTTACAGCTATCGACTAAAAAGCTGGTAAAAGGACTTCTAAAATTTTTTTTGAAGAGAGAAGGTATGTTCAAATTATGAAAAGAACAAAGCAACTAGGTCATCATTTAAATCCATCAACGCTGTAAGCACTTCTACACCTTACAATTGATTTATATGGATTTATTTGGCTCTAGTAGAGTCACTAGTCTTGGCGGTAAGCTCTACGCTTTTGTTATAGTTGATGATGTCTCTCGATTTACATGGTTTTACTTTTTATCTAATAAAAGTGATGTCATTTTTGAATTTCAAGTATTTTGCAAAAAGGTACAAAATGAAAAAGGCTTCATGATTACTTGAATTCAAAGTGATCGTAGTGGCGAATTCTAAAATACTGATTTCAAAAAGTTTTTTGATGATAATGGATATTATAATGAGTTTTCTAGTCCTAGAACTGCTCAACAAAATGGTGTTGTGGAGCGAAAGAATCGAACTCTTAGTGATATGGCTAGATTCATGCTTACCCACCATAATCTTCTTTAATATTTTGGGCCGAAGCTATAAGTACAACATGTCATGTTTTAAACAGGGTGTTAATTCGAACTACATCGAAGAAAACCCCTTATGAATTGTAGTTTGGAAAGATTCCAAATATTTACTATTTTAAAGTTTTTGGTTGTCGCTATTTTATCATAAACACCATGGATAACTTGGATAAATTCGACTCGAAGGCAGACGAAAGAATATTCCTCAGGTATGCTGCCAAGAGTAAGGGGTATAGAATTTTCAATAGAGATATAGCGACAGTGATGACGAAGATATACAAACACAATCCAAGGCACCTGAAGATACTACTATCAACGAGAACTATCTGGAGAGTCTGCATAAGAAGATGAAATTCGTACCAGACCATCCAGAGACACTACATCTGTATCCAATGTTCGAATGCAAGATCTCTGCATCCGAACTCTGCCCGAATTCGGTCAATAAAAAAATACTATAAATAGAGGAGAACTTTCATATTTTCAAATTACTCATTCACTTTCTCTTCTCTATCCCTTTAAGTGTTTTCTACGGCTACACTTTCAAATTAAGCATATACTACTTTAAGCTAAGCCAGTACATTTTCTGTTTAATCTAGAGTTTGGTTGTGAAGTGTTGTATCAGAGGCTAATTTCAAAAAATGTTCCAATTGTTAACTCGTCTTCTGGAGTCGGTCGTGCACTCGTCGCCAAGCACAGTGTTTTTGAAGTCGGTCATGCACTTTTTCCCAAGCACGATATTGTAAGAGTTGTAAGAACTCAGTTAAAGCTTGTGCCATAGTTGATTAACACCGAACTAGAGACTCGAGACTGGATTAGTCCTCTATGAAGAAAACTAGTATATATCATTGTGTCACTGAGTTTGATCTTCTTAACTATTACCGTTGACCCATTGGTCATGGTCGAACCTGATTTTAATAATTGATCTAACCATGTCCCGATATAAAGGCTACTTTGACAACTACTACCTATCTGATCAAGATTGAAGCTATTTTTGCCGTATGAGCCTATATTTCACATTCAATATAATTTTTATATTTATTGAGTCTAGGAATACTTTGTACACCGAGTCGTACTAGCAAATAGGCTATCCCAAAATATTTTCAAAAACATCCTATGTTTTGAGTCGGTCATGCACTCGTCACCAAGCACGATATTTTGGAAGTCGGCCGTGCACTTGTCCCCAAGCATGGTATTGTAAGCGTTGCAAGCACTCAGTTAAAGCCTATACCATAGTGGATTAATATCGAGCCAGAGACTCGAGACTGGATTAGTCCTCTACAAAGGAAACCAGTATATATCGCTGTGTCACTGAGTTTGATCTTATTAACTATTACTGTTGGCCCATTGGTCATGGTCGAACCTGATCTTAATAATTGATCTAACTATGTCTCGATATAAGGGCTACTTGGACTACTTGGACAACTGCTACCTATCTGATCAAGATTGAGGCCGTTTTTGCCATATGAGTCTGTATTTCACATTTAATGTAATTTTCATATTTATTGAGTCTAGGAATACTTTGCATACCGAGTCGTACTGGCAAATAGGTTATCCCAAAATATTTTCAAAAACATCCTATATTTGGAAAATAGCCCATTCTTACAAAATCTCCTAACTGCTTAAAATTTTCAAATAAGCCAAAACCAAAATCTATTTTATAAAATACCCAAAAAAATCAATATTGGCCCCAGGGGAATTCGGCCAGAATTCGGTTGGTGCCCTTTGGATATTGAACATGGTCCTCTTGCAGTTACGGATGCAACAACTATTTGCCGAGATTCTCTCAAAGAGTTCTACCCGAATTCTGTCAGAGTTCTGACTTTGGAAAACCTATAAATAGAGAAGGATTTCAATCATTTCAACTCACTCATTCACTTTCTTATCTCTTCTCTCTAAGCTTAACGTCTTTCAAAGTGTTCTAAAAGCTTTTATTTTTAAATCCCAGGCCCCCTCTAATCGATTTGCCAGTGCGGTATGGTCTAGAAGTTTCAGAGAGATTGTAATTAGAGACTAGATTGAAGAAAGATACTTCATAATTAATGTTGGTCGAGTACTTTGTATCAAAGCTTGCATTGTAGAAGTTGTAAGGACTTCGTATAAAAACTTGTATTATTTTCCAATAGTGGATTCAACTGGAAGCTAGAGTTCTTCCGACTTTAATAGTCCTCACAAGAGGGAAACCAGTATACATCACCGTCTTTGCGTTTGCTTTCTGATCTCTGCCTTTATATTTTATTTACTTGTGATATATATTTGTGTGATCTTGTTGCTAACTTTTTAATTAGCTAAATTCTGCTGCATACTCTATTCACCCCCCTCTAGAGTATTATACTTTACAAATTCGTTCCTACAATTGGTATCAGAGCGGATTATACAGGTAAAATGAGATAATAATGCCATTATATTCTTTATTATTTCAGTGTTTACATAGATCACAATATCACACATGGCATCTGTAAAATTCACAAATGAAGGCCAAGCCACAAATAGACCTCTACTGTTTGATAGTACAAATTACATATACTGGAAAATACGGTTGAGCTTTTATCTGAAGTCTCTAGATTTTGACCTCTGGTCATTTGTTATCAATGGCTACAAGAAGCCTACTATCACCTCTTTTCTCACTTTCTCTATTATTAACAAGCCTTATTATAGTTACACGGAGGAGGAGAAGAAGTTAGCTACCCGTGATGCAAAATCTATGCATGCTTTATACTATGTTGTAGACATAAATGTATTTAATCTTATTACTACTTGCACAACATCTCATAAAATTTGGAAACTTCTTAAAGCTACTTATAAGTGCAGGTATGAAAGCAAGGCTAGCAACTCGAGAGAGGAGAATAGTTTTCATAATGATACAAATATGTGCACGAATATAGAAGAGACTGCATGCCACAACTTCAGAAGATCAGACCGCATAATAGAATATTATTCAACTACAACTAAAGAAGAGAATTGCTATGAACGACCAAACGTAGGAAGATCATTGTTTTACAAGTACGCTACTACGAGCATATGGAGTAGAAGTGAAGCAAGCGATTCGAAAAAAGAAGAGAGACGTCGTCTAGCTGCAAATATTTCTGCAATGGCATTATCTAACGAGGCACAAAATAATCCTATACTTGAAGGGAATGAATTTCTAATGATGAATTATCTGATGCTTTCCATGATTTATTAGCTGATTATAAGAAAGTATTAGATAAGTATAAGCAAGATAGAAAAGATATTCTATCCTATAAGCATGAAAATGAAAAGCTTACTTGCTTATTGAATGATAATAGAGTTACTTCTACTTTTGATAAATCTATTGAGATCTCCATACTTGAGTTTAGATTGCATGAGGTGCTTGAATGCATTGAGAAAAGCACTCAAGAACATGCTACTCTTAAGGAGGAGTTAGAAACAGAAAAGGAGAAGTACTCTATAGCTGCTCTTAGAATTGATGCTCTTTCTGCTAAATAAGATGAGATCTGTGCTAACTCTAAAGTTAGAGACTAGACTGAAAAAGTAGGTGGTATAATCTACGACTAAGTCTAACACAAGACACATGACACATCAGAAAGACACACACTACAGATCTTTTACAAATGAAGCAAGCAAAGCTAAGGTTGAACATAACCATGCTTTTTATTATAGTCAATCACACCAGTCATATCACACAACTGCACAGTCTCATACTACTACACATACCACTAATCTTAATGCTTTATGTCATTATTATGGTATGAATAGACACAGTTTTAAAATTGCCGGATTAGAAAACTTGTTGATATGAACTTATGCAAATGGGTTCCAAAAGCTAACAAATATGGATCCATGTTTTGGATACCAAAGTCTTCGCCTCTTAGTGCTGGTGAAGCTTCTCATATCAAATAGAACCATGGAAGATGTTGGTGATTGCAAAACTACAAATGTTATACTCTGAGCAATTGCACCAACATAAGTGTGGTCACTAGAACCACTTTGGTTATGCTGCTAAAAATAAAAGGTACAGAGTCTTCAACAAAAGAACCATGATCATCGAAGGATCAATAAATGTCACTTTTGACAAACTGAATCAACATTCAATCGTTGATGATGATGAAGACGTTAGTATACCAAGTACAGGATCTGCAGAACCTTCAAGCACAGCACCAGCTCCTCCAAGCAGACCACATTCAGAACATGAACCCGGAACCAGCTACTTTGAGAGTCTGCCAAAAAGAATGAAGTTCATGGCCGACCATCCCAAGGACTTGGTAATAGGTAAGATTACCAGGGGTGTAATTACTCATTCCTCTAGCAAAGATATTGTTTCTTGTGTTGCATTTATTTCACAGCTTGAACCCAAAATATCGAAGAAATATGTAGCGATAATTTTTGGTTAGATTCTATGCAAGAGGAATTAAACCAATTTAAATGGAATCAAGTTTGGGATCTTGTTTCCAAGCCCATCGATCATTCGCGTTGTCACCCGCTGGGTATTCCGAAATAAACTAAATGAGAATGGTTTAGTAACTCGTAACAAGGCCAAACTCGTAGCTCAAGGATACAACTATGAGGAAGGTATTGACTACGATGGGACCTACGCCCCAGTTGCGAGATTAGAAACCATTCGTATATTATATGCATTTGTATGTTTTTATAATTTTAAATTATATCAAATGGATGTTAAGAGTGTATTTTTGAATGGTTATTTAAAAGAAGAAGTTTATGTAGCACAACCTCCAGGTTTTACTAATTTCAAAAACCCTGATTATATTTTCAAGTTGAAGAAAGTCTTATACGGTTTGAAACAAGCCCCTCGTGCTTGGTATGATCGTCTAAGCTCTTTTGTACTTGACAATAGTTTTACAAAAGACAAGGTTGATACTACACTGTTTATAAAATCTTTTAATGGAAATATTCTTTTAGTTTAAATTTATGTAGATGATATTATTTTGGATCTACTGATGAATCTCTCTGTCAAGAATTTTCAAAGTGTATGCATAATAAGTTTGAGATGAGCATGATGGGAGAACTAAAATTCTTCCCTGGACTGCAAATCAAACAAATCAATAATGGGACATTCATTAATCAAGCTAAGTACACAAAAGATATATTGAAGAAGTTCGACCTGGAAACAGTCAACCCACTTGGCACTCCGATGGCAACTTCAACCAAGCTTGATATTAATGAATAAGGCAAAACGGTCGACATATGTAAGTATCAAGGTATGATTAATAGTTTACTTTATTTAATTGCTAGTCATCCAGATATAATGTTTGGCGTTTGCTTGTGTGCACATTTTTAAGCTGACCCTAAGGAATCACATTTGTGCACGGTTAAGCGTATCTTTCAAAACTTTAAAAGCACTTCTTCTGTCGGCTTATGGTATCCCAGAACCATGTCCTTTGACCTAACCGATTACTTGGATGCTGATTTTGCTGGATGCAAAGTGGATAGAAAAAGTACCAGTAGCACATGTCATTTCCTAGGCAAAGCTCTAGTCACTTGGTTTAGCAAGAAAGAAAATTTTGTCGCATTATCAACGACTGAGGCTGAGTATATCGCTGCAGGACATTGTTGTGCACAAATTTTGTGGATGAAGCAAACCTTAGAAAACTTTGGTTTACTTTACACACATATACCCATTTTTTGTGACAACAATAGCACTATTAATTTGACTAAGAATCCTATATGTCACTCTCGTATTAAACATATTGAGATTGGACAATATTTTTTTAGAGAACATCAACAAAATGGAGATATAGACCTTGTATATATAGACACAGAGAACCAACTGGCTTTTATCATTACAAAACCATTAGCGAAAGATCGTTTCAATTATTTACGTCGAGAATTAGAAATTTTAGATATCGATAATGTTAATTAATTTTATTTTATTGATTATCTTTCAATATACAAAAACTATTTTTGAGACAAGCCTACAAAGGGTATGTCTGTCACGACTACTACGGTCGAAGCGAAACGGTACTTGAGCGTTCGTCTGTGAGCCTCCGCTAGCTGGGACAGTACCCCTACAGCTAATCTGAGACAGTCACTGTATAACAAAATTTAATTCATAAAATAATATTAATTAAAATTAAAATAAATAAACTTGGAATTAAATAATTGAAAAAAGTTGATGAAAAGAAAGTAGCCTGTATTTATTTGTGTTTGAAAAAGACCTCAACAGAACCCTAGCGAACTCGGCCCAAATTCGGCCCGAGTTCTTTGGTGGTATGTCTTTTAAGTCAGAACCGAGGGCCCCCTTCCTTTAATCTTCTCCAAACTCCTCTTATTCACAGCAGCAGCCGCCCGAGCCCCTTCAAAACCCTAAAAATTCTTCAAGCCCTACTTCCAATCCACTTGGAGAAATCTATCCAAACTTTGGATTCGCGCGGAGATTCTCGTCCTCTACATCATACTCAATTCTTGGAAGGTATAAACTCTTCCTTCCCCCTCTTTCAAGTTCGTAGATTTTATATCTTTTTAGACACAATGCCTATGAACTTCAATCCCTCCAAAAGAAAGAAGGCCGCGGCCAGTGAAGAGGCCTCGTCTTTGAATCCTCACGTGGATTCACTCTTTTCCCTGGTCCACTCGGCCGACGGCGCATATAATGAGTTTTTCTTTGAAACTCATGATCAATCCTTATTATGGTACGCAGATTTCTCGGTTCGCAAAATATACACCAACGCCCCAATTAAATGGATTGTATTTTATAAACATCGTCCATTTTTGAGGCAATAGGGTTGCACCAATTTGTCACTCACCAATATCCTATTGCAACTAATGCTATTAGATTATTTTATTGTAATTTCACTTTGAACAATTTTTTGTAAGAACGCGTGTCGGTAGAATTACTATCGAGTTCAATGATGTCCTCTTAACGAAAATCCTTGGTATTTCTAACGAAGGTGCCCCGCTTGATGATATCACTAAAATTTGATTTTTTTGCAAGCACGACTTTTAGCAGTTTAAGAACGAAATCTGTTCTCCTGCCTGCGTTCGTTCTGGTAAGTTCAAGGCTGCTAAGTTGAACTTATTTAACTATGAATTGTACCGCATCATCTATTCCATTCTCTTATCCAAATCCACTTTGAAAGATGATATTCCCACCCTTGAGTTGTCTGCCCTTTATCACATTTGGAAGGGTATTCCTTTTTCCATCCCCAAGACTATTATCCAGATGATGGAACGTTGTCGCGAAAGGAATCATAACCTTGCTTATGTGATGATTTTCCCAGCCATCTTTCAGTATTTTGATATTGACTTATCCACTTGCGCTCTTGATTCTGAGACCAAGTATCTTCAGCTGTTTTGCCACAACACAGCCATTCCTCATGTTCCTCCTACTGCTCCTACTCTACCTCCTCAGGATTATCCTATGTCTTATGAGGGTATCCATCAGCATATCTCGAATTTGTGAGCATTTATCACTAACACATCTAGGAAACTCATTTGTCGGTTGCAGGCTCTCACCAACTCATTTGTCGACCTCCGATTTGTTCAGACTGGTTATGCCAGTTCGCTATCCCGTGATCTAGCTGTATCGGGTAAACGCTATGAGGATGTGGTGGTACGTCATCTCTTTCAGCCGAATAATATATATGATTTGTACTTTGGTTTTGGTGCTACTCCATACCCTTTTGGAGCTGGCACTTCTGGAGCTGGTCCATCTGGACATAGCGGTACTACTGACGTTGCTGATGATAATGACTCTGAGAACTTTTGATCTAGACGTGATGTATTTTGTCTAGATGTCTTTTTGTTAGACTCTTATTTGCCTATGTTTACTTTGAAATGCTCCGACATTTCAAGATATAATTTTTTTAGCACTGAGACTTTATTACTGAGATGATGTATCTTTGAACATCTTTTATGTTTTTCTTAGCATGTTTCCTATTTCAGGTTAGTACTATTCTCTATCCTTATTTTATGTTGTTTATGTTTAGCATTATCACTTTTAGCTTATGCCTCAACGTATAAATTGCCTGTGAAATACTTGTTTATCCTTATAAATTTTTTTTGTATTTTTTTAAGGTTTATTTCTTATGCATAAATTGCGGGGGAGCTTCTCTCTTTGCAATTATTTTGCTAAGTGACAATGGGGGAGAAAAATGGATTTAACATCTTTTGTAGGAATAGGATAATACCAAATTTTTTCTGAGGATACAGTGCAATACCGTTGTTGAACAAGTACAATTTTGATTCTTTTCAAATCAAATGACCAAGACGTTATATCGGTCAAGGTTTGTCTATAATAAAAATGGAGGATATTTTTGGCCCATTGGTCATGGTCAAACCTGATTTTAATAATTGATCAATCCTGTCTCGATATAAGGGCTACTTAGACAACTGCTAGCTATCTGATCAAGATTCAAGCCATTTTTGCCGTATGAGTCTGTATTTCACATTCAATATATTTTTTATATTTATTGGGTCTAGGAATACTTTGTACATCGAGTCATACTGGCAAATAGGCTATCCCAAAATGTTTTCAAAAACATCCTATGTTTCAAAAATAGCCCATTCTTACAAAAGCTCCTAACTACTTAAACTTTTCAAATAATCCAAAACCAAAATCTATTCTATAAAATACCCTAAAAATCAATATTGGCCCCAGGAGACAATGGTACTGTACTGTATCCTCAAATTTTTTTTATGTATTATACTGTTCTTGCAAAAGTTGTTAGATCCATTTTTCTCCCCCGTTGCCACTTAGCAAAATAATTGCGAAGAGAGAAGTACCCCCACAATTTATGCATAAGAAATAAACGTTGAAGAAATACAAAGAAAATATATAAGGATAAACATGTATTTCACGGACAGTTTATATGTTGAAGCATAAGCTAAAAGAGATAATGCTATAAATGAACAACATGAAATAAGGATAGTGAATTGTAATAACCATTGTTCGTATTACATATTTTGGTATACGTATATGTATTTAGACCCGTATTGTATGTCTTCCTGCTTGATTTATTTTGGCATTTCATTGATTGGTTTATCTTGGTTCGGTTCAGATTGTTTGGGCTTGGTTCGGTTTTGTTGTGAACCCACCCCACCTACCTACCTCCACCATCCCCATTTATTAGCCCACTCCTCTTTCTTTGTCTTCATTAAGCTTCTTCTTCCTCCCTTAACTCTTCACCTACCTGAGAGAGAGAGAGAGATGTTTAGGCAAGTGCATATTGCTTCATGGACGAGCCCCATATTTATTGTTCCATTGTCTTCCTCATGTGTTTCTAACCCACTTTAGTACATAACATTTTTCATTTCCATGGTTAATTTCTTGTAAATCTAACTTTGTGGTATTTTTGGTTTCCAGGAGTTTTGATCTATCAAACTTGTATATTTTTGCTAGTTGATGGTTCCATGATGTAGAGAACCCCATTTTAACCTGTGGAAGTTCGGATTTAGACTCTGGATGATGGAATTATGGAGCTTGGTAGCATGGCTTCAAGGTGTTCTTCTTTTCAGAAATTGGAGAAGAAGAACAGTACTTGACCGCACGACTATTTTATGCAGTAGGTGTTTTTCCCAGCCGCAAGGCCATTTAATTGAATATTTAATCTAATGGACAGCATGAGTATTTTTAGCTCTGAGCCGCATGAGCATTAATCAATTGCTGGCCGCATGGCCTTTGCAAGCATTAGCTGGCATGTATATATTATTTTGACCGCATATGGCCACTCTAATTCTAGCCGCATAAGGCCAATTCTTTGTATGGCCATTAATACTATTATTTGGCCTTTTTATTAACTATATTATTTAATTGACTTTGGCCTTTTTACTAGTTACATGCATTTAATGCGTGTATTAGCGTTTGCTTGCATGGAATTAAATAGTCAGCCGTATATGGCCAACATAAGGTTAGCCGTATGGCAATTTGCCAATTCATAGCTGTATAGGCCTTTTGGCCATTATCATTAAATATTGCCAAGTGAGCCACATGGCCTTTGGCCATTAACATTAAATATTTTCTTGCATTTTGCATATAAGCAAATAGCATTAAATATTGCTTGCATTAAATAATTGTCATTAGCATTAGCATTAAATTTTGCATGCAACCTGTTTTGCTTGCATGGAATAAGCTTTAAATATTTAGCTAACAATTAAAGCTTGCATGCACTAGCATTAAATACTAGCTTGGCCGCATGGCCTTTTTTTTACATATTGCATGCATTAGCATGCAATGCTTGCATGACTTAGCATGTGTCCGTATGGCATTTTCCTTAGTATTGCATGCAATGCTTATATGCATCAGCATATGGCCGCATGGCCTTTTCTTCAATATTCCATGCAATGCTTTGCATGCTGTTACTTATTTATATAGGTATGGCCGTATGGCCTTTTATTTAAGTGCATGGATATACATAGTTGCCCGCATGGGGATTAATATAGTTAGACGCATATGGAATTAACATAGTTGGTCGTATGGGGATTAATAAGCTAACCGCATATGAATTATTTTGCTTTAGCCACTATTTAATGCACTGGCCGCATATACTGTTGCTTTGGCCCCCTTGGCCGCATGCAATTAATTCATGCATTATTTAGCCCATGGCCGCATGAATTATTTGCTCTAGCCGCATGCAATATCATTTGCATGCATTGTTTAGCTCCAGCCGCATAGGCGTATGCATGAATTAACTGCTCTAGCCGCATGGCTATTTAATATATTTGCTGGCCGCAAATGGCCCAATTTTTTCTAAGCCGCATGAGTCCACGTCTTTGCCCCTGTTAATATTTAATTACCATATGTATGCTTGTGCCACATTAATTTAAGTGTATTTCCTGACACAATGGTGACCCGTTGTGGTGCACTTTTGACATGACATGATAGTGGCCCATCGTGGCGCACTCCTGACAGTGAACTTGACATGATATACTTGACATGATAATTCTTGATAGTGGCCCGCCGTGGCATACTCTTGACAAGTAAACCTGACATGATATATCTCGATATGCTGTTGCGATGGCTAACATGACATGACATGACTTGATAGAATGAATGACCTGTGTTGACACAAAGTCACAGTCAACCAAATATTGATAACATTAACTAAATAATACTTGTGATAATTCAATACGACACACGACGACTACATCCAGTTCAAGCCAGACGACAGCTCATTTTTGCAGATGTGAGTCGTTTTTTGAGTCTATACTTTATATTTTATTGAGTCTAGAATGATTGTAAGCTGAGTTATGCTGGGCTCTTGAGACTCAACCCATAACCTATCCAAATCCATAAAGCTCCACATCCAAAATCAGCCCACTGGACCCTTGGACCCATTCTGTGCTCTGGAGACAGAGTTCGGGCCGAACTCTGCCTCCACACAGAGTTCGGGCCGAACTCAGTCCCCTAAAAATCAATACCCTAATTTTTAGGGCTTGCTGGTTGCTAGTTGTCCAACGGCCAAATATTTGAAAATTCCTACCAGAATTCTGGCCGAATTCTGCCTGATAAAAACCTATAAATAGGCCAAAAATTCTCTCATTTTCAATCATCCATTCTCCTCTTCTCTTCTCTCTTAAGCTCAATATAAGCCATACCCTTCTTCATCTACTAGCCACAAGTTTCCTAAGTCTCGAGTGATCAGCATCTCTCAGTTAGGAATCTTGTGCAAGAGTTCAAGAAGTAGCTTGGAAAATTCCAAGCATCGCCACTGCGATCCATTGTAAGAAGTTGACGTGCTCTTCTGAAGTAAAGGCACGGGGTGTAACTACTATTTCACAAATAGTGGATTTAATCCTGAGCTAGAGTTCTCAGGCCTGGACTAGTCCTCCACGAGGGAAACCAGGTTAAAATTGGCTGTGTTTGCGTATGCTCTCTTGCTCCTTATTTATTTCCGCATTTACTCTGATTATTTTTAGATTGTGAAAGAGTTGAATTTTTAATTGGCTATTATTGCTATAAACTCTATTCATCCCCTCTAGAGTTGCCATCTATTCTTCAACCTGTACACCATGGACGATTGTGCTTGTGCAAATGAACCCGTCTTGTCTTGTACCATGTCCAGGACAGGGATCCCTGAGTACCACGGTCAGGGGTACCTACTGTAAATTGACTAAGGCTAATAACTAGAATAATTCAATAGTCATGAAGAGATCTTCTAGCTACAGGCAATCCCATTACCTGGACGCACTTGTGGATTTGTAGCCTGCCGACGAGTAGGATATTTTTTGCACACTGTCATGTGTTGCACCCTTATTGTACTAATATTCGACCTGGATAGCCTGGATGGTCAGCAGGGCTTGTGGCTGTTGCAATAATCTCGCTGCATCTTGCTAGTAACTAGGCCTGTGATAACCCTAGTTAGTTAAAGTATCAAGCCGTACTCATTACTTGGCCGTGAAATATTGGATGGAGTTCAATCAGTCTAGTCTTGTCTTGATCTTGTACAAGATTGTTACATGTCCTGATTTCTTATTTTATCTTGCCGATAAATGGTGGGAGAAACCAAGTTCTGTTCAGACGAAGGGTTACAACCCGGGTCCTTGTTTGGTTTACGGGTTGTAACCTGGTTATCTGAATAGTCCCATGGTTATCTCATCGTATATCACCTGTCATGCTTTTCCTTAATTACTGTCTTTTATTATGTAATTATATTCTTGTGCTAATTTGCTGGTTTTAGTTCCTAAGTGAAGTCTCCTTTGTGGCACTTGCTCTTTCTGGGGTCTGACCCAGCTATTTTTGTATGGCCAGATTTTGGCGCAGCTCCAAAGGATCTACCTACTTTCCAGCCAGATGGTGACCACCAGACGGAATCCTGGCAACGAATGGATTTTTTTGGCTCTTCCACTCTATTATAAAATTTTTATTTTAAGACGTTTAGCCGACGAGCACCTGTTAGCTCGTATTGCATACCTTATTATTGTCTGCCTATGGGTTGTATCATGATTGACAGATCCTAGGGTTGATCATGTATGACTAAACTCTTGCTAGTCCTCACATTTTGTAACGACTAGCTTCATGATCAGCTGAATATGTAATGTTGGGAACGCCTTACTATTGTATATTTGGTTATCTTGCATGTTGTAACTTTACTTGCTTGTTTTAGATTGAGACAATTAGGCTTGTTATGGACCATAGGAGACTGATGGATTGTAGTTAAACCCTCATATATCTAGACAGCCGTGACCGTATAGTGAGGTGGATTCCATTTCATTATATGTAGCTGGCTATGTATGCCCCCGCTCTCCAGTATTTTGGTTCTGGGGCGTGACATGGTTTAAGTGGTGGCCCATGCAGGTCTTGTAAAATCAAAAGATGTGTGGGTTTACCGAATAGATGCCTCAATCAGTACTCGCCCTTAATCTCTGTTCGTATTCTCTGAATCCTTGAAATTCTTGTCATGATCACATGCTTGTAATCGTTGATCTGTCCGGGTCCTTCCTTATTGTTTCCTATGTCATCTTCTTCAGCGGTATTATTCCTGGACCTGTCGATCAGCCAGACGGAGCACCTCCCATGGACCAGCAGCAACCAAAAGATCAGGCCCAACATTCAGGAGTAGCCTCCAGAGTCTTCCAGCAGCAGAGACCCCAACAGTATGTCCTGACCCCAGCTCGGATTCATAACCGACAGAGAGGTTTTTAGCAGGATGTTTTCCTTTCTCCTTCTTCCTTCGACTTCCTTGCTTGCATGAGTGATTGCTTGATTGATTGCTTAGTTATAGCTTGCCTGTGATTAGTATAACTTGTCCTTACATCTCTAGCCTCTTGATTAAATTTCGAGGACGGAATTCTTTTAAGGTGGATAGAGTTGTTATGACCATTGTTCGTATTACATATTTTGGTATACGTGTACATATTTAGACCCGTATTGCATGTCTTTCTGCTTGATTTATTTTGGCATTTCATTGATTTCTTTATCTTGGTTCGATTCGAATTGTTTGGACTTTGTTCGGTTTTGTTGTGAACCCACCCCACCTACCTACCTCCACCATCCCCATTTATTAGCCCACTCCTCTTTCTCTCTCTTCATTAATCTTATTCTTCCTCCCTTAACTCTTCACCTACCTGAGAGAGAGAGAGAGAGAGAGCGAGCGGTTTAGGCAAGTGCATCTTACTTCATGGAGGAACCCCATTTTTATTGTTCTATTGTCTTCCTCATGTGTTTCTAACCCACTTTAGTACTTAGCATTTTTTTATTTCTATGGTTAATTTTTGTAAATCTAGTTTTGTGATATTTTTGATTTCCATAAGTTTTGATCTATCAAACTTATATATTTTTGCTAGTTGATGGTTCCATGTTGTAGATAATTTTATTCCACCCCATTTTGACCTATGGAAGTTCGGATTTGGACTCTGGATGATGAAATTATGGAGCTTGGAAGCATGGCTTCATGGTGTTCTTCTTCTCAGAAATTGGAGAAGAAGAACAGTATTTGACCGCATGACTATTTCACGCGACAAGTGTTTTTCCCAGCCGCATGACCATTTAATTGAATATTTAATCTAATGGGCCGTATGAGCATTTTTAGCTCTGAGCCGCATAAGCATTAATCAATTGTTGGCCGCATGGCCTTTGCAAGCATTAGCTGGCATACTTATATTATTTTGGCCGCATATGGCCACTCCAATTCTAGATACATAAGGCCAATTCTTTGCATGGCCATTAATACTATTGCTTGTCCTTTTTATTAATTGCACTATTTAATTGCCTTTGGCCTTTTTACTAGTTGCATGCATTTAATGCGTACATTAGCTTTTCCTTAATGGAATTAAATAGTCAGCCGTATATGGCCAACACAAGGTTAGCCGCATAGCAATTTGCCAAATCATAGCCGCATGGGCCTTTTGGCCATTAGCATTAAATATTGCCAAGTGAGCAGCATGACCTTTGGCCATTAGCATTAAATATTTGCTTGCATTTTGCATACAATCAAATAGCATTAAATATTGCTTGCATTAAATAATTGCCATTAGCATTAGCATTAAATTTTGCATGCAACCTATTTTGCTTGCATAGAATAAGCATTAAATATTTAGCTAACAATTAAAGCTTACATGCACTAGCATTAAATACTAGCTTGGCCGCATGGCCTTTTCGTTACATATTGTATGCATTAGCATGCAATGCTTGCATGAATTAGCATGTGGCCGCATGGCCTTTTCCTTAGTATTGCATGCAATACTTATATGAATTAGCATATGGCCGCATGGCCTTTTATTTAAGTGCATGGATATACATAGTTGGCCGCATGGGGATTAATATAGTTAGCCGCATATGGGATTAACATAGTTGGCCGCATGGGGATTAATAAGCTAGCCGCATATGAATTATTTTGCTTTGGCCACTATTTAATGCATTTGCCGCATATACTGTTGCTTTGGCCCCCATTGGCCGCATGCAATTAATTGCATGTATTGTTTAGCCCTTGGCCGTATGAATTATTTGCTCTAGCCGCATGTAATATCATTTACATGCATTGTTTAGCTCCAGCCGCATAGGCTCATGCATGAATTAACTGCTCTGGACGCATGGCTATTTAATATATTTGCTGGCCGCATATGGCCTAATTTTTCCTGAGCCGCATGAGTCCACGTCCTTGCCCCTGCTAATATTTAATTACCACATGTATGCTTGTGCCACATGTGTGTTTCCTGACACGATGGTGACCCGTTGTGGTGCACTTTTGACACGATATGATAGTGGCCCATCATGGCGCACTCCTGACAGTGAACTTGACATGATATACTTGACATGATAATTCTTGATAGTGGCCCGCCGTGGCGCACTCTTGACAAGTAAACCTGACATGATATATCTTGACATGCTGTTGCAACGGCTAACATAACATGACATGACTTGATAGAATGAATGACCTGGACACCGTGGACGATTGTGCTTGTGCAAATGAACCCGTCTTGTCTTGTATCATGTCTAGGACAGGGATCCCTGAGTACCACGGTCAGGGGTACCTACTGTAAATTGACTAAGGCTAATAACTAGAATAATCCAATAGTCATGAAGAGATCTTCTAGCTACAGGCAATCCCGTTACCTGGACGCACTTGTGGATTTGTTGCCTGCCGACGAGTAGGACACATTTTCTGCATAATGTCATGTATTACACCCTTATTGTACTAATATTCGACCTGGGTAGCCTGGATGGTCTGTAGGGCTTGTGGCTGTTGGAATAATCTCGCTGCATCTTGCTAGTAACTAGGCCTGTGATAACCCTAGTTAGTTAAAGTATCAAGCCGTACTCATTGTTTGGCCGTAAAATATTGGATGGAGTTCAATCAGTCTAGTCTTGTCTTAATCTTGTACAAGATTGTTACATGTCCTGATTTCTTATTTTATCTTGCCGATAAATGGTGGGAGAAACCAAGTTCTGTTCAGACGAAGGGTTACAACCCTAGTCCTTGTTTGGTTTACGGGTTGTAACCTGGTTATCTGAATAGTCCCATGGTTATCTCATCGTATATCACCTGTCATGCTTTTCCTTAATTACTGTCTTTTATTATGTAATTATATTCTTGTCCTAATTTGCTGGTTTTAGTTCCTAAGTGAAGCCTCCTTAGTGGCACTTGCTCTTTCTGGGGTCTGACCTAGCTTATTTTGTATGGCCAGATTTTTGAGCAGCTCCAGAGGATCTATCGACTTTCCAGCCAGATGGTGACCACTAGACGGAATCCTAGCAACGAGTGGGTTTATTTTTGGCTCTCCCACTCTATTGTAAAAATTTTATTTTGAGGCGTTTAGCCGGCGAGCACCTGTTAGCTCGTATTGCATACCTTATTATTGTCTGCCAACGGGCTGTATCATGATTGACAGATCTTAGGGTTGATCATGTATGACTAAACTCTTGCTAGTCCTCACATTTTGTAACGACTAGTTTCATGATCAGCTGAATATGCAATATTGGGGACGCCTTACTATTGTATATTTGGTTATCTTACATCTTGTAACTTTACTTGCTTGCTTGAGATTGAGACAATTAGGCTTGTTATGAACCATAGGAGACTGATGGATTGTATTTAAACCCTCATATATTTGGACAGCCGTGACCGTATAGTGAGGTGGATTCTATTTCATTATACATAGCTGGCTATGTATGCCCCCGCTCTCCAGTATTCTGGTTCTGGGGCGTGACATGAATAGTACTAAGCTGAAATAGAAAACATGCTAAGAAAAGCATAAAAGATGTTCAAAGATACATCATCTCAGCAATACAGTCTCAGTGCTAAAAAATGCTATCTTGGAATGTCGGAGCATTTCCAAGTAAACATAGACAAATAAGAGTCTAACAAAATGACATCTAGAACAAAACGGCTTCAATCTTGATCAGATAGGTAGCAGTTGTCCAAGTAGTCCAAGTAGCCCTTATATCGAGATAGGGTTAAGTCAATTGTTAAAATCAGGTTTGACCATGACGAATGGGCCAACAATCTCACTCATTTTGATAATGACCCCAGGAGAATTCAGCCAGAATTCGGTTGGTGCCCGTTGGATTTTGAACTTGGTCCTCCTGTAGTTATGGATGCAACGGCTTTTTGCCGAGATTCTCTCAAAGAGTTCTGTCCGAATTCTGCACAAATTTTGTCAGAGTTCTGACTTTGGAAAACCTATAAATAGAGAATGATTTCATTCATTTCAACTCGCTCATTCACTTTCTTATCTTTTCTCTCTAAGCTTAAACATCTTCCAAAGTGTTCTAAAAGCTTTCATTTTCAAATCCTAAGTCAGTTACAATCCTCTAGTCGATTTGCCAGTACGGTATGGTCTAGAAGTTTCAGAGAGATTAATATCAGTGGCTTGATTGAAGAAAGACACTTAACAATTGAAGTTGGTCGAGTACTTCGTTTCAAAGCTCGTGTTGTAGAAGTTGTAAGGACTTCGTATGAAAACATGCGTTATTTTCCAATAGTGGATTCAACTGGAAGCTAGAGTTCTTTCGACTGAAATAGTCCTCATAAGAGAGAAACCAGTATACATCATCATCCTTGTATTTGCTTTCTGATATCCGCCTTTACATTTTATTTACTTGTGATATACATATTTGTGTGATCTTTTTGCTAACTTTTTAATTAGCTAAATTTCGCTGCCTACTCTATTTACACCCCCTCTAGAGTATTACGCTTTACAAATTTGTTGCTACACTTACTTTTACTTCAACTCATTTACTATTATTTTATTTGTTCTTGCTTGCCATATTACATAAAATTTTAATTGGTGATATTTATTCCATTCTACACGCACACACTCTATTCACCCCCCTCTAGAGGTGCTCAATGGTTCTACAGTACAGATTATAGTCTTATAGGATTTGCTTCATCCATAAAATTTGTGCACAACGACCTGTAGTGATATACTAGGCTTTAGTAGTTGACAATGTAACAAAATTTTGTTTCTTGCTAAACGAAGAGACTAGAGCTTTTCCTAGGAAATGAAATAAGCCATTGGTGCTTCTACGGTCTACTTTGCATCCAGCAAAATCAACATCAGAATACCCAATTAGGTCAAATGTTGTAGTTTGGTATACCATAAGCCGACAGTAGAAGTACCCTTAAGGTATCAAAAGATACACTTAACTGCACATAAGTGTGACTCTTGAGGGTTAGCTTGACATCTTGCACAGCTGCAAATGCTAAACATAATATCAGGTCAACTAGTAGTTAAATGTAATAAACTATCAATCATACATCGATACTTACGTTGGTCGACTAGTTTTCCACTTTCATCAAGATCAAGTTTAGTTGATGTAACCATAGGAGTCCTGATAGGCTTTGCGTTGTCGAAGTCAAACTTTTTCAACAAGTCCTTCGTGTATTTAGCTTGATTGGTGAATATTCCTTGAGAGTTTTGTTTGACATATAGTCTGAGGAAGTAGTTCAGCTCTCCCACCATACTTATTTCAAACTCACACTGTACATAGTTAGCAAATTTTTAACATAGATGTTCCTTAATAGAATCAAATATAATATCATCTACATAAATTTGCACAAGTAAAATATCAGCATTCAAAGATTTGATAAACAAAGCAGTATCAACTCTCTCTTTTAAAAAATTATTTTCAAGTATGAAAGAACTTAGGTGATCATACCAAGCTCGAGGGGCTTGTTTGAGTCCATAGAGTGCCCTACGTAACTTGAAAACATAATCTGGAAATTGAAAATCTTCAAAGCTAGGGGTTGTTTCACAAAAAATTGCTTCTTTTATAAGTCTATTTAAAAGACCTGGCAATAGGAGCATAAGTTTAAAATCGTGTAAATATGTGAATGCACAAAGCATGGTAATAGATTCTAGTCTGGCAACAAGAGCATAAGTCTCGTCATAATCAATTCCTTCTTCTTGCTTATAACATTGAGCCACTAGACGAGCTTTGTTGCGCAGAACTTGTCCATTCTTACTTAATTTATTTCGGAACACCCATTTGGTACCAATTATAGATAGACCAATATGTTTAGGAACAAGTTTCGAAACTTGGTTTCTCTCGAACTAGTTTAGTTCCTATTACATGGCATAAATACAAAATTTATCTTAGAATACATCTACTACTTATTTAGGTTCCACTTCAGAAATAAATGTGACATTAGCAACTATATCCTAGTAGAAGAACGTGTACCTACTCCCTTTGATACATCACCTATGATATGGGACTATGTATGATCTACCATTAATTTCATCTTCTTTGGTAGACTCTCTAGATAGTCTTTTTCGGCAGTAGTATCTTCAGGTTCTTTAGATGTTTTTCTTGCATCTTCATCATCGCTGTCACTTGCTATTTGACTATTGAGCTCATCAAATGAAACGTTAGTCGATTCTTCAACAATCATAGATCTTTTACTGAAAACTCTATAACCCTTACATTTGGAAACATACCCAAGGAATATTCCTCCGTCTGACTTCGATTCGAACTTACCTAAGTTATCCTTGGTGTTCAGGATAAAACAGTGACATCCAAAAACTTTGAAATATGAAATATTAGAAATATGATTAAACCATAATTCATAAGGTGTCTTCTACGATATAGGTCAAATCAGAACCCTATTCAAAGTATGACAAGCTGTACTTAAGCTTCTACCCAAAAATATTTTAGAAGATTGTACTGGTTTAGCATGACTCTAGCCATATCGCTTAGAGTTCTATTTTTCTGCCCCATAACACCATTCAGAGTTCTAGGATATGAAATTTATGAGAAAAACTATTGTTTCAAAAAACTTTTTAAATCAGAATTTACGAATTCGCCTCTATGATTACATCGAATACGAGTAATCATGAAACCTTTTTTGTTTTGGACCTTTTTACAAAAAATCTTAAATTAAAAAGTGTATCAATTTGTTTGACAAAATGAAAACCCATATATATCTACAGAAATCATCAACAATAATAAAGGTGTAGAGGTTACTACTAAGGCTAGCGACTCTGCTAGGTCAAAATAAATCCTTGTGTATCAACTGCAAAGGTCTAGAAGTACTTACATCATTGATGGACTTAAATGAGGATCTAGTTGCTTTATTTTTCTCGCAGTCAATACATACCATGTCACTCTTGAATGATACCTCCGGTAGTCCTTTTACCAATTTTTTCATTAATATTTTAGAAATGGTATCCATGTTTGTGTGTCCTAGTCTCATATGCCATAGCCAACTTTTATCCTGGTTGACTATTAGGCACTTACCTATATTTTTAGTACATTCTAAAAAGAAAACATAAATATTATCCACCCTGATTCCTTCATAGATAGGATTACGAGTGAACATATCATATATATAACATTTGTCTTAACAAAGTTAATGCCATAACCATTTTCAGCAAGATGGCTAATGCTTAGAAGTTCATGTTTTTATTCAGTTACAACACAAACGTCTTTTACTTCTGGATAAGGAGAAATGCCAACAGTGCCACTACCTATAATATTACCTCTCAGATTATTATCGAAGGAGACATATCCTTCTCTTTTTATCGATAGCATCGCGAATAAAGATGCGTCACCTATTATGTGTCGCGAACATCCACTATCGATGATCCATATAGTTCTAGCATGAGAGGGTTGGCCGACCTACAAGATGAGTAGATGTGACCTTTGGTACCCATTTCTTTGAGGGTCCATCATTGTTAGTTTTGGGTATCTATGTATATTTATTCATGTCCACTAACTTTCTAACTCTATAGTACTGTAATATGTGCCCGTGTTGACCACAATATGTACACATAAGTCTAGAGTGAGTGTCCTTTGTTTCAGTATAGACATGAGTCTTTTGGATCTGATGTGGTACTTTTGCATCCATATCATACAGTTTCTTCTTTATTACTTTCTTGGACGTCTTTCTTTTTTTGGTTTGATTTCTCAAACCTCAAGAACTTATTGAAGTTTTTGACCAGTAGGGCTTGTTCATCACCATCTGAATCTTCAGCGTTAGTGCCTTCACTTGAGAACCATTTGTCTTGTACTTTGAAGGTGTTCGATTTTCTTTGAAGATGCCTCTTCATTATCTTGTAGGTCAAGCTCATGAGCCATGAGTTTGCCCATTAGTATCTCTAGTGACATCGTTGTGAGGTCGTTTCCTTCAATAATAATTGTAGCATTCAGGTTCCAATTCTTGTTCAGTCCCCTGAGCACCTTCTTGATCTTTTTATGGTTACGATAATCTTTACCAAGAGAATATAGAGGATTAGTTTTATCTAGGAAATATTTGAACATCAGTGTGATTGATTCATTTGGTTTCAACTTAAAAGCCTCATATTCATGTGTCATTCTGCTGATCTTGGATTCCTTCACTTGTGAAGTTCCTTCATGAGTTCACTCAAGTAGTTTCCAAATCTCGTGAAGTGATATAGGTAGATACTTTGTTGAATTCAGTCTTGTCTATGGCATAGAATAAAGCATTGATGGCTTGTACATCTAAACTAGCCTATTTCTTTTCTTGGTCAGTGTATATATCATGTAACTTATCTACTACATTACCATCAATCACAATTATGGTCGATTTCTTTTAATCGTCCATAAATATCGACCAACGATCGAAGTCAAGTGATCTAAGAAAGAAACTCATGCGAGATTTCAAATATGTATATTTGTACAATCAAAGAGAGGAAGTCCATTTGTTGATTGCTCTTTGTAGAAGCATAGAAAATATGAGGTTCATGCAGATCACAATTTTTTGCATAAATCCTTTGGGCCAAACAGGTCCGTATAAAGGAGAGCCGCATAACAGATTCAACACCCTATGCGGCCCGTCGACAACCAGACTGATTCGAGCCGCAGAAGAAAGATATGCAGCCAAATTGATCAGTTCGTCTGATAAAGCTGACAAGTTCTGTCAAAACTGACAAAAATGACAGCTCTGACACTCTGACAAAAAGATAAGACGTGAGACGTCTCTGTTTGCAAAAACAAAAGTATTGAACTTTATTGATACAAACTTTGTAAAGATTATAAAAATTCTGGAAAAGTACAACTGTAGGAATCCAATCTAGAAGACGATTGCTTTATCCATTGGACGATGTAAACTTTGAAGACGATAGCCTCGAAAGTGGAATTGAAGGCAAAAGCCTCAGAGAATTGAAGGCAAAAGCCTCGGAAGAATGCAGCAGCACTTGGGCAAGAACTCATGGACTCTCTGATAATTCTGAACTTTATGTCTGATCCCCTTGAATGGAGACTTGAAACTCTATTTATAGAGTTCTGCAAATAACTAATTTTTAGTTATTCTAGACTGTGCATGATGGATTGCGCATGAATTGGATTGCGTAACAGTAGACTGTGCAGGCAGTTGTCTGATCATGGGCCAACTGCCTTGGATACATGGCATCATTTGATTGAAATACGCATGATAGTGCATAGACGGTTGCCACGTAATGAGCAATTGATGGCGTGAATGCCACGTATATGTTGTCAGTTGTGTTGATAGAGCGCACAACCTGAATTGCGCTGGCTTTGGATTGCGCAGGAATGGACTGCGCAGGCATAGTTTGCGCCAATATGGATTGCACATCAGACAGGCTGGCCGATTGCATGCGCTGCCAGCTGTCCTCGAGCACCGTGCTGCATGATTAAACAAACAGTCGCCTCGTTCTCCGCGTTATTAGCTGTCAGAAGATTTGATTGTGTCATGTAATGATGATTATTTGCCACGTCAGCCTGCACGCTTGAGATTGTGCGCAGTCTAGTGTGCACAATCTGTATGATGCACAATCTGATGTCTGCGCAGTTCATTTGAAAGATGCATATCTTGATCTTCATGACTTTGTTGATGTGTGCAACTTAATTTTTTAGGACCTACAAGACCCCCTTCAAAGTTTTCAAAAGTTGAACTTTATTCAAAATTTTGAAATACTTTGAATTTTGAAATTTCAATCAAGTTGCGCATGTACTGAGCTGTATGCGCAATCGGATGGATCAATCCGACTTTTTCGGCGCAGTCTGAGGCAGCCGTTACTCGTCGATATTCATTTCATTCTTTACTTTGCTTTTGTGATCTGAGAGAGAAGTCTCAAACTATTCCTTCATTTCTTCTCCATCAAATCTCCATGGCTCCCAAGCGATCCTCCGCTGCTGCCAAGGGCAAGGCCCCCGCCGAGTCTTCGGCTAGGATTGTGCGACGTCCTTCTCGCCACGAGACTGCGCATCCTGCGTTGCAAGGTAGATGACCCAATCAAAAACTCTCTTTAAGGTTTTTGATTTCACTGTTCTTCAGAATCCATCTCTTTTTAGAGATGTGATCATACTGTGCCACCCTTTTTAGGGTTTTGGTTGCATGAAATAATTTATTCTTCATTTTTATGAAGAATAATTTCTTGCGCAATCGGTTGAACTGTGCTGGCAAAAGTCAGCACAATTTGCTGTTTTGTACGAAACTGTCAGCGCAATCTGATGACTATTTGCTGCGCAGTCTGATTGTTGCGCAGTCTGATGATTGTGCAATCTGATGTTACACAATCTGATAGTTGTGCAGTCTAATGGTTGCGCAGTCTAATGGTAGCATCCTTGATTTTTTTCTTGTGGTGAAGTTTTGTTTTCTCTGTTTGATGCAGTTAATACCAGAGAAGATCCGGGGTATGAGAACTTTGTAGGGACTCTTTCAGAATCGGAATACAAAGAGGACCTGTCCTATGTGCACTATCCACAGTATGATCTGCCAGCTTCCCGCCAAGCTATCTTGGTAGCCCAAGATAATGAAACCCTGTTATGTCTGATGAATGGATAACCTTTGGAGTCGGTAGATGCTATCGTTCACAAGAAGCCCCTATTTTTGTTTGGCGAGGCTTTTGAGAAGAGCTCCCAGCCGAGGCCACGGATGGAAGAACGGATTGTCCATCAGAAAGACAGGACAATCTCGATACCAGATGTCTCCCGCTGTCTCCCCTTATCTCGATATGCTCATGCAAGCTATCCGAGGAAAATGGAATGGAATCTCACACCTTTTCAGGATGCCCGTCCAGGAAAGATTTATGTGAAGAAGGGGTCTGACAAGAAAGACATGTTCTACAGTTCTTCAGAACGATACAGTGTCTTGCTCAGAGGTTTAAAGCCCGATTGTATTCTGCCGAAAAATTCTTCTTTGTTATTTCCCGTGAGAGTTCCAATATTCGCGAATGAGTTCGCGAAGGCTGAAGGGAGGTATCCAGATCAAGACCTCAGATTAACGGGACTGGTGAATCCAGACATTAAGAGATAGAATTGTATAGCAAACTGGATTTTGACTAAATTTGAAGACAAACTTCAATAGATTAACTTGTATCAAGCAGTGCATGCCACTGTTTACGGTTTTGCTCCCAACCCGCATCTATTCCTGGCTCTAGCAGAGAGATACAATTACAAGACAGGGACTTTTATGACTCCCTGCGGAGAGATCGGGTTTGCCCTTCACGAGATGCAGTCATCTCTTACTTGCCGATGGGGGATGCCCCGTATGAGGAATTTGTCCCAACTAATGATGAATTGGACAAGCTTCAAAAAGAGAATGCAGCTATGGTAGCAGTTTTCGAAGAAATGCTGTGTCATTATAAAATCTATTCTCTGTTTTACCAAAGTGGTACATCTAATACCTGCTATTCATCCAAATGGTTACCTTATCTGTTCCTCAACCATATTAAAGAACAGAAGACCAAGGAACATGATAACTGTTATCCTGACTTCTTTAAACCACTAAGAAGCACTAAAGTGGTGAAGTTGATGGAGGTAAGTGGGGATTTGGATGAAAAGATCAAGGACGATCATCAATGTCCTCCTCTAAAGAAAGGAGACACTCTCGAGAGTTATATGAGAGTGGGATATCGATTCATGTCAATAGAAGCCCAATTAGCAGGATTTTTGACGTACTGGCTCCGTCGGTTCGTCGTCCCCGGATCAAGTGCCATAGACCGCTTCCATCACGGTATTCTTTTTGCCGTCGTTCGATTAGTCTTCGGCTACAAAATGGATCTCTTATCGGCGATGACTTATAGATTGAACGCCAGTCTCTGCCTGTACGTCGATTTGATGCTAAAAGGTAAGGGCGAGAAAGAGTTTCCTCGGCTAGAATTGTCGTATACTTATCTGTTCGGGTGGTTGCTTCTATACCATCCTACTTTGATGGACCCTAACATGGGACCAGTCAGTGGCAGCTTTTTACGGAGATACTCCCAAGGTAAGTGGAAATACACTTCTTTGAGAGATTGCAGATATGCTTTGAACCTTGGTAAAGGGTGGAACTTCTATTGCACTCGTCCTCCCGCCGGATATGAACAGATGCCGACCAACATGATTGACTCAAAGATGCAACCTTTGAGCCGTACAACTTTTGATTGGTTGAAGACAATTCGACCATCCCACTTGGTGTATCGATTTGAAGAAGAATGCTTCTTGGAGCCATATCTTTCCAGTCGGTTTGCTCGGCAGTTTGGATATGACCAATTCCACGTAGGTAATGCTATCACATGCCTACAAGGAAAAGGTTTCTTGATAGATGGAGCCCGAGCTTGGGTTTATTACAACGCTCGAGATACGAAAGCAACATTCTCGATGCCGGTGAATAGTAGTCTGGCCCTCGTATGCTGTTCACATATTCGGTGTTTTATAGATCATCGAACACCTTTGCCGAGAACTTCAATCTTGCGAATAGCTTCGCGTCTGCAACGAGATTGAAGAAGGAAGGAGTCATCATGTCTCTTCCAGGTAATAATAAGGTGCACGAGCCAGTAGATGCACCCTTAGAAGTTTCGAAGGACGTTATGTTCCCTGAAGAGATTAACGCGCCACTGCGTGTTTCTTTGAAGGTTGCTAAATCTCCAGCCAAGAAGAGAAGGAAAGAGGAGCCTTCCGTCCCAGTTACAAAGGAGAAACTGATCTTGGATCATTCTTCAGAAAAGATTACCACCTGATCTCAATCTCGGCAGCTGGCCGAGACAATCCAGCAGGAAGAAGCTACTACACCGACCTCTGTTCAAAAACAAGTCGAGGCAATAAACGTAGAGAGTCCTGAGAGACCTCTGCATAGAAGGAAGAAGTTGGCCCACCGAAGAATGAAGAAAACAATTTCTCCTACGAGACAAACTTCTTCTTCGATAGTGGCGGACGCTGCAGCGGGACTTACCATGCCCTCTCCCACTCATGTTTCTGAGTCGGGGAATAAAACTCCCAGTCCAGAGCAGAGAGAGGAGATTAAGCAGAAGGAAGAGATGGACCAAAGAAATGAGGCTGAAGAACCCAGAGATAATATTGTAGAGGAAGAGCATAACGTCGTACGATCTCCTTCACCTACTGCGGAGACTACTCATCTTCCTCTTACACCTGGGACCCTCCGCGCAAAGGAGGATTGTATGATGATTGAAGCTTTAGAGGACTGTGACTTCGGCTCACAGGAGGATTATGTTGATGAAGCCACTGAAACTGCCAGTGGAGAGATACCAGCAGAATATGAGGAGAGCACATCGTCCGAAACTGATGAAGATATGCCAAATCCTGAAGGCGATGAGGAAGGATATGTATCTCCAATAATTAATGACACTTTGGATACAGATGTGCAGATGTCTCCCGGAGGTGCTGACGATACTTTGAATCCTGAAAAGGATGTTGAAGCACAATCATCTCCGAAAAAGATAGCCGATGAAGAAACGGCTCCGGAGGAAACTCCCACCGTTAATTCCCAAGGTATAAAATGACATTAACAATCTTCTTTTGAATAAATTGATAGCTGACATTTCTATTTGTACTCCATACAGAAATTGAAGTTTCTCCAGCACTTCCAGTGTGTCTGGACATGGTTCTTGCGACGGAGATTGCTGGTAGCAGTCGTCATCTATCTTGTGGTTCTGAAGCAGGTAGCAGCCAGGAAGTAGCATCTGAAGCTACTTCTGCTCAACTAGAGTCTGTTCCTGCAAATGATAGGCTCATTGCTGGATCCAACCAAGGTAAGACTGTTTTCACTTTTGATTCTCTTTATCAATAGCCAATGACAGGTAAAGTGACAGTATTTGATTTTGCAGAGGAACAACCAGGAGGAGCAACCAGCTCCACTTTGGTTCCCTTATTCAAAGAGCCTGCTGTTCAGATACAAGAAATTGAGCGTCCTACTTCCTCGTCATCAACAGGAGTAGCTGCAACTCCTGGTGCTCTGGCGATTAATCAGCTTGTTATCTAATCATTCACCAAGTGCTTCTTCGAGTCCTTGGGACCTCTGATCTATAGAATGATGGACAAAGAAGATGCTAATTTTTACATGGTTAGAGGTCCGACCTCTTTCTTGGTGAAGGCTATCCGGGAGCAAGGTGACGAGGCTCAGGCCACTTTCCTCGAACATATATTGAATGAGCTGGAAACTTCCATAAAGAACTATAAAGAGCTCAACAAGGGGGAAGTGGAACTTTTAGTGCAGGCATAGTTTGAACAAATGGCTCAGGCAGCTGCAATTGAAAGAGTGAATCTCCAGAACTTCTTAGACACCTATTCTACAAAATCTACTAAATATAAGTCCAAGCTGGAATCAGTGACCTCAACTGCTGAGAGGACAGAGACAAGAATTGCTGAACTGAGGACGGAGATTGCTCGTCTCCAAGAGGAGCTAGAAAATGAAGTTACTGAGCATCAGATTACAGTCCAACAATTTAATACCCTAATTCAGGAAAGGAAAGAATATGTAGCAGCTCATGATGCGGAAATCACTCGCCGAATGGTGACCATGCCCATTTTCAATGAAGAATCCGGGATGGAAGAGGCCAGGAGGAGAGTGATGGCTTCCCGTGAAGAACGGCTGCAAATTTTGAAACAGCAGATTGCTAATCTGATAATGCCTCCATCTCAGTAGAAAGAACATTTTGTATCTTTTTTGTCTTTCTTTATGCTATGTATGTAATGTCTTAAATTTTGATCAATAAAAGACATTTTTTTTGTGACTCTATCATTTATTGCATATCTTGTTCAGATATAAATAATAGAGATAGAAAATATATTTAGAGGTACAGGACATGATATATTTCTGGATTTTTTAGAAAATAATTATATTCATTATATCTGCTCAGAGGTAATATGGACATGGCAGAACATAATATGTCGAATATTATTATTTCAATTGACAACTTAATCAAGAACGACAAGTTGCTAATGTGGATGAACAAAAATGAATCGTCAAAAAGGTGTGAACGAAATGAATCGTCATAATGAATAGATGAACGGATAAACCGTCGGATGATGATGAATGGGTGAACTGTCGGATGAATGTGAATGAACGGACGAACCGTTTGATGTATGTGAATGGATGAACCGTCGGATGGATGTGAACGAACGGATAAACCGTCGGATGGATGTGAACGGATGAACTGTCAGATGGATGTGAACGAACGGACGAACCGTCGGATGGATGTGAACGGATGAACCGTCAGGTGAATGAACGGGCGAACCGTCGGATGGATACGAATGAACGGGCGAACCGTCAGATGATTATGAATGAACGGGCGAACCATCAGGTGACAATAAATGAATGGATGAACCGTCAGGTGATAATAAATGAACGGATGAACCGTCGGATGAATATGTCGTTTCATTATCTTGAGAATCTCTGCCTATAAATAAAGAAGAAATCTGACAGGAATGAGCACTTCCACCATTCAACATAAAAATATCGTCTGGAGATGCACCCAAGAAGGCTGAACTTGCCCCAAAAGTTGAAGCTGGCGTTGAAGAACATCCGGCCGAACTGGTCCAGCCAAAGCAGGCAGAGGCAGGCGAAGATTCGTTCGCACCCAAACCACCGCGAGATATCCTGGACTTCTTGCTTGAACCAGAAAAGACTGAAGAGGAAGAGGCCATGAGGATGGCTGCTTGCAAGTTCCTCGTGGGTTCCAGTAAAGACGTTCTCAGCTCTTTTGTTGATTATGTATTTGATAAGGACGGCAGTGGTCCTCGTCCCAATGTCGAGAAGGATGACAGTGACCTTCCTTAATATTATGTAATCATCCTTTATGATGAAATAAAATTAAATTTTATTCATAAACTCGAACTTGTCTGATGATTAACAAATATTTACATTTATACATAATATTTCTTAAGGAATTCGTCGTTAATAGGCATCATAGCAACTCGACCATCTAATTCTGCAAGTTGATATGCTCCATTTGAAAAGACTTTGCTTACAACATAGGGACCTTCCCACTTCGCGTCGAATTTGCCTTTGCTCATGTGAGTCATAGGCATAGGACGTCTGACCGTTAGAACAAGTTCTCCTTGTTGAAAGGTTTTGACTTTAACTTTGCGGTTGAAAGTCTTCGAGATACGGGCTTGGTATAACTCAATATGTTGCTGAGCCATTAACCGCTTCTCGTCAAGTACCTCAAATTCTTGAAGTCGAAGAAGATCATTGTTCTCTGTAGTAAGCTCATTAGCAATTACAATCCTTAAGAATGGGATTTGAAGTTCTAGAGGTAGAACAGCTTCACACCCATACACCAGAGAGAAAGGCGTAAAGCCTGTGGGATTGCGGACCGTGGTACGATAGGCCCATAAACATTCGCCAAGCTTTTCACTCCAGTTCTGTTTGTTAGTAGATACAAACTTCTTGAGGAGCTTGATAACAGTTTTGTTGAAGGCTTCGGCCAAGCCATTAGCAGCTGGATTGTAGGCTGTCGAAGCGACATTGTCAATTCGGTGATCATCGCAGAATCTGGTGATCTTCTGGCTGATGAATTGTGGTCCGTTGTCATGAATGATCCTTCGAGGAATACCAAATCTATAGATGACATGGTGTTTGATGAAGTTAATAATGCTGCTGGTCTTGACTTCAGCCAAAGATATAGCTTCAGCCCATTTAGAGAAATAGTCGGTTATTACTAGTATGAACCGATGTCCTCTAGAAGAAGGAGGATTGATGGATCCTATGATGTCCATGCCCCAAGCTTTGAAAGGTCAGGAAGCGGCAGTCAGATGAAGAAATTATGACGGTTGATGAATGAAATCTGCATGGATTTGACAAGCTTGACATTTTCTTGCATATTCGATGGCGTCTGATACCATAGAGGGCCAGTAATAACCCATTCGTCGGATGCGATCATGTAGCTTAGGACCAAGTTGATGTGCTCCACAGACACCGTCATGAGCTTCACGCAATACTTATTTTGCTTCATCACCAGCAAAATAGCGCAAGAGAAGACCGTCATAAGTTCGTCGATAGAGAGTTTTGGTAGTCTGATTATAGTAGAATCGGAGAGACCGTCGATGAATACTCGTAGCTTCTTTAGAATCTTCGGGAAGTATGTCATGAACCATGAAGTCAATAAAGGAAACTCTCCAGTCTTTACTGATAATATTGGCTTCAACAAAATTGCTGAATTCAATATTACGATTATTTTCAATATAAAACAACTCACGATTAGAGACGACCACCACCTGCTATTTTTTGAAAGGGATGGCTAAGACAGCTGCTAGGTTGGCTAAGGCATCTGCTTCGGTATTGCAAGCTCGACGGACGTAGTCGATGAAGAAAGCTTTGAATGATGTAGCCATAATAATTGCTGCTTCATGATAAGGCACTAGATCTTGATGACGAACTTCATAGATTCCTCTAACTTGATTGACAACCAACTTAGAGTCACCGTAGACTTCGAGATATTCGACGTTTAGTTGCTTGGCTAATTGAAGACCAATGAGTAAAGCATTGTACCCCGCCACGTTGTTGGAGCAGGGTTCATCTAGAGAGTAGGCTCTTTGGATAGTTGATCCGTCTGGAGAGACGAGAACAACTCCAACTCCTGCTACAATGGCACCATTTGGTCCGATCCTGGATACTCCGTCAAAGAATAGACGCCAGGTAGGAAATTCTTCAGAGATCATATTTGCGTCCAATGTCTCATCTAGAATTTCATCATAGAGTTTAGATGTCTCTGGTACAGGATGAGCTGCTAAGAAATCTTCCAGTGCTTGACCTTTGACAGACTTTTGAGGAACATATACCATGTCATATTGGGCTAGCAGAATGGCCCATGTAGCCAGCCGAGAGTTGAGTGTACTGGACTTCTTCATCAATACCCGAAGAGGATTAACTCGGGATATGACATGAATAGTTTGTCCAATAATGTAATGCCGAGTCTTTTGAATCGCGAACATAAGAGCAAAACATTCTTTTTCGACCAGACTATAACGGTGTTCGGCACTAATCATAGTGCGACTGAGATAATAAATGGCATGTTCATGACCTTCTTTGTTCTTTTGGGCAAGTAAAGCACCCAATGAATGGTCCATGGCACGAACATACATTAGGAATGGTATGCCAGAGATTGGTGGCACCAAGACTGGTGGGTTCATAAGATATCTCTTGATGTCTTCGAATGCTTGTTGACATTCTTCAGTCCAAACGAAAGATACACCTTTCTTCTTTAGCTGAGTGAATGGTCTGCAGCGTCCAGACAAATTCAAAATAAATCTCCTGATGTATGCAAGTCGGCCTTCGAATCCTCGTAGTTCTTTTAGGTTGCGTGGAGGACGTATCTCTTGAATGGCTTTGATCTTCTCGGGATCTACGTATATACCCTTAGAGGTAATGACGAAGTCGAGAAACTTACCACTTGAGACACCCAAGAATGACTTGGTGGGATTCATTTTGAGTTGATGTTGGCGCATGAGATTGAAGATTGTTTTCAAATCTTGGATGTGATCTTCTTTCAGACGGCTTTTGACGGCGATATCGTCAACATAGCATTCAACTGTTTTGCGAAGATGATCTCGAAAGATGGTACTCATAGCCCGTTGATAGGTTATACCAGCGTTCTTGAAACCGAATGGCATCACTGTAAAATAATAGACTCCACGAGGAGTGCGGAAAGAGGTATGCTTTTCATCTTCGGGATTTATCTGAATCTGATTGTATCCGGAGAATCCATCCATGAAGGATATCTGATCAAACCCACAAGTGTTATCGATCATGACATCTGTGATAGGGAGAGGAAATTCATCTTTTGGATAAGCTTCGTTAAGATCTCGAAAGTCGATGCAGACTCGAACTTTGTCGGTTTTCTTCAAGACTGGAACAACATTGGCTATCCAATCAGGATGTTATTCTTCTCGAATAAAGCCACAAGCGATGAGCTTCTTGACTTCATCATCGATCGCATCCATCATTTCTGGCTTGAAGTGCCGTTGTTGTTGTTTGACCGGTTTTGTATTGGGCAAAATGTTCAGTTTGTGAGTAGCAACTTTGGGATCTAGACCTGGCATGTCTTCATAGCTCCAGGCAAAAATATCAATGTATTCTTTAATAAGAAGAATTAACTCTTGCTTATCTGTTTCTGGAAGATTTTTGCTGATGAATATTGGACGAGGTGACCCGCTTTCCCCTACATCAATTTGAACTAATTGATCTTCGGTAGGAGGTTCTCTTTGTTCGAATCGGAGTACCCACTGATTGTCCATCTGTTGAGCCCAAGGATCTGTTTCAGGACTTTCTTTAATGTCCTCGTCATAACCTTCTGGAAGTTCAACGGGGACCATGTTAGAAGAGACAGTTAATCGATGAACTTGGCCGATACTGGTGTCAGAATCCCATGATCTGGAATCAGAAGAGTTAGAGCGCTCTTCACTATCAGAGTCAGAAACTGCTAGGGATAACATTGGAGGAGAAGCATATCCAAGACCTCTTTTGGTCCTGCTATAGTACATCTCTGACTTTCCTTTCGGAACAGCCGTACGGATAGGAGTTCGTCTTCCCTTACCGTAGTTGAGGCCACTTTTGAAGTTATAACCCATCTTTCGAATGATACCTTTTGATTGTTTACTATAACGCCGCAGCTAGAGATGTCCTGTATCATTACTTTTACTATCGTCTGTATAGCTGAATTGTTGTTCCGGTCCTTTACTAAAAAGTATTGGACTTTCGCCTTTCTTTCGAGCAGGAACAATTTGATATGAATCATCTGGGTGTTCAAAAGAGACTTCCGTTTGTAGAGACTGCACAACTCCCATTGTAAAGGATTGGAAGCTATCTAACATATCCAAATAGCATTTAGTATAATAAATGACATCAGTATACTGGAAAGTAGATGCTTTTTCATTGATTTGTACATTCGTATTTACAACAGGACCTTCAGCCTTAGCAGGCTTAGTCAGATTGATTACAAGAGAGGGAGAAGAAGAACGTGGAGGAGTCTTGTTACGACGGAGATCGATAACAAGTGGCTCAGAGGAGGTGAGCTCCCTTTTGTCCTTGTTATGAGTTAAATCGATAACAAGGGGTTCAGAAGAAGCGGGCTGCTTTTTATCCTTTTTACGACGTAAGTCTATAACAAGTAGCTCAGAAGAGGTGAGCTCCCTTTGATCTTGGCCATCATCAATTGGCTGCTTCTGGACTGGCAAGTGAATAGCCAGTGGCTTGGAAGAATGAGGATGAGAAACACGTCCTTTGACAGGAATGATAAGAGTGTCTTTGGGCGCTGCTTCTTGATCTTCTTCGGTGTCTAAAGCCAACACAACTTTCATAAATTCATCCTTATACATCCGAGCGTCGTTGCAGTATGCTTCAACACCTTTGAAAGGATAGAGATCAGCAACTTTCTTTTGCACTTCTCCATTGTCATCAACGTATTTGAAACATTGATGAAGAGTTGATGGAACAATGTTGTGCTCATGTAGGAATGGTCTCCCCAACAAAGCATTATAAGAACAACCATGATTTTCGATGATATAGAAGGTCACATTTGTGCGAAGATTGCCTATTTGGAGTTTTAGGCGAATCTTGCCCAGAGGTTCACTCCTTCCTTGATGGAATCCAAGGATGGTGGTAATTGTACTGGAGAGACTATGTACAGGGATCTTCAGTGCATCCAACATTGTCCTTGGCATGATGCTAAGAGTAGACCCCGGGTCTATCAGAATACGATCGACTTTCATCGAGTCGACATATCCTGTATAGTACAAGGGACGGTCATGTCTGTTATCTTCCATCAACATATCATCTTGAGTGAAGGTAATGTTCGGAATCAATTCCAGAACAATATGACAGTGGAGGCAAGAGACTGGCTCTGTTGTAGGCTTCTTCAGAAGAGCTAGACAAGTTTCTGCTTGCATGAGAGCTTCACTTAAAGTTTCTCGAGTCTCTTTGGAGAGACATAAGAGCTCAAAGATGGATAATCTGGCTGGTATATTAGCTAGCTGAGCCAAAATATCGAAGTTGTAAGGCTTTTCAAATCCTGTAGGAGATGACTTCTTCAGAGGCTTGTCAAAGCGGACTTGCTGCTTGCCTTTGTCAGTTGTTGTCGGTTTGGGAGGAATGGGTACTACAACTGGTGAAGATGCAGAAGGAATATCTTCAGTGGAAGCAGGTTGTACTGAAGGAGGTTCAGAAGACGAGGCAGGATTCTCTTGAGCTTCGGAGTGATCTTTCAAATAGGCCTTCCCTGATCTGGTGCCCAACAAAATTTCTTCATCAACTATGGGGTCAAAAGACACCATGTTGCAAGTCTTTGTCTTGCCTTTGAAGCGATCTTTCTTCTTGGAAGAAGAGGAAACTGTCACCCCCAGTTTCCAAAAATAGGGGTATTTTTGTTATTTTTTATTTTTAAATTATTTTGGAATTATTTATTTATTTATTGTAATATTTTGGGGTTATTTGAGTCGGGTTCGAATTTCAACTCATTCCGACTTGTATCGGGAACCCGGGGTAGTTTTGACTCTAGCGGGCCCACACACTAGTTAGGCATAGCCCACATAATATTAATTTTAGTCCACATGATATTAATTTTAGTTAGTGACTAGACTAATTATTTTGGTTAGTATTAATATGGATTAGTATTTTAGGATTGACCAAACTACCCCCGACTTAACCCCTTACCAATGTATTAGTAAATAGACTAGAAAAGGAGCTTTTGAACTTTTCTTAATAGGACAAAACCACCTTTATGGCCAGCCACAATAAGGATAGGGTTGAGCCTCCCATTTATCATTATCCATCTATTTTTCTCTTTCTTGTTCTTCCCCAAATTCCTAGAGAGCAATCCCTAGCAATTTCTTCACCAAATTATTCCATTTCACCACTAAATCTTCTTCTTTCCTTCTTCATTCTAGCCGAGGAGGAAGCTACCCAAGTTTGGGAGGATTCGGAGCTCGTTCGTGTCCTTTTGGAATCTCTACGTGTCGGTGTCGCTCCGGGAAGGCTTTTCTTCGATTCGATCTACCGGGAGGTATAAATCCCTTCTCCTTTTCATTTCTTCATGCATATAGGTCTATTTTGAACCCATAGGAATGACCCCATAGTTGTATCTCCATTTGTGTCCATTTCGTGTCCATTTGGAGGTCATAGGATTGTCTTTTGTGTTGTGGTTGTGTCCATGTGGGAAAATCCCAAATTTGGACACATTATGTGTTATTGTTAGGTATGAATGAATTATTACATGTTTAATCTCATATTTTTGTATTGGAGATGTGTTCTATAGTATCTCATATATACATATTAGTGTAGAGAGTGAGTTCTTGATATATTATGTTATATACTTGTGTTCTTTTGTCTCAAACTACCTAAATCCGTCATGACTTTTATCCACGTTTTTAATTTCAACCCTAACTTAGAAATGTCATAACTTCTAGCTCAAAGCTCGGTTTAATCTCCCATTTTTTTAAAAGAAGCATATTGAAGTTAGCTTTCCAAAAACATGTATTAATAGGCCTAATTCTTTCTGTAACTTTCTGGAGAATTATTTGAGTGTCAGCTGTACGAAAGACAAATGCGTTCTCGGTGTTTTTGCGATTCCGGGAGTTTCCGGAAACGAAAACGCGATCCGTTTAAAGTTTCGGAAAGCTAACACATAGATCTATAACATACTTTAATCCTAAATTTTAATTTGTGCTGAGATGGTACAGTATTGATTATTAGTAGGAGTTACTATTCGGCATATACATTTTGTGCACCCTTGTGTGTAATATAATGTTCTATTTGATTTTAACCCATGTTAATATATATATATTATGTAATTAAATAGAGAATACAAGCATGAGTAAATGGTTAAATAAATGATGTATGAGGTGTAAGTATCCTATCTAATGTAAGCATGCATAAGTATGGCTTGTAATGAATATGTAGGATCCATAGTATGTAATGTATGGTGCATATAGTGGTGCAAGATAATAATGAATGATGAATGAATGCAAGCATGAATGTAATGTAATAATAGATGTAATGTATGCAATATACAAGTTAATGAGATGTAATGTTCTATGTTAACACAAATCCTATATTACCTCATGTACCCCCTTACACTATGTTGACACTATCACACTTGACACATTGTTCACTTACACTTTGACACTCTTTGATATGTATACACTATGTATGCCCATTTAACCCTCACTTGCCCCTTTGCCATGTTAACATACACACACATAGCCTCTTAAATAAGTATTTATGAATATAGTTAACTTAGCTATGTATGTATATTATATATATGTTAGCATATTGTGTTGTAATATATAAGTTTATATAAACATTTAAATTGCCATGATTATAGACCTAATGTTGAATACCAATATATGTATGTGTATATATGTGTAGACATATATAGCTTAAAGTAATAGATTACCTAGTGTATATCCAATATGAATTCTTGCCTATTTGAGTATTGAATAATTGCATGCTATATAGAGTTGGGTGTATGTTGGCTTGTCTAGCCTTGTATTGATGTGTGCTTGCTAGGATAGTCTTGGTTAGGCCTAGTAAGACTTAATGGGTTAGGACATGACCTAGTTTGACCTAATTTGACTAGTACAGTTGACCAGAGTTGACTAAGGGTTGACTTTGGCCTAGTTTGATCTAGATTCATGTAGAATGCATTGTAGTACTTTATATTACCCTTCTGGGCATGTTGTGACTTGTGCTGTTCTAATTAGGAACCAGACACCTTGTAACCTGTGTTGCTTTAAATAGGACTCTGTGGCTTCAGTTGGACCCCCTATACTTATCAGCTGTTCAGGTTATCGAGGCGAGTACATTCTCTGATCATTTTATATCCTGCTTAGAATTATTTCCTGCAGTAGATTACTTTACTTGTACTATCACGTTGGTCACATGGATTGGTACTATATGGATTCCTTCTTGAGATATTATCCTTTGGAAGCATCGTGTACTACATGTTCTGTGCGTTTCACTTACATGGCGTATCATATGCTTCATTGGTTCTTTGATCACTTACGACATATACTCTTATGATCGTAGAGTCTTCCTAAAATCCTTATCCTATTTATGGGACTACTATGTATCACCTTCGGGGTCTACTACCCTTCGGGGGCTGTTACATAGCATCATATAACATAACCTGGTTTGATCCTTGTGTATTAATTGGGGATACGGGGGAGTATAAATAGCCATGTGAACAATTCTAAAGTAGAATAGCCATGTACGCCTCTTTAGTATAGCCATGTACAATCAAGCCATTCACATGTCGACTTTGTGCTCTAAATTACTAGTCACTGGTAGCTCTTTACTTATAGTAGATATTTCTATTACAGCTTTCTCTCTCTGTTTACATACTGCACTTCTTTCAGTACTTGTATCTTACTTTACTGCATGAATATATTTTCTAACCTGCTATGAACTGTTGAGATGTATTGTGCTCGCTCCTGTCCTGACTGGACTTGTTGATAAATTTTACAGATGGCCTGGGATTGCCTGCTAGCCTAGAGGAGACACAGTAGAGGTTGTTTAGATAGTTATTTCATTTTGTCTGGAGTTGTATTTACTTTGTGGATTACTGTATTTTAGTTTTTATATGTATTTTTGGGTTTATGTATCTTAGACACTTAGACTTCTATCACCTATATTTATTTTGGATTTCATGTTTTATCTATCTTTATCATGCTTTACCGCAGATGTGATTGAGACTGTATCTGCTATGTCACCCCCATTCGGGGAGTATAAACTGTTTAGTCTTATACTGTTAGATGCATTGAGACCTAGGACAGCGTTCTACCGCCGACACTGCGGCGTAGGCTGGGCGTTGTTACGTTCTCGTGCCCTAACTCTAGGGTGCGGGTCGTGACACATTTTTAGTGGTGGCCCATGCAGGTCGAGTTTGTGTAGTGTTATTCGAGCTAGAGTACCACTACAGCCTGCAGTAGGAATAGAATATATTTTTGAAGGTACTCAATCACAGTTAGGACCCTTGAGAGATTCCTGGGACGACCCTTGAGAATCTTATTTTAACTTCGATTTGAGAACTCTTTTTTCTCTTGATTTGATTTATTTTTACTTACTGTTGTTAAATTTGATTTTGATGGATTATGGTTAAATTTGAGTTGTATTCATTGATTTTGATGAATGATTGTCGAATTTTGAATCTTGATGATAGCTGTTGCATCCGAGTTGTATTTTGGTGGATTTTTGTTCATTTTGAATTTTAAAGTTCGTTGATAAATTTAATTTAATTTATGGGTATTCATTGTTGATTTAATTTAATTTTTTTTGACAAGATGAAATTATATGGGCCAGGTCATCTATGTTATAGAATCTAGTCTTCTATAGTCACATTAGCCAGCATGGTGAGGACATATAGTCTGGCTCTGGATATATTTCTCGGGTATGGGAATTTAAGGTTTTCGCAGCCAAGCTAGCGGCACCGCAAAAATGTTAAATACCACGATTCTAGAGGTATGTGCATAAGTCAAGGACTCTGTGATTATCGTAGCCTTGCTTACTAGTATGACGAGGATTTAGTGTACCATGATTTTGGACAGACGCATATGATTATCAGATTGTACCTTAAATATTTTCGAAACATGTTTTCTCTACTTTTGTTTCTGTCCTTCAAAAAAATATTTAATTATTAATTGTTTTGTTTTGTTTGCTTCTCATTATTTAACTTAAGAGTAAGTTTACCTGTTTTTATAAACCTTTGCGTAACTTCTTGCTATGAGTTTCTTCTTAATGCAATGAATCGATAATTTTGCTAGACTTTATCTTGGATTTGATAATTTAGCTCTGGATTTCAAAATGGTTCTTCTTTAAATAGATAAGCAAAACAGATTTTATCGTTATTTTTTCCTTGCTATTATTCTTGTATTAAATAATAATAATAAAACTGTCTTGATTACGTCAATCACCTGCTTGCAATCTTGGTAGGAATCAAAATGTTAGTCTTAACGTAGAAATAATTTTTTTTATATTAGGACATGAGAATATGTATATGAATATATATAGCATACACTTTGCCTAACACATATGCATGCTACACTTGATTTTTTCACCTATCTAAATACATATTAATATGTTATTGATGTTTAAATTGTCAAAACCCTAATATTTCTAGTTCTCTGCTTTTCCATGTTTAAATTCGTAATTTAAATATAAATTTTATATTATTAGTTATGTTTAAATCACTGCACATGTATGTTATACGTGGGGTTTCAATTCAAAATTTTGGTTGAATTTTGTGTTTAAATTTGTAAAATCAGAGACTGTGTGCATGTTAACCCTGGATGCGGGATTCCAAATGTTAGTTCAAATTGCTGTTTTATTTCTTAAATGTAATATTTGAGCTATATACCTTGTGGGAAGTAGGGATATAAATTTATGTTTCATATTCTTACATGTTAGTTGTGATAAACATTGAGTTGGTTTTTAATGTTCAAATTTCTCCAAAACCCTGAAAACTAGTTACATGTTAACATTTTTACATTGATTTCCATGTTTAGTTAAATTTCAGATTTAACATGTAATATTGAACTGTGTGCATAGATAAATGTATGGATAGTATGTTAGGGTTTCATTTCTATCATGTTAGGATGTATTAGGACCATCGAGATGGGTTGCGATGTTTCAAAACCCTAAAATCTGAGACTGCATTATGTTAATATTTTACTGTTTTAAATGTTAGCTTATTTTTAGACTTTGCATATAAATGCTGAACTAAAACTGGGTTTAACCTTTCAATACTAGGCTATAACCCTGTACAAGGACACACACACACCCTCTTTATATATATATATATGTATAAGGTTAGCCATGCATGTTATGAGTAAATAAGTTGCGTATTGTAGATTGTTTAACCAATATGCCATGATTAGTGTAACTTGATAGCCGTTGTTTTGAAACCCAATTTCTCATATACAATTTTATGTATATTTCGTCTACACATATGCCTACTATCTTACCATATTAACTTGTTTACATACACCCATACACACACAAACCATATAACATTACATAATGCCAGCTTTTCCCTCTCTAATGCTCTCTATATATATATATTGTGATTGGATTTCAATGCAAGTGACTTTCAATTCTTTAACTTTGAAATTAATTTTTCTGTACCCTTTTAGATTATTGGAAGTTACCTTTCTTATTTTTATATATTTTTTTGAGTACCAGCTTTCACATAGGATGGTAGACTGTCTTACAGTTTTGATGATTTGTTATTTATGTATCTTTTTAAGTTTAGCACTCTAGATTTCTTGTGTGTTTGATACCCTATGACCGTCTTGGTTTAGCATGACTAGTATACCTAGATGAGACTTTCACTACCAACGTACGCAATGACCCTGTATGTCATCCTTTTGATCACATGATTTGTTTTAATCTGGGACTTTGATTTGTGGGGGTTTGACCTAGAGGGAGTATGGACATTTTAAATTTCGAGGATGAAATTTTTCTAAGGTGGGTAGACTTGTAACACCCAATTTTCTAAAATGAGAGTAATTTTGAAAATTTATAATTTTAATCATTTATTGATTTGACATTTAAATCATGATATAATTTTGGTAATTTTTTAAATTATTTTAAAACTATTTAAAATCTTGACTTGTAATTTTGATGTTTTGCTAGTGAAACCCTAGAGACTGTTTGACCTAGAGCCTAACCATGTGATTAGGATGTTTTAATGTCATTTTTGGCCTAAGGATATTTTGCATTAGACTTCCTTGAATTATTTTGATATTTATTGCGTTGGTGATTGTTAATTTTGACCTTTGATAGGTGTGATGGTTTTGTGTCCGTATCGGATACGTATCAGTTTTTATTTATAAATGTTTGATGTGCCTCAAGGAGATTTTTTTTATTGCTGATTTTTTTGAAAATTATTTGAATGAGATAGTTTTCTGCATGTGTTTCCTGTGATTGCTTTGTTTTAATTTCGAGGACAAATTTTTTTAAGGTGGATAGATTTGTCATCCCCAGTTTCCAAAAACAGGGGTATTTTTGTTATTTTTTATTTTTAAATTATTTTAGAATTATTTATTTATTTATTGTAATATTTTGGGTTATTTGAGTCGGGTTCGAATTTCAACTAATTCCGACTTGTATCGGGGATCCGAGGTAGTTTTGACTCTAGCGGGCCCACACACTAGTTAGGCATGGCCCACATAATATTAATTTTAGTCCACATGATATTAATTTTAGTTAGTGACTAGACTAATTATTTTGGTTAGTATTAATATGGATTAGTGTTTTAGGATTGACCAAACTCCCTCCGACTTAACCCCTTACCAATGTATTAGTAAATAGACTAGAAAATGGGCTTTTGGACTTTTCTTAATAGGACAAAACCACCTTTATGGCCAGCCACAATAAGGATAGGGTTGAGCCTCCCATTTGTCATTATCCATCTATTTTTCTCTCTCTTGTTCTTCCCCAAATTCCTAGAGAGCAATCCCTAGCAATTTCTCCACCAAATCATTCCATTTCACCACCAAATCTTCTTCTTTCCTTCTCCATATAGCCAAGGAGGAAGCTACCCAAGTTTGGGAGGATTCGGAGCTCGTTCGTGTCCTTTTGGAATCTCTACGTGTCGGTGTCGCTCCGGGAAGGCTTTTCTTCGATTCGATCTACTGGGAGGTATAAATCCCTTCTCCTTTTCATTTCCTCATGCACATAGGTCTATTTTGAACCCATAGGAATGACTCCATAGTTGTATCTCCATTTGTGTCCATTTCGTGTCCATTTGGAGGTCATAGGAGTGTCCTTTGTATTGTGGTTGTGTCCATGTGGGAAAATCCCAAATTTGGACACACTATGTGTTGTTGTTATGTATGAATGAATTATTACATGTTTAATCTTATATTTTTGTATTGGAGATGTGTTCTATAGTGTCTCATATATACATATTAGTGTAGAGAGTGAGTTCTTGATATATTATGTTATATACTTGTGTTCTTTTGTCTCAAACTACCAAAATCCGTCATGATTTTTATCAACGTTTTTAATTTCAGCCCTAACTTAGAAATGTCATAACTTCTAGCTCAAAGCTCGGTTTAATCTCCCTTTTTTTAAAAGAAGCATATTGAAGTTAGCTTTCCAAAAACATATATTAATAGGCCTAATTCTTTCTGTAACTTTCTGGGGAATTATTTGAGTGTCAGCTGTACGAAAGACAAACGCGTTCTCGGTGTTTTCGCGATTCTGGGAGTTTCCGGAAACGAAAACGCGATCCGTTTAAATTTTGGAAAGCTAACACATAGATCTATAACATACTTTAATCCTAAATTTTAATTCGTGCTGAGATGGTACAGTATTGATTATTAGTAGGAGTTACTATTCGGCATATGTATTTTGTGCACCCTTGTGTGTAATATAATGTTCTATTTTATTTTAATCCATGTTAATATATATACATTATGTAATTAAATAGAGAATACAAGCATGAGTAAATGGTTAAATAAATGATGTATGAGGTGTAAGTATCCTATCTAATGAAAGCATGCATAAGTGTGGCTGGTAATGAATATGTAGGTTCCATAGTATGTAATGGATGGTGCATATAGTGGTGCAAGAGAATAATGAATGATGAATGAATGCAAGCATGAATGTAATGTAATAATAGATGTAATGTATGCAATATACAAGTTAATGAGATGTAATGTTCTATGTTAACACAAATCGTATATTACCTCATGTATCCCCTTACACTATGTTGACACTATCACACTTGACACATTGTTCACTTACACTTTGACACTCTTCGATATGTATACACTATGTATGCCCATTTAACCCTCACTTGCCCCTTTGCCATGTTCACATACACACACATAGCCTCTTAAATAAGTATTTATGAATATAGTTAACTTAGCTATGTATGTATATTATATATATGTTAGCATATTGTGTTGTAATATATAAGTTTATATAAACATTTAAAATGCCATGATTATAGACCTAATGTTGAATACCAATATATGCATGTGTATATATGTGTAGACATATATAGCTTAAAGTAATAGATTACCTAGTGTATATCCAATGTGAATTCTTGCCTATTTGAGTATTGAATAATTGCATGCTATATAGAGTTGGGTGTATGTTGGCTTGTATAGCCTTGTATTGATGTGTGCTTGCTAGGATAGTCTTGGTTAGGCCTAGTAAGACTTACTGGGCTAGGACATGACCTAGTTTGACCTAATTTGACTAGTGCAGTTGACCAGAGTTGACCAAGGGTTAACTTTGGCCTAGTTTGACCTAGATTCATGTAGAATACATTGTAGTACTTTATATTACCCTTCTGGACATGTTGTGACTTGTGCTGTTCTAATTAGGAGCCAGACACCTTGTAACCTGTGTTGCTTTAAATAGGACTCTGTGGCGTCAGATGGACCCCCTATACTTATCAGCTGTTCAGGTTATCGAGGCGAGTACATTCTCTGATCATTTCATATCCTGCTTAGAATTATTTCCTGCAGTAGATTACTTTACTTTTACTGTCACGTTGGTCACACGGATTGGTACTATATGGATCCCTTCTTGAGATATTATCCTTATGGAGCATCGGGTACTACATGTTCTGTGCGTTTCACTTACATGGCGTATCATATGCTTCATTGGTTCTTTGATCACTTACGATATATACTCTTATGATCGTAGAGTCTTCCTAGAATCCTTATCCTATTTATGGGACTACTATGTATCACCTTCGGGGTCTATCACCTTCGGGGTCTACTAACCTTCGGGGACTGTTACATAGCATCATATAACATAACCTGGTTGGATCCTTGTGTATTAATTGGGGGTACGGGGGAGTATAAATAGCCATGTGAACAATTCCAAAGTAGAATAGCCATGTAAGCCTCTTTAGTATAGCCATGTACAATCAAGCCGTTCACATGTCGACTTTGTGCTCTAAATCACTAGTCACTGGTAGCTCTTTACTTATAGTAGATATTTCTATTACAGCTTTCTCTTTTTGTTTACATACTGTACTTCTTTCAGTACTTGTATCTTACTTTACTGCATGAATATATTTTCTAACCTGCTATGAACTGTTGAGATGTATTGTGCTCGCTCCTGTCCTGACTGGACCTGTTGATAAATTTTACAGATGGCGTGGGATTGCCTGCTAGCCTAGAGGAGACACAGTAGAGGTTGTTTAGATAGTTATTTCATTTTGTCTGGAGTTGTATTTACTTTGTGGATTACTGTATTTGAGTTTTTATATGTATTTCTGGGTTTATGTATCTTAGACACTTAGACTTCTATCTCCTATATTTATTTTGGATTTCATATTTTATCTATCTTTATCATGCTCTACCATAGATGTGATTGAGACTGTATCTGCTATGTCACCCCCATTCGGGGAGTATAAACTGTTCAGTCTTATACTGTTAGATGCTTTGAGACCTAGGACAGCGTTCTACCGTCGACACTGTGGCATACGTAGGCTGGGCATTGTTACGTTCTCGTGCCCTAACTCTATGGTGCGGGTCGTGACAGAAACCTTGAACACCAAAGCAAGATTGGGATGAATCCATATAATCTCGCCGTTGTCGAGAGATAAGGGATTAAGACCTTCACTGGGTGGAAGTGGAAGATTCTCAATCTCAAGAGTCGCTTTAGGGATAGGAATGACGCCATGCTGTATCATCTGCGGAGGAAAATCACCGAATTGAACCGAGACCATATTTGCAGTCACGGTCTTCTCGTCTTGTTGTAGAGTAACAACACCAGCATTAACCAGTTCTTGAATTTTGCTTTTGAGCACATAACATGCTCGAGTGGGATGCCCAATGAACCTGTGGTAGACACAATACTTAGGATGATCTGTCTTACCGACTTCGTCAGGTTTTTTTGTATCTGGCAGTTGAATCTTGTTGCTTTTGATTAAACAATCAAAGATGCTAACAGTGTCATTCTCGTCAAAAGAATATTCTACTTTAGGACGAGGTTCCCTTGGCGGAGGGGCAGAAGGAGTAGACGTAGGTGGAGCTATATTAACAGCAAGAGACTCTTTACTCTTCAAGTTGATATTTAAAGTCTCCTTGCTCTTGCGGTTATTCTGGCGATTACCGCTACCTGACGTCTGATGCTCATCTCGATCGGGGTTAGACATTTGTACCCCTAGTTGCTTGAACTTGTCAGCGCTAACTTCAGCAGCTTTAGCGTTGACAATAAAGGATGGCCAGTCTTGGAATTGAGTCGATCCTGTCCACATGCTGATGATGGGTAAAAGATTTGCTTTGCAGGTGTCTATGGTGACAGCGGCCGGAGTTCCTGGAGGCATCTTCAAGGCTTCTCGTCGAAATCTTTCGATAAAACTTTCAGCAGTTTCATTATTTTTTTGCTTAATTTTATTAAGGGCTTACATGGTCATGTCATTGACTCCCTCATAAAATCGTTCTAGGAAGATTTGTTTGAGACCCGAGAAGGATGTAATACAGTCATCGGGCAGGCTTCTATACCAATCGTATGTAACACTGGCTAAACAGTCGACAAATACTCTGGTAAGAAGAGCGTCATTTGGCTGGAGTTGAACAGTCATTAATTACCTCAAAGTGATTGATGAACTGACTAGGAGAAGTGCTGCCATCAAACAACGAGATGGTTGGAATTTTGTACTTCAGAGGGAATGGAACTTCCTTCCATTCTACTGGGTAGGGCTGTTTGATCCCTAGCCTTTGCAAGTTGTCTTTCTCTTTAAAGGCCTCGAACTGGGTTCGTAAGAGTTTTACAGCTTCATTGACATCCTCTGATGATGAAGAAGGAGCAGGTGGAGTCTGAGTGTTAGGAGGAGGAACTGCATGGTAAGTACCACCCCCAGCACCTGATTGGCTGGGTGTAGGTTGAACTTGTACAAGAGGTACTTGAGGAGATACCACTCCCAGTCCAGCATTGACAGGTACCGAAGATGCTATAATTTTAGGACTTAAAGCAGGTACAGTCGGTGGTGTGGCATGTTGTGCCACAATGATAGAATGCATACTGGCGACCATTTCAGCCATGGTCTTCAGCTTGTCTTCTAGTGCAGCAATTCGTTGTTCTTGATTTGCTGATGTTGAAGCATCTGGATCCTCATTGACAACATAAGCTGTCACTTCTCTTGGTACAGTAGAGGACACTGTCTGTTCAGAGCTTTCGCTGTATGCATCATAGTCTGAGAAAGAGTCGTCTCCTGAGTGAGAAGGAAAGAGACGTTCGGAAGGATCTTGAAGATTCCTTTGACCGATTGTGTCTCGGCTTCGGGATCTGGTATGTTGGAATACTCCTTCAGAAGATTCTTGGAGTAGATCCAAATACCGCTGGCTTGGCTTGTGAGGTTTCCCGTGCTTGAAGCACTTCCTACCCCAGTATCTCTGGAAGTTATGTTAACAGAAGCGTACAACACTTCTTCATCCTCTGACATAGCTTCAGAGTTTGCAAAAGTCAAACGATCGAAGACAGATCATTTTGTTGTCTGACAACAATATTGAATGATGACTTTATGATTGCAATGATGATCAGATGGTTGAGCTGGAGGTATTGAGACATTGTCCCGTTTTAGTCTGAGATGTTCTCGGAGATCGGAAACAACAGCAGGACGAGAAAAACTCTAAGGGATCTGTTCTTTGATAATGTTTGGAACATGATTCTGATTCTTCAAATATTTTGTCCCTTGAGTATATAAGGAAGTGCTCACTTCATTAGCATAGGTGTTAGGATTTTTAACCCTGGTGTTTTGCTTTTGATGATGTTTGGTCTTCGGTATTGGCTGTTTGCGTTTTGCCGAAGTTGGTTTGTTAAGATAAGTTCTTAAATCAGCAAATTCACCCCCAGGGGTTTCTGTTTGAGACACCAGCAATTTTCTCTGTCTTGAACGGGATATTTTGAGAGTTGGGAGGTCTTGGAACTCTGCTACCGGGGTAGGCAGAATACCTCTTTGATCAGTACAAGTTCTCTTGTCACGAAGGGAAGAAGAGCCCTTGTTTGAAGGAATTCTTGTACTGACTGGTGCTGAGGCACGTTCAGATTGATCTTCTACGGTAAAAACTGAGGAAGATTGAGAAAAGACCAAAGGGCCTTTTCCTTTGTTTTGTATAGAAGGGTTAGCTAAAAAGCATTTTCCTTTGTTGTCTTCCAAGTCATGAGACAAGGAAGTCTGAGAAAAGACCAAAGGGCCATTTCCTTTGTTTTGGAGGGGATGAGGAATAGCCAAAGGACTACCCCAGTAGATTGCGCAGGAGCAACAGGGTGTTTGAGAGGAGGAGCAGAGCTTTTCTCCTTATTATGAGAAGAAGAGAATTTAGCCAAAAGGCTGTCACTCTTAGATTGCGCCAGCATGATTTGCGCATGAGTTGATGGAGCACTGGTTTTGGACACAGAAACTGTGATTTGCGCATCAGGAGTTCTTGCCACAGAGTGCTTAGGATAGACTCTAGTTGCTGGAGTGTTGGTTTGCGTAGGAAGATTAGCAGCCAACTGCGCTAGAGGCATAGGAGTCTTGCACTTAGCCAAGGCAGCATATGAAGTCTTCTGTGCACTGGCAACAGCAGATTGTGCAGCCATGGCAGAGACAGATTGTGCAGCAGGCTTGGTGACTGAAGCCTTGGACTGCGCAGAAGTCTTGGTGGCAGACTGCATAGGAGTCTTGCTGGCAGAGACTTTGGATTGTGCAGCAGTCCTTGGGACCCATACTGGATGCACTTTGTTTGTGGCAGAAGTTGTCACTGTGCGAGGAGTGGTCTTGGAGTTGATCAAGGCTTCGTAGGCTGTTTGGTTGATCTTCACAACCAGCGACTTCTGCGTCTTTCCGATAGACGCTACGTCACATTGAGTTGTCACTTCCTCGTCGGAGGAGAAAGTCGTCCCCAGCAGAGTCGCCATTTTGTTTGCAAAAACAAATGTATTGAACTTTATTGATACAAACTTTTTAAAGATTATAAGAATTCTGGAAAAGTACAACTGTAGGAATCCAATCTAGAAGACGATTGCTTTATCCCTTGGACGATGTGAACTTTGAAGACGATAGCCTCGGAAGTGGAATTGAAGGCAAAAGCCTCAAAGAATTGAAGACAAAAGCCTCGGAAGAATGTAGCAGCACTTGGGCAAGAACTCCTGGACTCTCTGATAATTCTGAACTTTATGTCTGATCCCCTTGAATGGAGACTTGAAACTCTATTTATAGAGTTCTGGAAATAACTAATTTTTAGTTATTCTAGACTGCGCATGATGGATTGCGCATGAATTGGATTGTGCAACAGTAGACTGCGCAGGCAGTTGTCTGATCATGGGCCAACTGTCTTGGACACATGGCATCATTTGATTAAAATATGCAAGATCGTGCATAGACGGTTGCCACGTAATGAGCAATTGATGGCATGAATGCCACGTATATGTTGTCATTTGTGTTGATAGAGCGCGCAACATGAATTGCGCTGGCTTTGGATTGCGCAGGAATGGACTGCGCAGGCATGGATTGAGCCAATATGGATTGCACATCAGACAGGTTGGCCGATTGCGTCCAGCTGTCCTCGAGTGCCGTACTGCACGATTAAACAAACAGTCGTCTCGTTCTCTGTGCTGTCAGCTGTCAGAAGATTTGATTGTGTCAGGTAATGATGATTATTTATCACGTCAGCCTGCGCGCTTGAGATTGTGCGCAGTCTAGTGTACGCAATCTGTATGATGCACAATCTGATGTCTGCGCAGTTCATTTGAAAGATGTATTACTTGATCTTCATGACTTTGTTGATGTGTGCAACTTGATTATTTAGGACCTACAGTCACCAAAAGCAGGGTTCATACGCTTTTATGCGGCCAGAAAGAGTGTTACCCAAGCTGCATGAACCTTATGCAGCTCAAACATATGTGGCCCCAAAGTCTCCGAACTTCATGCAGCCAAGGGCGACTGTAACCCAAGCCGTATAAGCTTTATGCGGCCCAAAAATATAGAATCTATGTGGCTTAAAAGTCCTTAAGCTATATACGGACTAAGGAAGATTGCAATTTAAGCCGCATGAGTCTCATACGGCCCGACATGGTCGAAAAATGAGAAACTCATACGGCTCAAAATGATTCCTATCCTGCAATAGGACACGTGGCAGGCTGACCAAGTCTCAACCACCCAGATTTGCTGCAACAAAATCCCAACAAATTGACAGCTGGCAGCCAAAGAGTGGGTATTCACGTGCTGATTAGCCACGTGGCCACAGGCCATCTATGCAACTCCAAATACATACCACTATAAATAGCAGGGTGCCACACCCCTATAAAAGGCTGGCTACCTTCGAAAGGTAATTTCTTCAAGAGCTAAAGACTGCGTCAGATAGTTCACGGAGTAAGGCAGAGTTGATACCCTTTTCCGAGCCTCCACCGTCACCCCCAGAATCCAAAACTAAACAATTGTACTTAGATTATTTCCTAGGATTTCGTTCTAGGCTTTTTTTATAAGCGATTTTGCAATCAATTTTAGTGTTTCTGTAATACATGTCTTTGATTTTTAATGGCAAACACCCTTCACCTGTGAACATTGATTTTACGGCTTTTCATATATACTCTCTAGAGTGTTATGTATAAGTGTAAGCTACTCTGATACATACTATAGTAATGTCCTGCACCTCTAGAGGGGGGTGAATAGAGTATGTGTGTGTGCAGTAGAAAGGTAATCCCCAAATTAAAATTTATATATGTAAGTGGTTTTATAGATGATAATTGCTAGGCAGATGATTACAAGCTACAAAAAATTAAATATGTAATGTAAAGACCATCAAAAAAGCTAACTCATGACACAGAGATGTATTGGTTTCCCTTTGAGAGGACTAGTCCAGTCTCGAGTACTCTTGCTCAATGTTAATCCACTATGGCACAAGCTTTGAATTCGAAACGCTTATACCTCCTTTCAACTACGAGTTTTTATCCAAAGGACTCGCAACTTCAAATAAGGCAAACTTTGAAAACTAGAACATTTTCGGAAAAAAGCCTTCTCTACGAACTCGAATCAAACTCTAGATCGAACCAGAATGGCACTTGGCTTGGCTAGGAGTTGCAAAGGCTAGATATGAAAGTGTAAAGCTCTTGAATGCTTCTGAATAGATAGAAAAGAGAAGAACGAATGAGTGATTTGGAATGAGATTCTCATCTATTTATAGCACTTTTATGGATAGAACTCGACATGATTTTGGGTGCAGATTTTTCGTAATTCCAAAAATGGCTGCAGATCGTCAGGAAAACTACAAGTCTTATGAACAGCCATGACCGAACTTGGGCAGAGTTCTGGCCAAACTCTCATACTTAGTTTCCTAACCAGTTTGTGTTCTTAATGAAGATTAAATTGGGTATATTGGGTATTGGACTATTTGGTTATTAGATATTGGCTAGTACGAAATGTGGAGTAGAATATTTATGGATAGGTAAGCTATTTTGAAAGTGAACTTTAGTAACATAGGCAGTTGCCAATCCGATCGACCTCATATTTTTCCTAGACTTAGTAAAGTGTAAAATATAGAATAAAATAGGAAAAAATGTCTTGATCGGCATCTGTAGTCTTTGTTTGATGAAGACGATAAGTGGTAGCAGTGTGGAAGTAGACATTCTATTTTTGAACCTGTAGCTATGTATTATTTGCGTATTGACCAAAGTTTATGTTGATTATCAAAATCAGGTGTGACCATGACCTATGGGCCAATATAATATTCTCATATTGCATAAAAATCCAAGTGTGTATTTCAATATAATGCTTCTCCTTGTCTTGACTTATGCATATATAGGGTGTGGTAGCCCATGTGGTTGGTGGGATATTTTCCTAGAGGGAAAGGATCAAAACACCCTAGAAGCAATCTTTGTTTTTCTCACTCATTCTTTGGAATTTCCTTTTGGAGCTAAGCTCTGAAGGGGCTTGGAGACTCAGAATAGGACGAAGGGCACAAAGTGGTGCTTTGATGGCGCATTTCATACATAAGCATTGGACACTTGTGGATATTGTTGTGTGAGTTACATAGCGAATTGTTACATGTAAGCGCTCAACGTAGGTAATGCGTGCAAGAAGAGCTGCAGCTCTGTATGTACGTAAGAATAGTTGCAGTTCAGCATGCAAATTTGTGTGCACTATACTTTTTGGCAATTCTTGTGGATATTCAGTTTAAGCCACTCGTTATCTTTTGGGATTCGATTTAAATTGCTCTTTATCTTCAGGGATTAGTGGGTGTAGCTGATTAGGGTTTTGTATTTGGCCTCATTATGTATATTTTTTTCTCGTTTGAGAAAGATGGAGGAAATATACGACTTCATGAGAATTTTTACATCAACCACCAGATCCACAAAAATGGCCATTTGTTCAGGAGTTCATCCGTTCGAGTTCCTCAAAGGTGACAAGAATGTCCCAGAAGTTCAATCCTTTGATCTTGCTGGTAACTGGAAGTAGATCGTCCACAAGGGTGAATCTTGCTTTGGCCAATGGTGATCATCATCACCCTAGCAAGGAGATTTCTATTTTGTTTTTTTATCTTTTTTCTATTGTGTCACGCAACAGAACCAGAGTACCGGAGAGCGAGGGACAGACACAACCAGCTACGTACATTGAGGTGCAACCCACCTCGCAGTAATGTCATGACTGTCTAGATGCATGAGTGTTTATCGGTGTAACCCACCTCGCAATAATGTCATGACTGTCTAGATGTGTGAGGGTTTATCTACAAGCCAACAATCTCTTATGGTCAGAACAAGCCCAGTGTCTCAATCTCAAGCAAACAAGTAAATGTTACAAGATATTAGATTATCAGACATACAAAGTAAGGTGTCACAAATATTACATATTCAGATGATCATGAAGATAGTCATACAAAATACGAGACTAGCAAGAGTTAAGTCATATATGATCAACCCTAGGATTTGTCAATCATGTTACAACCCTTAGGTAAACAGAAGTTTAGTTTCAACACGAGCTAACACTTGTTCGACGGCTAAACGCCTCAAAAGAATCATTTAAAATAGAGTGGGAGAGCAAAATAAGAACCCACTCGTTGTCGGGATTACATCTGATGTTCACTATCTGGCTGGAAGGAAGGAAGATCCTCGGGTGCTACTCCGAAATTTGGCCATACAAAACCAGCTGGGTCAGAACCCAAAAGAGCAAGTGCCACAAGGGAGGCTTCACTTAAGAACTAAAACCAGGATATTAGAACATAAAGACATAAATAATTGCAAGAATACATGAGTTAGAAAATAGGATGATAAATGATAAGATAACTAAGAAGCTATTCTGGAAACCAAGTTATAACTCGTAAACCAAAAAGGGACCGGGGTGATAACCCTTCACCTGAACAGAACTTAGTCTTTAACCATTTATCAACAAGAGTAAGGCATAAAAAATAATGCATTGAAGTAACCATATACTGGAACTGTCTAGACAAGACTAGACTCCATCCATCAATCATGGCCAAGTAAGAGTATGGCTTGATACTTTAACTAACTAGGGTTGTCACAAGCCTAGTTACTAGCAAGATGCAATGAGATGTTCCCACAGTCACAAGCCCTGCAGCTACACAGGTGTCACTTTCTGTTTTCAGAATACGTATTTTAAATGCATGTACTGCTTAAATATATTTATTTAATATTTATCATGTGTTGTTCTGTATTTAAATTCATTTAATTTTATGTTAATTATTTTTTTGCATTTTACTTTCTGCATCTTTATTCTCTGCTTTTACTTTGCTTTTGGGTTCGGCCTAGATTGGTTTGTTTTGGTTTTTCTTGGTTCATCATGAACTGAACCCAACTCCCCACCTACCACCACTCCTTCATTTAAACCCCCAAAACCCTTTCTCTCTCTTCATTCATTACTTCTCCTTCACCATTACTCCTCTTCTTTCTCCATTACTCCTCCCCACCTACCTAGCGGCATAGGCAAGTGCCAACTTGCTTCTTGATAGACTTCTATTTTTGTTGTTCCATTGTCTTCCTCTCAAGATTCTTAGATACTTTAGTACTTAGCATTTTCAATTTCCATGCCTCATTTCATGTAGATCTAAGTTTAATGCATTTTCGGATTTCTTAGGTTTTGATCTAGTAACTTTGTTATTTTTCAAGTTTTGATGGTTTTATGTTGTACATAATTTTGTTCTACCCCATTTTGACCTATGGAAGTCCAGATTTGGACTTGGAATGAAGGATTTAGATAGCTTAGAAGAAATGGCTTCCATGGTTCTGATTCTCAAAAAATGGAGAAGAAGAACAGTACTTTACCGCATGAACTTTCATGCGGCAAGTTTCCATTCCTGGCTGCATGAGACTTTCTGGGCCGCATGACCTTTCGGCCGCATGAAGCTCATCTCTGAGCCGCATGAGTATATGATCTTTCGAGCCGCATATACTCCCAATTGCCGCAGCCGCATGAAACTTTAAACATTTTCAGCCGCATGGGATTCACAATTTCGAGCTTCATATAGGTTTTCATTTCTTAGACGCATGTGCCGTACCTATTTCAGCCACATGAGCTCTGATTAAATTCGACCGCATGGGCGCATGTCCCTCCGGGCCGCATATGACTTTACTTTCCCAGCCGTATAAGTGCACGTTGTCCTCAGCCGCATAGGACCAATTCCTTTCGGTCGCATGGAATTTGGGGCGTATGGAGCCCGTAGCCGTGCCAGCCCAGTCTCCCCTGGCCGCATGGCATGGAGTTGCGCGGACTTAGTTTCCAGCCTCAGGGCATTTCTCAGCCGCATGGACATAACTACCCAGCCGCATGAATGCTAGCCCATAATGCCTTTTGGCTGATGCTGTCCCGGGTTGGCATTTATTGACATTGATTGATTTTCTTGGCATTTATTGACAATGATTGATTTTATTGGCATTTATTGACATTAATTGGTTATCTTGACATTAATTAACATTGATTGTTATCTTGGCATCTTGGCATTAATTATTAATTATTTGGATTTATAATTGATCATGCGTTCCTAGTTGGAACTAAGAGACTGGCTATTCGTCTTATTGAAATAAATGAATGAGACACGAACTATTGAAATCGATTGGCCGATCTTGAATATTGGCATACAGGCATGTGCAGGCTTCAATTTATTTATTCTTCTACAAAGCAGCATGTGTACTTTATGGTCAAGGCATGATTATTCCGTAGATAGTTTTGATTTTTGCATTACGCTATGTAAGACCTACAACCTAACCGCACGGGTATCGTTGTAGAAGTGCATATCGTACCCCGTACGAAAGTACTTATTCTGAATGACCATGACCCACGGTATGGGATTTCAATTAACATAGAGTCTACTAAGTTAAAAAAAATAATGATTGCATGGAGAGAATGGATTCCCGAGTTCTTACATGACAGCACTCTTCGGGACTATTAAGTACCTGACAGGCCGGCTGGTTCCCACAGATACTGCAAATCTGCCACACGGGCAGGGAGCGGTATCTGCTTATATTATTGTACATGGTATATTAATGACGGACGTCCCGCTGGGACTCATCTAATTCATGATTGGCGCAATTGATTGATTGGATAGACTAGCCTTGCTCGTACATAGTAAGAACTGAGGAATCCTTATTGCATATTCACAGGATAACTTGGAACTCACAGTAGCAAGCTGTAGTAGTTGTATGGTCGTTTAAATTGATTTGTTTGTGTACTGTATCTACTCTGTTAACTAACTGAGATGGTCAGAATATCAGGGTATGACGGGCCAACTTCTGTCCTTGTTTGGTTGGGAGGTTGGTTCGAAGTGTCGTGATGTTATGTGAACCCCAGTAGCAAGCAGAGATCTATATATCATAATCTCTTATTACTGGTCCAGTTTCTCATATCGTGCTTCCTTGTGGTACTTGCTATTAGAGGTCTAACCTCTCTTGTTTTGCATGGCCAGATTTAGAGCCAGTCTCTAAGGGCTCAGCTTACTTCCACCTCCAAGATGGTCAATACTAGAGGGATGATCGCAGGAGGACTCGAGTGGGTTCCTTACTTCTTCGCTCATTTTGTTAATTACTTTATACTTTGCCGTTTGGCACCGACATGTTAGTCGGATTGTCTTGTAATTACTTTACATAATTATAATTAAGTCGGACTGCAGCTGATAACAATTGGGTATACTTTGCGATATCATCTGGCTATGTTTTGTAAAGCCAGATATCAAGAATATTTTGACTGAGCGTTTGGGACATCTTACTGCTTTATCTTATATGTTCTTTATTTCTGTTTCTTGTTTGAATGATTAAGACAATAGATGTGAAGTGATCATAGCAAGACTTTCATGTAGTATGTACCCCCTCGTCTTTTAGACAGCATTGATCGTATTATACGGTATTCATCTACCCGTAGTACGTAGCTGGCTGAGTCATTCTCCCGCTCTCTAGTATTCTGGTTCTGGGGCGTGACTAGGTTTTAGTGGTGGCCCATGCAGGTCTGATTTCAGACTTATGGGATGTTTTGATTTATAGGATGTCTCAATCACACATGTTCTCCCTTGATCTCATGGTTCGTTGTTCTCAACCCTAGCTTGACATTTCCGTATCCTTCGGCTTCATTGATCCTTCATGTCCGGTCGTTTGATTGCTCTCTTGTCCCTTGCTGCCCTTGTTGCTGCTGCACAACATGGTCAGGACTGAGCAGCAACAAGAACAGCAAGGACAACTTGACCATGTTGGTCAGCAGCAAGGGCCAGTACTACCTCAAGAGACTATCCAAGAAGAAGTGATAGTGGAACCAGCAGCCGGATCACAGTATCCGGAGGTTCCTACACTGCCCATAGTTCCCCCTACCCCAGTGGAAGTGGGCACACCGGCCCTTCTGGAGATCATGAGAGGGATGATGGCTACTCAGCAACACCAGATGTTAGCCCAATAGCGCATACACGCTCAGTTGTAAGAGCAGAATGTACTACTCAACCAAGGATTACAGACGACTTTGGAAAGATGGACGAGGACAGATTCAGGAGCATCAACCAGATTTTGTAAGTACAACCCCTGCCGTTTCGAGGGCACGAAAGATGCCTTCTCAGCAGATGCGTGGCTTAAGGATATTGATGCTATTCTGACAGCAGCTAAGGTACCGGAAGAAGAACGTATGGATCAATTAAAGTTGTTACTTCAGGATCTCTCACGTGATTGGTGGAAATCAGAGAAAGTAGGTATCAGACGTCCTGTTGCTTGGGACGATTTTACTGTAAGATTCAAGACGAAGTACTATGGAGTTGTAGCGAAGTTTGGGCTACAATAAAAGTTTATCAACCTCAGACAGGCTGGCAAGACTGTAGATGCTTATGCAGCGGAGTTCTGCAGATTAAGTAGGTTCGTCCCAGAGATGGTAGCAACAGAGAGCCAGAGGGCCATGAGGTTCCAGCAAGGGTTTCATCTTGAGCTCTTGTAATTGATAGAGGGGCACAATTACCAGACTTTCGATGAAGTGTTGACGACAACTCGAAGGCATGAGATCACCATTCAGAGGATCACGGTAAGGACTGGAGGTCAGAAGAGATCCCACAGTCAGATTGAAGGAGGAGGGGGAGTAGCGTCCCGGACAACAGCACCGTCCCTTGGCGTTCGCATTCACGATATGGCAATGCGAGGGCCAGTACCACCACCAAGGTAGCAGCAACAGCATCAGAAGAAGAACCAGCAACCCCCAGCAGGCTGCACTTATTGTTGGAAGGTAGGGCACACTAGAGATGTGTGTCGAACATTGAACGGGCAGTGTTTGATATGTGGAAATCCAGATCATCGGGTCACCACCTGTCCCATGAATTCGAGGTCAGGAGGACCAGTACAATAATTTCCTGCTCTGCCAGCACCAGGGACAGGCCAGTATCGAGGACCAGCGGTGGCAGTGCGACCGTTGGCACAGCGCCTGTTCATGACACAGGCTCAGATGTTTTGACAGCAGGGACCGCCGATGCAGCAGTACCAGCATAGACCACCCCAGCATCATCAAGGAAGGGGCCAGCAGTAGTGTCAAGACCCGCACCCTAGCATAGGGCACGAGACGTGGGTACGTCCAGCCTACGCCACAGTGTCGGCGATAGAACGCTGTTCTAGGTCATCGTCCCGTCTAAAACAATATGTTATACTCTCCAGACGGAGGACAAACACATAAGGATACTATCTCAATCACAACTCTAAAAATAGATAACAGCACGATGAAATAGATAAGATAATCCACAAGAGAGAGAACCAGGAGTGATAGTAAAACAGTTCTATTAAACAAATACAAGATTTCAAATACAACTCTAAGACAAACAATAAAGAAAATGAATAAACTCTAGGTAAATACTCCAAGCTCTACCAGTGTCCTCTAGGCTAACTGTGAACTCCAAGTACCTGTAAAATTTTATCAACGGGTCCAATCAGGACAGGAACGAGCACATATCTCTCACAATAGTTCATATCAGGAATGGACATATAAAGCAAGCTATAGAAAACTATACATGAAACGCTGTAAAGAGAAATCAACAGGAGAGAAGATATAACTGAGATATAAATATGATAAATAAAGAATATAACCTTCTACGTGAATCAGAGCATGAATTGGTTATGTAAACAGCTTGGGTTGCACATGGATACAGCTATGGAATGCACATGGATAACTACTGGGGATAATGATCACATAACCAACTACACTCTTCCTGGCCCCAACCAATACACAAGGATCGAAGCTTGTTATGTTATTGCACATGGATAACAACTACTGTATACATGGAGCTCATATGGTCATGAGTGTACATGAATAACACATTAGTGAACATGGATAAATATGATTACATGGAGCACATGATGAACACGATAAAGTACATGAAACATGACATACTCGATGTATCCGAGGGGATAATATCGCATGAAAAGATCCAGAGGGTACTGATCCGTGTGAACGTCGTGTCAGCATCAAGTATACTAGTCTATAACAAGAGTACATATCCAAAGAAGCATGAAAAGATCAGAGAATGTACTCGCCTGGTAATCCAAGCCGCTGATAAATGTAGATGTCCAACTGGAGTCACAGTGTCCTATTTAGAGTAATCACAAGTCACAAAAAGGTCTAATATGAAATAAAAGTAATCTACAGTGCATTCTAGATAGTTCTAGGTCCTTCTAGGTCAAAGTCCAATCAACAAGTCCACTAAGTCAACTAAAGTCAAATTAGAGTCAAACTAAGTCAACTAGTCAAATTCTAGTTCAATATGGGTCAAACTAAGTCAATGGTTGATCTATAGTTGACTTTTGGTTAATATAGTCAACTTGGTGAAAGGGGATCAACTCTTGTCTCTAAGTATTAAACTATGAGGTTGTACTAATTCCGAATTACGGAAAAATAGGAATTAACTAACTAATGGTGACACCTAGAGAAAATATCTATAAACATTGTCGGATGATAAAACAAATATCACCAACATGTCCAGAAGTATCAAATCAGCTAGGATTGCCTGTCCTTAAGTCCAATTCTGGACACAGGAGCAAAACAGTAATTTTGGGCAAAAACAATATCCGTCGTTGGACCCGCTTTGTACCGAAAAGCGTGCCAGAGTCAACGGTCTCTAAAGTCGTCAAACTACATGTCTACGGAACCGGTTTTCCGATATGAACCCAACTGTATGTCCAAAGTTGGATTCCGACGGGCCGTGCACAAAATCGCCCGTTGAGTGGGACCGTGGGGCCCGCAAAACGACGTTCGATTCGACTATCTCAGATTTGGACCAAACTTGGCATGCAGGACCAGAAAAATGATACGGTCTTGTTGGCGCAAGTTTCAGCTCGATTTGACGATCGTGCACAAAGTAATTGGAGAATTTTTAAAGTACACGATACGGCAAAATTTGACGAATACGCATCAAATTCGTCGCGCACACGCGACCAATTTGAATTCCATCAAAGCCCACACGACCACGAAGCCGTTACGCAGCTTTCGATACTTTCGTTTCATGACCACGTCGTCCCGATTGGCGTGACGCACGACGTGTGGAACAATTTCAATGTTTTTAAAACAAGTTTTTGGAAAACTTTGGGATTCGATTTCTCGACGCTCAGTCGATTAATTCAAATTCTGCAAAAAGGGTTGTGAAGCCCTATAGGGTGTCTAGGATTGTCTTTAAATAGTTTTTCTAATAGGTTATTGGGTTGATGATGATTCATCCGTAAACAGGAGTACTTCGACTGCTTTAATGTCTTGTTTTTGAACGGTTATTCGCTCGACTTTGAGTCGATTTCTCCTAGGCTTTTACTGCGATCTATACTAATCTAGTTTAGAGGATGTAAAGTGGGTTGGATTGGGAGCATACCCGAAAAGACGGTTTGGCGAATGGTCGATTGTGCGTGAAGATCCTTCGCGACGAAGTTGCTCGTCCGCGGCTGCTGTTGCTCCGCTCCTTCGCACGCAGGCGCGCGTGCGGCATTTTCGGCCGTTCCGACCGCGCGCGGTGGCACTGCGGTGGCCGGGGCATGCGCGCAGGCCGGGGCTGGGGGTGGCGTGAGTTGCGTTAGGGTTTTGAAGTCGACTCTCTCTCTCTCGTGTTTATATATTATGGGGGGCTCGGTTTGTTTCTACTACTCGGCTGGGTATTGCTATTAGTATTGGGTTTGGGTGTTTGGGTCTCAGCTCGGGTTTGAGCTGGATTGGCCTGGGCTCGGGCCTGGCTCTGGGTTGCGGTTTGATAGGGTCGGGTTGGGGGCTAGCTCTATTGCTATTCATTCTTATTCTTTCTACAAGTAATTACATATATAATTAATCCATATATATACATGTGTGTATATATATCTATCTAACTTTAAATACTCATATGTATACCTACACGTATACGTATATATGAATACATATATATACACATATACACGAATACAAATATTTATATATATACACACTTAAATACATATACTTTTATATATAATCCTATATACATACACACATATGTATATATATACATATATACACATCCATATATACACACATACACTCGTATAATATATACACATCCATATAATATATATATATATATATATATATATATATATATATATATATATATATATATATATATATACACACATACACTCGTATAATATATAAAAAAAGAAAAATATATATATATATATATATATATATATATATATATAAAATATATATATATATATATATATATATATATATATATATATATATATATATATATATATATATATATTTATATATACTCACAAATACTCACATATTATATATATTTATATATACACAACATACACATCTATATATAATTATACATATATATAATATTTATATATATACATATACCAATACACCCACTAAATAAACTCCATAATACCAATAATCCACAGATAATCTAAAGAGTCTTGGTGGACATATCTGGTCTTAGGAAAATGTACCAATATTCTAAAACTCTATTTAAATAATAACAATAATAATAATAATAATAATAATAATAATAATAATAATAATAATAATAATAATACCCATTTTGTATAAATAACCAAATATTTAGGAAACATCGTTAAGTCTTCCCAAAAAGATATAAAATATTTGTACATACCTATAAGTATGTCTACATAGGCTTGGACTTGGTTTGGGTCCAATTTGCACTAGTTTGGTACAACCGGGTACCCTAAAACTAAATATTATAATTAATAAATAAATAATCTTCGATAAGGGTTACGTCGCAACTTGGCCTGGTTTTCCTAGTTAGGACATCACTATGGCTCGGCCTTCTCTACCAGGGCTAATACACTAGTCAAAGCATGCCATTGCACTATCCTTGCCATAATTCATAGTCACCTTGTACTCCAAATCTCAACCATGGCTGAAATCATCTACCGTAATAATTAACAAATACTTGTTTATAAATATCATAAAAATCACTATTTAACTCAATTAAAATAAAAAAAATATTTTCAAAAATTTTCGGGAAGGGGAGTTACGAATCTACCTACCTTAAAATAATTTTGTCCTCGAAATTTAGGTCGGTCGTACTCCTTCTAGGTCAACACCCAACAATCAAAGTCTCTAAGAAATTTTTTTTCTTAATCATACCATTAGGAAGAATAACATATGCAGGATCATGGTCAAATCATAGGAGTTGAATGTCTTTCTTAGGTGTATAAGTCATACTAGATCAAGCCAGTCATCGGGTATAAAACATACAAACAGTCTAGGGAGTCCAATTGGAATGATAAGGGAACGCCAATCATCAAGGTCGTAGGGCAGTCTACCAACCTTTATGAAATTGGCAACGATCAAGGAACATAACTAGTAACTAACTCTGAAGGGGTACTAATTCCAAATATAATCAAGAAAATCAAAGTATAAATCACAACTTGTCAATAGCACAAAAATCCAAGCACACTATATATATATAAGAAAATTTTAGTCCCAATACGATCTAAGTTGATCAATCAGGGTGAATCGATGTTTGGGCACGATAGAGAACGAGGTCATTGAAGTCTGAGCACGAGTATCCAAGATTTGAAATCCATGTCACAATTGGTTTAATTCGATTGAATAAGATCCCAATATATTGGATGATAAAAAGGATGACCAAGTCAACTGGTCGGTCAAAGGATTTAGAATTTAAAGGATGATGCAAGGATATAGAATTGAATCAACTTCCTCCTTTGGATAGGGAAACTATATGTGATACCTCGGGTCTGTCTAATAAGTATAGTGTCTTGTCTTTCTGAAATATGTGAAAGGCAGACAATAAAGAGTTCAAAGGCGATGTTATTGAGTATAATACGTGGCTCATAGATGACTAAATAGTTCAAAGGAGAATTGTCAAGGCTGTCGCGGATGAGACTCTAGGGCAAGTTTGACTATGTCTCCATCCACGTAGAATAATATATAAAAAGCGAACCAAAGTGCAATAGGTTGATCAGACCATCTTGTACCGGTTCTGATTAGACAATATGTTAGTTGGTGCCGGCCTCCAATAATATATGTCATGATCAAGCTCGAAAAGAAGATAAGCTTACAAAACTGGTTCTAAATTAGCAACATAAGGTAGTCAAAATATAAGTAAGGATAATGATGAAAAAAATTAAATAGTCTAAGTGAACTTATCAATGTGGTTCACAATGACTAGGATTTACTGGGTAGTGAGGCATTTTACCCACCTTAAAGAGTTAAACTAATAGGGTGATAGAACAACGGGTCAAGGCATCAAGATAAAGTACAAAGTTGAGCATTTAAAAAATTAAGCAGAACACCAACACATATTGGGTCAAAAGAAATGAGTCAAGTTGGATTTCTAATTGAAATTGAAAATAGTTGGTATTATGGTATAGATCATAGTTAGTCATTTCGATTCGAAAGTCATATCAAATGGATAGTATACAAGGAGATGAGTTTAATGGGACACGATATGCCCACATGAAGATGGACTCGTCTGGGCCTTGCACACAATTTGTTGGAGGGTAACAGCTTGTATTACACTCCGAGTATCAAAGTCATGGTGAGAAATGTCAAGGATAAAAAAAATAGAAAATTGAAGTTCAAGAGGTGACATTAAATGCACAAAGTAAAGGAGATCAAGTTGAAGCACAAAATAAAATCAGTTACAGAATAAAATAATTTAGGGATACAGTTCTAGAGAGAGAATATTGTTAAGGAATGATCAAATCATTATTCAAATATTATGAACGGTTAGAGAGTCACAATAAAAGATCTAGATTTGAGGAAAGTCAAGTATCATCTGCCTCTGAAATCCTGAAGTTCACCTGATCATAATTGCCAATCGTATCTTTACCTTACTAGTCTTCCTATGATAATTCAATCCTCATATGTTTACCATGCAGATTTTACAACCTTCCGTTATCTAAATCCTTACCATGGCCATTATAGGCAGGATTCTAAATTTTTAAAACATTTCTCATGAAGCATGCCCCTTCTTATTAAGAATCAATACTATTCATTTTAAATCAATTTCCATATTTCTTCACATTGTCCCAATTTAGATCCGAAACCTCTAACTCAATTTTATGAGATCTTTAAACTGTTTAAATTATTTTCTCGTATCATTCAATTTCCAAAACCTCTAGGCCTTACAAACTTATTTTTCATCGTAAAGTCAACCTTTATATTTTCTCCGACATACACCTATGAATATTATTCTCTATTTTTTTAAATTTTCACAACAATGTCCAAATTTCTATAGCCATGTGTCCTCTCTATCCCTAGTCATTTCCTTGCAATATCTTGTTCAATTTCATATCTTCATTGAATACAATTTAATTCTTTTTTCCATTTACTAACCTTCTTTAAAGCCTTAGGGTAAAACTGCCCGAGAATCAATAACCAAAATTTTGAAGTTCTCAAACTAAGTTGACCTTGAATATCCTCATCAGTTTTTACATACACTTACCAATTGTTCATACCAAGTTTTCTCTAAGTGTGGTTTGTTTCCAGACTGGTAGTATACATCTCTTTGATTTCATCTTAGACCTTTACCTCATATTATTCCCAAGTTTCCATGTTAACATCCAACCTTTTGGATTCCTACAAAATCATCACACGATAACCAGTTCAATCATTTTCGATCTACATGATTTACGACACTTCCTCAACCTTTTCCATGAAAAATACGACGACTCAAGGGTTACAAAGTATGCAGGTACGACAGAGTTTAAGAAAATTGAAATACAAGAAATAATGGTAAGGGAGGAATAATGAAGATCCGCTCAAAAGGGATGAACTAATCAAGATCAAATTCAAGAGGAAAAGGAATTCAAATCAAAATTCGTAATGGGATTCTCAAGGGTCGTCCCTGGAATCTCTCAAAGGATCCAAAGTGTGATTGAGTATCTCTAATTCTAACACCTTATTTCTTATACTCTATAGCAGGCTCGTAGCAGTACAACTAAGTCGTTGTGTTACTACGAAATCGCACAAATGCGAATCTCGACCTGCATGGGCCACCACTGAAAATGTGTCACGACCCGCACCCTAGCATTAGGGCACGAGACGTGGGTACGTCCAGCCTACACCGCAGTATCGGGGGTAGAACGTTGTTCTAGGTCATAGTTCCATCTAAAACAATATGCTATATTCTCCAGACGGAGGACAAACACATAAGGATACTATCTCAATCACAACTCTAAAGATAGATAACAGCATGATGAAATAGATAAGATAATCCACAAGAGAGAGAACCAGGAGTGATAGTAAAACAGTTCTATTAAACAAATACAAGATTTCAAATACAACTCTAAGACAAACAATAAAGAAAATGAACAAACTCTAGGTAAATACTCTAAGCTCTACCAGTATCCTCTAGGCTAACTGTGAACTCTAAGTACCTGTAAAATTTTATCAACGGGTCCAATCAGGACAGGAACGAGCACATATCTCTCACAACAGTTCATATCAGGAATGGACATATAAAGCAAGCTATAGAAAACTATACATGAAACGCTGTAAAGAGAAATCAACAGAAGAGAAGATATAACTGAGATATAAATATGATAAATAAAGAATATAACCTTCTACGTGAATCAGAGCATGAATTGGTTATGTAAACAGCTTGGGTTGCACATGGATACAGCTATGAAATGCACATGGATAACTACTGGGGATAATGATCACATAACCAACTACACTCTCCCTGCCCCCAACCAATACACAAGGATCGAAGCATGTTATGTTATTGCACATGGATAACAACTACTGTATACATGGAGCTCATATGGTCATGAGTGTACATGAATAACACATGAGTGCACATGGATAAATGTGAATACATGTAGTACATGATGAACAAGATAAAGTATATGAAACATGACATACTCGATGTATCCGAGGGGATAACATCGCATGAAAAGATCCAGAGGGTACTGATCCGTGTGAACATCGTGTCAGCATTAAGTATACTAGTCTATAACAAGAGTACATATCCAAAGAAGCATGAAAAGATCAGAGAATGTACTCGCCTAGTAATCCAAGCCGCTGATAAATATAGATGTCCAACTGGAGTCACAGTGTCCTATTTAGAGCAATCACAAGTCATAAAAGAGTCTAACATAAAATAAAAGTAATCTACAGTGCATTCTAGATAGTTCTAGGTCCTTCTAGGTCAAAGTCTACTCAACAAGTCCACTAGGTCAACTAAAGTCAAATTAGAGTCAAACTAAGTCAACTAGTCAAGTTCTAGTTCAATCTGGGTCAAACTAAGTCAATGGTTGACCTATAGTTGACTTTTGGTTAATATAGTCAACTTGGTCAAAGGGGATCGACTCTTGTCTCTAAGTATTAAACTATGAGGTTGTACTAATTTCGAATTACGAAAAAATAGGAATTGACTAACTAATGATGACACCTAGAGAAAATATCTACAAACATTGCCGGATGATAAAACAAATATCACCAACGTGTCCATAAGTATCAAATCAGCTAAGATTGCCTGTCCTTAAGTCCAAATATGGACACAGGGGCAAAATGGTAATTTTGAGCAAAAACGATGTCCGCCATTGGGCCCGCTTTGTACCGAAAAGTGTACCAGAGTCAACGGTCTCTAAAGTCGTCAAACTACATGTCTACGGATCCAATTTTTCGATATGAACCCAACCGTATGTCCAAAGTTGGATTCCGGCGGGCCGTGCACAAAATCGCCCGTTGAGTGGGACCGTGGGGCCCGTAAAACGACATTCGATTCGACTGTCTCAGATTTGGACCAAACTTGGCATGCAGGACCAGAAAAATGATACGGTCCTGTTGGCGTAAGTTTCGTCTTGATCTGACGATCGTGCACAAAGTAATTGGAGAATTTGCAAAGTGTACGATACGGTGAATTTTGACGGATACGCATCAAATTCGTCGCGCAAACGCGACCAATTTGAATTCCGTCAAAGCCCACACGACCATGAAGCATTTACGCATCTTTCGATGCTTTCAGTTTGCGACCACGTCGTCCCGATTGGCGTGACGCACGTCGTGTGGAACAATTTCAATGTTTTTAAAACAGGTTTTTAGGAAACTTTAGGATTCAATTTCTCGACGCTTAGTCGATGAATTCAAATTCCGCAAAAAAGGTTGTGAAGCCCTACATGGTGTCTAGGATTGTCTTTAAATAGTTTTTCTAATAGTTTTTCAATATGACACATCAAGACAGAACTCAGTGCAAGATGGACGTCGGCTCTCTCCTACAGCGTACTCAATTTTTGAGTCTATATTTTTATATTTATTGAGTCTATCTAAATGTAAACTGAGTAGCACTGAGTATTCTGGACCTATACCTTATCACCAAACCAAACTAGCCCATAAAAGCCCAGTTGATCAATTTTGTCCTATGGAGACAGAGTTTGGGCCGAACTCTGTCCCCTAAATTACAAGACCCTAATTTTTAGGGTTTGTTATATGATAGTTGTCCAACGGCCAAAAATTTGAATTCTCGACACAGAATTCTGGCCGAATTCTGCCTATTCCAACTAGTATAAATAGGCCTTGAATTCTCTCATTTTTATTCATCTAATTATCTTCTCTTCTCTTCTCTATAATTCTCATACAAGCCTTAACCTTCTCATCTACTAGCCATAGGCTTCCTAAGCCTCAAGGTGCTCAGTGCTATTCAGTTAGGAGTTTATACATGAGTTAAGAAAGTCGCTTGGAAAATTCTAAGCATCGCCACAACGATCTTTGTAAGAAGTTGACGTGCTCTTCTGAAGAAAAGATACGGGGTGTAACTATTATTTAACAAATAGTGGATTTAATCCCGAGCTAGAGTTCTCAGGCCTGGACTAGTCATCCATGAGGAAAACCAGGTTAAAAACGACTGTGTTTGCGTATGCTCTCTTGATCTTTCTATTTCTGTATTTACTCTGATTATTTACTGTTGGTAAAAAGAGTTTAATTTTTATTTGACTATTATTGTTATAAACTCTATTCACCCCCCTCTAGAGTTGCCTACCTGTTCTTCAATTGGTATCAGAGCTCTGTTCTCTTTATAAAGACTAACATCCTAGAGCTGATCTATGGCAACCACACAACCTATGTTTTCTAATCATGGTGAAGGACAGTCCACTCATAGGCCACCCCTATTTGATGGAACCAACTACACCTATTGGAAAACTAGGATGAGTTTCTATCTCAAGTCTCTAGACTTTGACCTGTGGACCATTGTCACCGATGGTTACAAAAAGCCCGCCCGAATAGTTGTCGATGGATATCTCATCGAGAAACCCAACGATAAATATTCTGGCGAGGAAAAGAAACAGGCGAGTCTAGATGCTAGAGCTATTAATGCTCTTTTCTGTGCAATAGACAGGAATGAATTTAACAGGGTCTCGACATGCTCCACCTCGTACAAAGTGTGAAAGCTTCTAGAAGTGACGCATGAAGGAACCACTCAAGTTAAGGAATCTAAAATTAGTCGTCTTACTCAAGAATACGAGGTGTTCAAGATGAAGTCGAATGAGACGATCACCCAAATGTTCACAAGGTTCCTTGACATCATCAACCCTCTGTCATCTCTTGGCAAACAATATACAAATCATGAGAAGATCCGCAAGTTACTTAGGGGGCTACCGAAGATCTGGAACCCTAAGGTAACAGCTATCATAGAAGGCAATGGTTTCACCAAAATGTCTATGGAAACATTGATAGGAAAGCTGATGACCCACGAGCTCGACCTCAAAGACTTCGACGAACCTGCTCCAAAGGCAAAAGAAATTGCCCTAAAAGCTCATCGTTGAAGGGCTGATCCAGAAGAGACTGACAACGACAATTCTGAAGGTAATGATCAAGCTCTTCTAGTTCGCAACTTCAAGAAGTTCCTTTATTTCAATCGAAGAAAGAAGGAAGAACAAGAAGACAACGAGAAAGAAACAACGTGCTACAGCTGCAAAAAGACTGGACACGTTTGAAAGCACTGTCCATTCGCAAAAAAAGGCAACAAATATGAGAAGTCCTACAAGAAGCCTTCTTCAAGAAAGTATGCCAACACTGGTATTTGGCATGAAAGCGAAGCAAGTAATTTCGAGGAAGAAAATGATTCTCCTCAAGACACCGCTAATGTCTGCCTAATGGCAACATCCGAGAAGGTAACTAGTGAAACTCTCGATGACTTTACTTTTGATGAACTTGGCGATGCGTTTAATGATTTATTAAATGACCACAAGAAAGTCATTAGTAAATATAAGCATGCCAAGGAGAAAATCAAAGGCTATAAAATAGAGATTCAAAATCTTTCTTCCTTACTTGATAATGTTAGAGACACTCCACCCATGAAAGTTACTGATGAGGTGTCCAAGCTTAAGTTTAGCCTAAATGATACCGAAGCACTTATGGAAAAGCAAACATGTGAGATCTCAGCACTCAACAAAGAGCTTGCTGAAGAAAAAAACAAACACAAGGTCTCTATTGCTAAGATTGATGGTTTAAATGCTAAGTATAATGAACTGAATGCTGTCTTTAAGAAATTAGAGATTAGATTGGGAAAACAGGTTGCTCAACCTCAAACCCAATCACATAGTCACAAAACACACACAAAACACAAGACCACTCATAATAGTAGAATACGTCACCCACATACAGCACGTAACTATGCTCATATGTACATGTACTCCCATGCAGCACATAAACCACATACATATAGACATCATTCTCATAACTATTATCCTGCTACTACACATAGTCACTATCTTGGTAACTGTCACCATGCTGCACATAGACATAACCATCATCTTGCTGCTACATATAGTCACTATCCTGCTGTTCAACACAACTATCACCATGCTGCATATAGACATCACTATCAACCTTCTCCTAACACAAATAGACATGCTACTTGTACATACTGTAGATTACATGGTCATATCTTACCACAGTATAGAATTAGAAAATTAGTTGATATCAATCTATATACATGGGTACCGAAGACTAACATTTCAGGACCCACAAGAACTTGGGTACTGAAGGTTACATCTACTCGTGATGTAGGTGGACCTTCCTTCCTCAACTAAAAACAAGTGGATTCTCGATAGTGGATGCTCGCGACATGTGACGGAAGACGCAAATATTTTTGTATCACTATCGATGAAGAGGAAAGGGTATGTATCCTTCGGTAACAATTTAAAGGGATATATCATATGTAATGGTACTATTGGTTATCTTTCTTCTCCTGTAATAAAGGATATCTGCCTAGTAGCCGAGTTAAAGCATAAACTGCTCAACATAAGTCATCTTACTGATCATGGATATGATATTAACTTTAGACAAAATAAATGCTATATTTATGATAGGTCAATGGGAGACATTGATTTTGAAGGGATAAGAGAAGATAACATTTATATTTTCTAACTATCTAGAAATACTAATAGTGCAGGAAGATGCCTCTACGCCCACAAGGATGAAAGACTATTATGGCACCAGCATCTTGGTCATGCCAATATGGATACTATATCCATGCTATCGACAAAGAAGCTACTAAGAGGTCTGCCCGACATCACATTCAAGAAGGACACGGTATGTGCCGAATGTGAACTGAATTAGGCAACCAAATCTTTATTTCATTCCATAAACACTGTAAGTACTACTAGACCCTTGTAATTACTGCACATAGACTTATTTGGTCCCAGTAGAGAAGCCAGTCTTGGTGGAAAACTCTATTCTTTTGTTATAGTAAATGATTTTTCTAGATTTATTTGGGTTTTCTTCCTTTCAAACAAAAGCGATGCGATTTTAGTTTTCAAAATCTTTGCCAAAAAGGTCCAAAACGAAAAAGGCTACATGATTACTCGAATTCGAAGTGATCATGGAGGCGAATTCAAAAATTCTGATTTTGAAAGTTTTGCGAAACAAATGGTTTTGATCATGAGTTTTCTTGTCCTCGAACTCCTCAACAAAATGGTGTTGTGGAGCGGAAGAATAGGACTCTTGGCGATATGGCTAGAGTCATGTTGAAAAAAATTTACTTCCAAAATATTTTTGGGCAGAAGCTATCAGTACGCTTGCCATATTTTAAAAAGGGTGCTTATTCGACCTATTTCGAAGAAAACATCCTACGAGCTTTGGTTTGGTAGGACTCCAAATGTCTCATATTTTAGAGTGTTTGGTTGTCGCTGTTTTATCCTAAACACCAAAGACAACTTAGGCAAATTTGATGTCAAAGCTGACGATGGTATTTTTCTTGGCTATGCTACCAAGAGTAAGGGATATAGAGTGTTCAACAAATGTTCAATGATTGTAGAAGAATCTACTAATGTAACTTTTGATGAGGAAAATAGTGCAGCAGCTATCCCCGACGATGATGTTGAACAACCAACTTCTATGCCGATGAACACTACCCCTGAAACTAATTCTCTGGAGGGCTTACCGAAGAAGTTTGCGTTCAAGCCGTCACACCCAGAAAACTTGGTAATAGGCGAGGTATCACGCGGAGTAAGTACTCAATCTTCGTTAAACGATTCCATTGCTAGCACTGTCTTCATTTCGTAAATTAAGCCTAAAACTATTTTAAAAGCTTTTAATGATGAATTTTGGATTTCAGCCATGCAAGAAGAACTCGACCAATTCGAAAGAAGCCAGGTTTGGAAACTTGTTCCTAAACCAGCTAACCATTCGATCATTGGTACTAAATGGATTTTTTGTAACAAAGTAAACGAAGATGGTTCAGTCACTCGTAACAAAGCTCGTCTAGTAGCTCAAGGATACAATCAAGAGGAAGGTATCGACTACGATGAGACGTATGCTCCTGTTGCAAGACTTGAATCCATTTGGATGCTTTATGCCTTTACAAACTTTCAAAATTTTAAACTTTTCCGAATGGATGTCAAAAGTGCTTTTCTGAATGATTTTTTTAAGGAGAAAGTTTTTGTAAAATAACCCCCTGGTTTTGAAAATCATAAATTTCCCGACCATGTTTCAAACTCAAGAAAGCGCTATATGGCCTCAAACAAGCCCCCAGATCTTGGTATGAACACCTAAGCAATTTCTTACTAGATAAAAGTTTTTCAAAAGGGAAGATTTGTAAAATCCCTAAATTTCTACTATATTTTCTTATAAATATGGTATTGATTTTGGTACTTTGTATTTGTACGTCGCGTACGAGTTTACGTTTCGTAAATTTCTCGTTAAGTACGAATAAGTACGAAGTACATATTTTTATAAAATATTTTAATTATATAGATGTAGAAAATATTTCAAAATATTAGATGATAAATATTTTATATTGCTTGAAGTTGTAAATACGTTGTGTCGAGGATTATCAAACTTTATTTTTAATTTTAAAAAAGGTCATTTTCTTTTATGGTACTAGTATAACTAGTAATTAGAAAAAACTGTGTTTTATGTAAATATTATTTTTGCATGCGAGTGTATATATATTTGTATTTTTGAAATTAATTATTATCATATATTATCTCGAAAAAGGAATATTAAATATGGGTTGATTTAATATGTAATTAATTATGGTGATTTAAGTTCGAAAAAAAAGTTACTAAGTTATTTAAATAAAATTTAAATTAGAGGTAAAATCTATCTACATTGCATTATATTTGATTGAGTTACTTTTAAATCAATTTGAATTAAATAGTGGAAAATCTAAGGGAAATTAAAACTCTTCTTAGTCCTTATCTAAATAAGACTTTTGTAAATCTCCTAATTTTTCAAAATAAATATTTGTAGAATTTTTGGATTTTTAAATAACTATTTATTGACTTATTATATAATTTATATTATTTTACATATATTTAGTATAGTGCTCATTAGTGAATTTAGTACAAAAATATATAAAGCTATTTTTTTAGTATATTAAGGATCTGAACTATATTATACAAAAAAAATTTCTCAAACTTTTAAGATTTATTTTATAACTTTTATTACTTTTTACATGTTACTTGTGTTGTACACTATTTACATAATATAGAATAAATGTCAATTTAGTATTAAATATTTCAGCTTGTATAAATGAGATTAGATAAACGTTGTTTAAATAGATATTAACTCTATTTATTATCTATAGTAATTTTAAATAATGTTATAGATAATTTAGATAAATATGAACTATATGTTAAGTTAATCATAATCCTAAGTCTAATAGGAAAGCATCCATATCTATATCCTATCCTAACAAAGCAAACTCTAATTTATTTAAATCAAATCCTATCTAATTTAGGAGATAAATCTGAAATAAATAACAATATAAATCCAATACATCTCCCTTCTATCAGCCATAATTCGGAATTATTTTTAGTCCAATAGAAACTCTAAAATTCGTCATTAGAATTCAGCCCCGCTTTTTAGTAGCAAGAGCAACTTGCAACGACGATATCTCCTAGCTCCGAACTCCGTTTTGCCACCAGTTTTTTTAAAAAAAGTATATCGAGGTAAGCTTAGCAAAAACATATATTTAATAGATAAATTTCATTATATAGATTTCTACAAAATTGTTTGAGTATCTAGTGTCCCAAAAATAAACGGGTTTCAGTATTTTTGCAATTTCGGAAGATTTCGGAAACGAAAATGCGATCCGTTTAGCTTTTCGGAGAGCTAATACAAAAACCTATGCCATATCCTAACTTTAGAATTTATTAAAAAATGTAATAGGTGCAGTATTATTTATAATTAGATAATAGACTATTTTCAGCATCCGAAGTTGTACCTACACCTTCCTCTTTGTGCGCTGCTGTTGATTCGTTGATAGGACATCATCTTACCTCACTCGGACATCAGGCAAGACACCTTGCCTTTACTATTTAATTTCTTGTTCAATATCATGCATGCTTTTTCTTTAGGTTGTTCTTTCAAAATTATATATATATATATATATGCAAATTATTATATTTTATGCAATTGGCTTAGAGTTAAGGGACCACCGTATGTTTAGTGTATCTCATAAACTGTCACGATGTGCCACGGATTGTGTGTGAGTTGTGAGTCGCATATAGATGTGGACTTGCGTGCTGACTGATCATTGATGCGTACAGGCTATGCGTTAGGATATAACTGCCAATAGATTTTTTAGAAGACTTGGCAGTTATTAAGGATTAAAACAGTGTCATGGAGTCGATAAATTTATAGTATCATTGGAGGGAAGGGGCAGTTATTAGCGTAGGGGCTATATTTATTTTTACACACATTTTGGGCCGAGGGTGACTCTTATGGGCACTACCTTCTGCCCAGGGCCGATAGCGTCTCGGATGAGCGCTACTTGACAGCCACTCTCTATTACTTGCTTGCGTGAATCCGTTACAGCCCCTGCGTAGAACATTGTCCTCAAAATGTATATCACATAGGATGGTTAGAAACCTTTACTCATGCATACTTTTCTGTTGAGCTTTATTATTCAGTTTATTGGCATGATATTATGTGTCTTGTTACGTCCCTCTGAGGACCTGGTTATCTCTCCAGGTGTGTCTTGTGATTTCTGCAGGTGCTCTAGCTAAGGCCATGTCTTGCACTCTATTCTTCGAGATGTTGCTTTTGGATCACCATCTCCTTCGCATGACCAAATTATTTTCTTATATAATTCTTTCTTATTTAAATTAGTTGGTAGTGGATTTGTCTCCGCCCAACGATTGTATACATGACAAACTCAAAATTATTTTTATATTATTATTTATATTTGTGGATGAGATTTAGTGTCTTGGCTTTCTATATTTTACAGTTTATGTATACATACGAGCCGTATATTTACTCGTATGTATACAGCTGGCATGATACGTATCTAGTCTCAAGTATTTGGAACTGGAGCGTTACATGTTTTTGTGGTGGCCCATGCAGGTCAGTTTGTCACTTCGGTTACGTAATTGTACCGATGTGAGCCTGCAATATAGGATTAGAATCTAGGAATCTCATCCATACAGCTTGACCTCTTCCCTTGGCTTCAATTTCTGAACTCTTGTTCGACCTCCTTGAACTGCATCTTGCTTGATTCCTTTCTACCGTTGATTCTTATTTTTGTGCTTAGTGTCAACTAGGAAGATTACTACACTAGTATATGCTCATAGGTCAAACACACGGCTAAAATGGTAATATTGGCAATTGGAATACATTCAAGACTCTAATTAAGTTAAAAAGGTTTTTTAGTGTGATTTAATAATTAGTAATTGGTAAAATAGGATATTACCACGGAAAGTTTTAACCTTGAGATTTTTAAATAGTAAACACCAGAGGATTTATAGAATTTCATACTTGGTTTAAGAAAGTGATTGATTTTCAAGATTTGATATTTATGAATTATTGGTTTATAGTTATACATCCTTGCATAATTATAAAATTGATTTTCTTTTCGAGTTGTGATATTTATGAGTTTTGGGTGACAGATATACATCTTTGAACAAATATAAAATTTATTTGATTTTCGAGTTTTGATGTTTATGATTTATTGTATTATAGTTATACACCTTTGAACAGTTATAAATTTGGTTTGAAAATAATCTTAGCTTCTAAAAATGGCCATAGGAATTATTTAAATTTGAGTTGTACAACTTGCAATTTTCGTGTTTATTAAATTTTAAATTTTAAGTGGAAGTAATGACGGTGAATTTTGGTTTTAAAATATTTGAAAGTTATGAAAACAATTTTTGAGAAATTTTTATTTTAAATGGTGTCCTATGATTGAGGATTTACAAATCTATTTACATTTTTGGTAAAAAAAAAAGATTTTTACTGATAAGATTATTTGAAAATTTAGTTTAATGTTGGATTGCTAATATCGCAAATTTTGAAATAAAATAAAAATATAGTAATGATGTGATAAGGTTGTTTTGATTGATCAAATAAAGTTACCATTTAAATTTTTTTGATTATGTTGGTATGACTTAGTATGAATAGAAGTTATAACTGATAAGAGCATTGAGTGTAATTTTTGAGATTGCTTTTAATATGCTAAGAGTTTTATTAGAGTTATTTGAAAATTTTAGAGTGTTAAATTTTTGATTGATTGTGAAATTTTTATGGATTCGTAAATTATAAACTCTTGAGTTAAATAGTTGAATTTAAACGTTAATTTTAGAAAAGGTTAGTAGTAACGTGATAAAATTTTGCTTTGAGATTTATGAGAGTGATTTAAATTTTTATAATGAATTTGAACGGCTTGGAGCGAATACAAATTTTGGTGGTTTATTTTTGAAAGTTTAATTTTGAAACTTTTGGAGGAAATTTGAGTTAAATTTTAATGGTAGGCCATCAAGATAGCTCTAATGAGATAGATGTTCTCCATATTAATTGCCATGTCACTCATGACCATGATAGTAGTATATACACCAGTGTTGTTAGTCATCGACCAAGCTATGTGACTGTATTTCCACCTTGACTTACTCGACCTTCCTTCAATTCTAGATCTTTTAATTGCGACATTCTAACCCATTTTTAATTTGAATAATGAGTTAATGGTTTCTTAACTGTATTCATCTAGAAAACTATCTTCTCTCTGGAATTGTGTTCCTAAATTATTTTTATTGATTCTTTAATTAATTTCATTTCATGCTTTAACTTGATCTTCTTTATTTTGTGCATTAATTATCATCTCGTGAACTCCCACTTTCTATTTTAAATTCTTTTGTGTCCTTTAGTGTGACTTGGATATTTGGAGCACAACACTAGACTTTTCCATTCAACAAATTTTATATGCAAGACCTAGACGAGCCCACCTTCATGTAGGAATATCACGTGCCACTATAACACGTCCCCATGTACTTTATTTTTGTGATACGACTTTCAAGTCAAAATGGCTAGCTATAAACCATACCATAATACCATTGTCCTTTTCGACCACAGATAGTGACTCAATCTTGACTAAATTCTTTCAACCCGATATATGATGAGGTTCTACTTGATTTTCTTTAATGCTCAATTTTGTGCCTTACCTGGATTGCTTAACTCGTGGTCCCATCACACTACTAGTTTAACTCTTGTAAGTTGGGTAGAATACCTCACGACCTAACCAACATTTTGTGGACCACATTGATAGGTTCACTTGGACCATAGAATTCGGTGGACCCTAACTTATCTAGTCAACCAAGCCGACTGCATAGGCCCAAATTTTGGGAGGAACTTAGATCTTATAAGATCTTGGACTATTTGATTCTTTCAACATTACCCTTTACTTATAATTTATCTACCTATGATGCTAAAATAGCTTAGTTTTGCAAGCTTATTCTTTATCAAGCTTGATCATGACATATGTTTAATGTGGGCGCCCACTAATACATTGTCTAATCAGAACCGACGTATTATGGTCTGATCAACCATAGTGCACTCGGTTTGCTTTTCATATATTATTCTACGTGTATGGAGACATAGTCAAACTTGCCCTAGAGTCTCATCCGTGACTGCCTTGACAATTCTGCTTGAAATTTTTCCATCGTCTTTGAACCACGTATTCGTATTTGAAATATCATCCTTGAACTCTATATTGCATTCGCCTTCACCTACTTTAGAAGAGCGAAGACGCTTGTACTTAAATTTCCTCTAGCCGATCCTATCAATTATGATCATTATCGTTCCATGTGACTATATCCACGTCCTAACTAATCGTCCATTTTTATTGGCCCTATATTTATTATCGTGGCCCTCTAATCGCTTAAGACTAGGAGTGACCCTCTTCACTCCCTTAATCAACCGGCTCTCAAGAAACTCTATTTTAAGGCCTCTAATCTATTCCCTCTAGTTACCCCGCTAACCTTTATCGCATGTTCTAACTTTAAACCTTGCTCATTTTTTTCTCTCATTCTCGCGTTAACCCATGATTATTCTCGCCATTATGGAAATCAAGACATCCTAATGCATCTTTCGTTGAGCGTTGTGAATTGAATTGTCTTTTCACCCCTCTACTAATTCTTAATTTCGAGGACGAAATTCTTGTAAGTCGGGTAGGATGTAAAACTCCTAAATTTCTACTATATTTTTTTATAAATATGGTATTGATTTTGGTACTTCGTATTTGTACGTCGCGTACGAGTTTATGTTTTGTAAATTTCTCGTTAAGTGCGAATAAGTGCGAAGTACATATTTTTATAAAATATTTTAATTATATAGATGTAGAAAATATTTCAGAATATTAGACGATAAATATTTTATATTTCTTAAAGTTGTAAATGCGTTGTGTCGAGGATTATCAAACTTTATTTTTAATTTTAAAAAAGTTCATTTTATTTTATGGTACTAGTATAACTAGTAATTTAGAAAAAAAAAACTATATTTTATGTAAGTATTATTTTTGTATGCGAGTGTATATATATTTATATTTTCGAAATTAATTATTATCATATATTATCTCGAAAAAGGTATATTAAATATGGGTTGATTTAATATGTAATTAATTATGGTGATTTAAGTTGGAAAAAAGTTTTTAAGTTATTTAAATACAGTTTAAATTAGAGGTAGAATCTATCTACATTGGATTATATTTGATTGAGTTAATTTTAAATCAATTTGAATTAAATAGTGAAAAATCTAAGGGGAATTAAAACTCTTCTTAGTCCTTATCTAAATAAGACTTTTGTAAATCCCCTAATTTTTCAAAATAAATATTTGTGAAATTTTTGGATTTTTAAATAACTATTTATTGACTTATTATATAATTTATATTATTTTACATATATTTAGTATAGTGCTCATTAGTGAATTTAGTATAAAAATATATAAAGCTATTTTTCTAGTATATTAAGGATCTGAACTATATTATACAAATTTTTTTCTCAAACTTTTAAGATTTATTTTATAACTTTTATTAATTTTTACATGTTACTTGTATTGTACACTATTTACATAATATAGAATAAATGTCAATTTAGTATTAAATATTTCAGCTTGTATAAATGAGATTAGATAAAGGTTGTTTAAATAGATATTAACTCTATTTATTATCTATAGTAATTTTAAATAATGTTATATATAATTTAGATAAATATGAACTATATTTTAAGTTAATCATAATCCTAAGTCTAATAGGAAAGCATCCATATCTATATCCTATCCTAACAAAGCAAACTCCAATTTATTTAAATCAAATCCTATCTAATTTAGGAGATAAATCTGAAATAAATAACAATATAAATCCAATACATCCCCCTTCTATCAGCCATAATTCGAAATTATTTTTAGTCCAATAGAAACTCTAAAATTTGTCATTAGAATTTAGTCCCGCTTTTTAGTAGCAAGAGCAACTTGCAACGACGATATCTCCTAGCTCCAAACTCCGTTTTGCCACCAATTTTTTTAAAAGAAGCGTATCGAGGTAAGCTTTGCAAAAACCTATTTTAATAGACAAATTTCATTCTGTAGATTTCTACAAAATTGTTTGAGTATCTAGTGTCCCAAAAATAAACGGATTTTAGTATTTTTGCGATTTCGGAAGATTCCGGAAATGAAAATGCGATCCGTTTAGCTTTTCGGAGAGCTAATACAAAAACCTATACAATATCCTAACTTTAAAATTTATTAAATAAATGTAATAGGTGCAGTATTATTTATAATTAGATAATAGACTATTTTCAGCATCCGAAGTTGTACATACACCTTCCTCTTTGTGCGCTGCTGTTGATTCGTTGCCAGGACATCATCTTACCTCACTCGAACATCAGGCAAGACACCCTGCCTTTATTGTTTAATTTATTGCGCAATATCATGCATGCTTTTTCTTTAGGTTGTTCTTTCAAAATTATATATATGCAAATTATTATATTTTATGTAATTGGCTTAGAGTTAAGGGACCACCGTATGTTTAGTGTATCTCATAAACTGTTACGATGTGCCACGGATTGTGTATGAGTTATGAGTCGCATATAGATGCGGACTTGTGTGTTGACTGATCATTGGTGCGTACAGGTCGTGCGTTAGGATATAACTGCCAATATATTTTTTTAGAAGACTTGGCAGTTATTAAGGATTAAAATAGTGTCGTGGAGTCGATACATGTATAGTATCATTGGGGGGAGGGGACAGTTATTAGCGTAGGGGCTACATTTATTTTTACACACATTTTGGGCCGAGGGTGACTCTTATGAGCACTACCTTCTGTCCAGGGCCGATAGCATCTAGGATGAGCGCTATTTGACGGCCACTCTCTATTACTTGCTTGTGTGAATCCTTTACAGCCCCTGCGTAGAATATTGTCCTCAAAATGTAGATCACATAGGATGGTTAGGAACCTTTACTCATGCATACTTTTCTGTTGAGGTTTATTATTCAGTTTATTGGCATGATATTATGTGTCTTGTTACGTCCCTCTGAGGACCTGGTTATCTCTCCAGGTGTGTCTTATGATTTTCTGCAGGTGCTCTAGCTAAGGCCATGTCTTGCGCTCTATTCTTCGATATGTTGCTTTTGGATCGCCATCTCCTTCGCATGACCAAATTATTTTCTTATATAATTCTTTCTTATTTAAATTAGTTGGTAGTGGATTTGTCTCCGCCCAACGATTGTATACATGACAAACTCAAAATTGCTTTTATATTATTATTTTTATTTGTGGATGAGATTTAATGTCTTGGCTTTCTATATTTTACAGCTTATGTATACATACGAGCCATATATTTACTCGTATGTATACAACTGGCATGATATGTATCTAGTCTCAAGTATTTGGGACTGGGGCGTTACAAGATTGACACTACACTTTTAATCAAAAGTTTTCAAGACATCGTTCATTTAGTACAAATCTATGTTGTTGATATCATATTTGGGTCCACTAATACAAATCTATGCTAAGATTTCGCTAAGTATATGCAGAACGAATTTGAGATGAGCATGATGGAGGAGCTCACCTACTTCCTTGGATTGCAAGTCAAACAAACTTCGCAAGGAACATTCATCAGCCATTCAAAATACACAAAGGATAGGCTGAAAAAGTTTGATCTTGACAACGTCAAACCAATCGGTACCCCTATGGCTACTACGACCAAGCTGGAACCTGATGAAAGCGGCAAACCTGTTGACCAATATAAGTATCGAGGTATGATTGGTAGTCTACTTTACCTAACTGCTAGTCGTCCCGATATCATGTTTAGTGTTTGTCTGTGTGCTCGCTATCAAGCTAATCCTAAGGAATCACACATGTCCGCCGTTAAGCGTATCTTTCGATACCTTAAGGGTACTGTTACAGTGGGCATGTGGTATCCTAAAATCCACATCCTTTGACCTTATTGGTTATTCGGATGCTGATTTTGTGGGATACAAAGTCGACCGTAAAAGTACGAGCAGCACGTGTCATTTATTAGATAAGGCTCTAGTCTCATGGTTTAGCAAGAACAAAATTCTGTCACACTATCCACAACATAAGATGAATATATCGCAGCCGGTCGTTGTTGTGCACAAATTCTGTGGATGAAGCAAACCCTTGCAGACTACTACTTATCTTTTATGCACATTCCTATATTCTGTGATAACACTAGTACTATCAACCTTACAAATAACCCTATATGTCACTCACGTACGAAACACATTGAAATTCATCACCACTTTTTGCGTGATCATCAACAAAATAGCACTATAAATTTAGAATTTATTGACACTAATCATCAGCTGGCAGATTTCTTTACAAGCCACTATCCGAAGAGCGATTCAACTTTCTTTGTCATAAATTAGGAATTTTGGATGAAGCAGTTATTCGTTAAATTGGCCTGCGTAAATATCGATTATGTCACGGTTCTTTATGATGACTTTGCTATGGGTGCAAGCCGAAAGGGTCCTTCTGACAACAAGGTGTAAAAGCCTAAGCGACACAATGCACTAGTCTTCGGACTACCGCTAGCTGGGATCCGGCCCCTGCAGAACCCAGAACCCAGAACTCGGACCGAACTCTGCCTCGCACAGAGTTCGGGCCTAATTCGGTCTGTATATTCCAGAACTTCCAGCTGCTCTCAGCTTTCCATCTGTTTTAATCCTACGGTCCAGGATTCACCCGACCATCCGAACCCTCCTTTATATTTTTGGGTTCTCCCTCTCTCTCATTTCCATTGCCTCCTCCAAAACTTCTCAAACTGTCACGACCCGCTCCCGAATAACCGAATACGAGTCGGACACGCCCAGCCTTTGTTGTTAGACACAACAAAGTAAGCTGTACCAATCTAGGGAAACTAACCAGATAAATATAAACATGAAATGAAATCACAGCATCTATAACGTATCCCAGAAAGATCACCATAATCCACAAATCCAGATATCATAATGTACCAGAAGCAACAGGAATGAAAAGTGCTATGAACTCTAAAGTCAATATCTAAAAGTAAAGCTAAGTAATCTAAACCTGAAGCCTCAAGCTAAGCCTCATCCTGCTCAGCTAAATCCTGGGCTCTGGCCCATAGAGTAGATCAATGTCCTGCAAGCATACCTGTAACATATCCTATTCAGGAGCGGAGCAAAGTACAGTTCTAGGTAATAAATAAGACATCATGATATGAAAGTACAAGGGAACATGGTAGGTAAAGTACAAAAAAGAACATGGTGTATAAGCACATGAAAGAACATGGTATGTAAAGTACATGAAAGAATATGGTATGTAAGAACATGAAAGTACATGATATGTAAGCACCTGAAAGAACATGATATCATGGAATCACAGGAAATAAGTACAAGGTATATCTCCTGAACATGTGTGTACTATATTTGAAATATAACTAAATATGTGACCGGCTAGGGTAAGCACATGAAAGCACATGAAAGCACATGAATGGGCGGCTTAGGACTCGCGTGCACGATACGGGGTCTAAGCTAAACACACCTGAGTTGTTACTTGGGATTGGCCACATAAATAGTATATTTCCCCACCCCAGGTACAAGTAAGAACAAGAGAACATGAGCACCAAAAAGTACATGATGTGTTGTAACGTGTCAATCAAGAAAGCACAGGATAAAATAAAATGCACAAGACCATAGAATATACTTGCCTTTGCTACGGGAAGATTGGGAATAGGGAGATAGTAGTCTCTATGTCCACCTGAATTTAAAGGATTTGATACAAGTTGGTTAATTTCTAATGCTACACTAGCTGGTTCTAGTTCAGTTAATATTGAGAACTAATCATTCAAGAAATTGGAGTTGAAAACCTTGTTATACAAATTACTATCTAGTTATTTATATTCAGTTGAGATCATACACTTAACTAAATAAGCAATATATTTAAGGTTGTCTCAATTTTATCATTTGAAGTAGTACATAACAATGACAGTTTCCATATGATAACCCAACTCATATTAGAACACTTAACTCCCAAGCCCAGTAAAAATTCTCAGTCTTAATCATCTATGATAAGCCCCATATTTACTAACCATTCCTCCTAATGTTCTCTTTCCTGTTAAGGTTTCATCAGATCAATACAACTTGCTTAATAGGTGTTCTGCGGAAAAGAGGTTACTCAATGGTACTCATAAAGCAGAGTTCAATAAGACAGTAAAGGAGTAGCTCACAATGTTCAAATTTAATAAGAGCATTTGTTGAATTCTGCAGCTATCCTCCTTCAACCTTCGAATACCCAGGTAACCATCATCAACAATATTAACTCTCACCCACAACCCTCCCAACATCTTGACTTGCCAAATCAAAACCAATTGCCAAGAAGTCTCAGTATATGGAAGTGCAATCCAGAAATTATGCAATATTGCTGTAGAAAATCTTAGGATGCAAACCAAGATAACTAGGTTTGTAAGTCTATACAACAACTCCCCAAAGATAGCTATATCAGCAAGTATGTTCCAGACAACCCAAGGTTATATAAGAATTCAAGGTTTAGAAGAATACAGAAAACAAATACAATCTGGACTCAAAATCAACTTCCAAACAGATATGAGAATAAGTGTCTTCCTCAAGTTAATATACAACTTAACTTCAACTCATCAAAGTAATGTACAACTAACTACTCAAAGTATACTAATTCGACATTCAACCCTGCAAAATCCTATATACTTGACTGCTCTTAAATTTGAGAGGAAAAAGATCACACCAACCCGACCCCTGCACTCGGTCTCATCATCGAACACATACACACAGAGCAACGCCAACACAAGCCCAGACCCAGCAATTCATAAGTAGGAATTATACAACCAATGAATTAATCTAGACCAAATTATACAATCAATATGATAAATAGATTCAATATGGAACACCCTCCTCTGCCTACTCTTATACCAGTTGATTCCCTAATACGAACCAGAAGCTAAACACGAACAGAGCTTGGACACGAAGTCACGCATGACATCAGGACATGAACGCAACTCCGGATACGAACGAGTACTGGACAGAAGTAAGCCAACTCAAATTGAATTCGAAGCAATCTATTATCATAAAGCAAAGGGAAGAGTTTACCTGAAGAAAATCAAATCTGAATCGGAACTGCAGCCCAAGAATTCAACACAACTCCAGATTCCAAAATTATCTCGGCCAAAGCTTACGATCCATATAATACCAATTCGAAAACGACTCAGCTAAGAACTGTTCATCACAGAAACAATCAAATAGGAAAAGAAGAGTTAAATCGATCAATTGGATTGACTCATGAGTATAGACAAATTCCACTCCAAATTCCACAAATAATTTTGATTCCAGATATTCCAGTTCTATCTATAATTTTGAGAAAATTCAGATCAAGAAAAATTAGAGGTCGATCTTCCCGAATCAGACTGGCAAATTCATCACATGGAAAGAATTAAAATGAAAAACTCACTGAATTATCGATCCAATTCTCATTATTGTACCTGCTTGCTCCTAAGCCAAGAAGAGAGCAAATCACTCTTGATCCGATCGATCTATCAACCCAAAATAGAAGATGACAAAGAGGAGAACACACATCGGAATAATCGACCAATCGTGATGTTCGCCGCCGCTGGAAACTGCCGCTGCAACGTGCTCGGGGTGGAGAACTTCGAACTGCCACCGGAAGATTGTCCGGTCGTTGGAGAAGGATGGATCCCCATGCTATCGTTGTCGACCGAGAAAAGATGCCTCCGTCGCCGCCGTTCGCCGACCGTCCCTGTGGTGGAAGGAACCCGCCGCCGTGGTCGAACTCATCGCCGTTGGTAGCCATCGCCACCGGCCGGAGAGGAGAAGATCGTCGTCGCCACCGCCTCACTGGCATGGGTTACCACCGCAGTCGCCGATGTCGCCGAGAACACCACGGAAGAGGCGCTACTGTTGCGATCTCAGCGCCTAGAGAGATCCACCGCCATCGCCGAAGTGGCTCGACCCCTTGTCACCGCCGGAGTCGAAGTCGGAACCCTAGAACTGAAGAATACGCCGAGCTTCGGGAGATCCGTCAGTGGAGAGGAGAGCTGGCCACGCCGTCGTCGAGAAGGTGGGGGCTCACCGTCGCCGTCGCCATCGGAGTCGTCGTCGCTGACGGAGTCGTCGAGATAGGGCTGGCTTCGAAAAAGGGAATGGGGAAGAAAAGCTTTAAGAAAATGAATGAAGGAATAATTATGAATCTCTCTCTCTTCCCAGCTTGGATTAAAAAGAAAATTTTGTGAAATTTGCAGAAAATACCCTCCGCCCAGAAACATTTCCGATAAGTCCCTCCGCCCAGAATTTTTTATAAAGAAACCCTCTGCCTTTTTATTAATTCAGAAAATTTGTTTAAAACAGTTAAAAAAGCTCACATGGTGGGCCCAGAGTTGTTGTAACAACTTTTCAAATTTGAAAAGTAATCCGAAATAAATTCCCTCCACAATATATCATCCAATTATAAACTGAACTAATTTATTATTGGACTAGTAATAACAAGAACACAATTTATAGAGATTGAATTTTTTTTTATTTTAGAAAACTGGGAGGTGGGGTTACAAATCTCCCCCCTTAAAAAATTTCGTCCTGGAAATTCGAGAGGCAACAAAACAAATTCAAAGCAAATCTCAAGAAGGTTCAACACAATTTATTTATTGTATTTAAGATTGTCAATATCAAAGTACACTCAAACAACAAACTTGGATAGCGCTCCCGCATCTCGTCCTCGCGCTCCCATGTGGACTCTCCCGGAGAGTGATATCTCCTCATGATACGGACAAGGGAAAATAGTCTGTTTCCGCAACGCTTTTTCCTCCGATCAAGGATCTCCACAGGCTGCTCCTCGTAGGTCAATCTCGGGCCCACCTCCAGCTCGGAATAGTCCACCACATGGCTCGGGTCTGGAATGTATCGTCGAAGCTGAGATACGTGGAAGACATCATGCACTCCCTCCAATCTAGCTGGAAGCGCTAGTCGATATGCTACCTCGCCAATCCGTGTCGTCACGTCGAAAGGTCCGATGAATCTCGAACTGAGCTTCCCGCCTCTGCCAAAACGAATGGTGCCTCTGGTCGACGAGATTCTTCAGGAATACTCTGCTTCTAACTGCGAACTCCGGTGACCATCTGCTGTTGTACGCCAAGTGCTTTTGTCGATCCATGACGCTCTGAGCTTTGAGTCCAAGTATACACAAGAAGTTTGGGATATCACGCTTTGACAAGGATCGAGGATCAAATAGTCACGAAGTGGAAGGAATTTCAATTACAACTCAGAGGAGCAAAATCATAAAAACACAACTATTAAGTACGATCAAAATAGATAGTTTAACACAAGTGGGCTAGCACAAGATAGGAAAATTATGGTCAGACAGACATGATTTAAGATCAAAATTTAGACAAGACACAAACGAAGTATGGAATCAAAATCTGGCAATATATAATTTGAGGAAATCAATGATCTAACGATACAATACTAGAAGGTAATTAGCAAGGGTTGATTTGAGGATCGTACGAAATACTCAGGAGATACAGTATCAAATCAGGGTGAACATGCAAGGATTTGTGATTCTCGAAAACCAATAATCATATGAAAAGGAAATATAGTCTCCAGAATATCCAAAAACATGTTGGTATCTGAAATCACTTTGCTTAGAATCCCTACCCCGCCAGTATATATCTGACTACAGTGGACTTTCGGCTCCGTGACTCAAATAACAATATGTCTCCAAATACTCTATCAACCTTATCCATTTTCCAACAATCATTGACGAAACAACCCAAGAGATCAAGATATGAAGAATATGACAAGTCTCGACAATACTCGAAAACCTATGGGTGTCTGAAATCACTTCAACTTAGAGTTCCTGCCTCGCTAGTGCGCTACTGGCTGCAGTGAACCCTCAGTCTCCATAATCCAGCTAATGGCTGCAGCGCGCAACTGTCATGCCATAGTAGGTCATCTAATAGCCTCTCGACTTTATCCCTAGGAATTTCAAATGAGTTTCAAGGAGTTCAAAATGAGTTTCAATAGTCCAAGTCACGGAATGGTGAAGTTACCTGACTGTTAGAATACATGATTTTATTAGGTACTAAAAATGACAAGGGATCCAATCAATGAGTACAAAAGGGCAGCCAGGAAGATTTAAAATTTCAGACAGGACGAAGTTTCAAATTATGAAGGAATATCAACTGATATCTGGAATGGTAACAAGATTCCATATATAGGACATTATCTCGAAGGGATAACAGAGTCTCGAAGGATGGACAGTAGCAAGGCATCAAATATAAGACAATGTCGCAAAATAAGAAATAAATTGCACATTGGAAACGAAGTTCAACAAAATCTCAAGTAACGACAAAATCTCGAACAGATCCCAAATAGGAAATGAAATCTCCAATAGTATACAAAGTCTCATTAGCACTAAAATATCAACAAAATTACAGATAGAAAGTAATTCTCGAACAAGAAGCAAGGTCATGACTAGTGAGGAGAATAGGGTATCAAGCAGAGAATAGGGAACAAGCATTGAATGGTGAGTATGAAACAAGCGAAATCTCAAATAGGAAACGAGGTCAAATAAGGTCGTGAACAAAACAAATTCTCGAATAGTAGGCAAAATCTCGAAGAAAAGCAAGGTTCCGAATAGGAAACAGGATCTCAAAATCACGATTAGAAAACCAAATTCCAATAAAGCCTCGAATAGAAAACTGAAACGAGTAGAAAGCAAGATCGAAACAAGGTAGTGGATAACAACTCTCAAATCAAAAATCATGAATGGAAAACAAGTCTTATATAGAGAACGAGTCATAATCCCAAAATAGGAAAAGGAATCTTCAAACCTTCAAAGGAATCCTCCACAATGTCCTGAATATGACGAAGCTTAAACAAGTTTCGAATGAGGAACATGATTTTGAAATAAATCTCGAGTAGGAATTAAATCTTAATTAACACGAAGTTTGATAAAAGAACAAAATTATAAATAGGAGCCATCACTAGGAAACAAGGTCATGAATGAATGTGCAAACGGTATCGAATAATAGATTTCAAACAAATATCGAATTGTGGGTCTGAAATAAGTTTGTCGAATATGAAACAGTATCTTGAAATAAGTTTCGAACATCAATCAAGGTTCCAAAATAGGAACAAGAGGTTTCAAGAAATGATCAATGTGTTAGGAGGAATTTAAGAGAAGACTGGATTATTAATCAAGATACATGGTTTTTCCAACCATGCAAAAGAAATCTTCTGTCTTCGATCTATCTTCAGTGTTTCCTCCGAAACTGGAATCACTTCAATCTTTTTTCACTGTTCTGACGTAGACTGGTCCGTGTGGTAATGCTCCATATAACTGCTGAATCTGGAGAGGCGGGTCCTTCTGCTGCGGTCCTGGGGCTCCTCGTACTTGTTCTCGGGCAATGCGATCAACGGTCTCCGGACAATCTTTGACTTGGTGTGTAGGTGATTCGCAGTACTAGCGTAGTCTCCGTCTTTTGTGGCATTCGTCGTAGTGGTGTCCTGGTTTGCGGCAGAAAATACAAATAATAGCCGACTGAATCTGAATCTCCTGCTGGACTGAAGAAGTGTTGTCTGAGTGTGACGACGCTTCACGGATCCATAATAGCTGCTATCTCGGTCATAAGTCTTCATGTCTTTCATAAACTTCAGCTTCAGGTCTCATTATATTGTCAGTGCTACATTCTGGATCTCCTGGCTGATAGCTCCAATCTTCAGAGGAGTCGAGTCCTCAGGGACTTGGATGATCTTCGGTTGTGACTCCAGGTTCTCGATCTGCTCCTCGATGCAAGATATGTGCTCGGTGTCGGAGAAGTCCAAAGGTCTTAGAAGTCTGGAAAGCATAAGTCTTTCTTGGCTCGGAGAGTGCATCCACAAGTCTGACTTGGAAAGGATGGCATGCTCCCTCTGGTTGTCAAGGGACTCTTCAAACGTCTCCGTCAACTACGTACTACCCATGGGGATAGTAGAGTGATAGAAGGTAGTACAAGCTTGAAACCTTCAAGTGTAGGTGGGTCGACTGTCCCGATGTCGCGTGCTTTTGAACTATCTGCAAAACAGAAAACTGTTAAAATAACCTAGACCTACATACAACAAGTGTTTATAGAATATTAAAATACCTGATACACCTGATATACCCTAATTTCCCGATTTTTCCTATGTTGTGATCAAGTTTTCCTAGTGTAATCAAGTCCCCCAATAGTACGCTAAGACCTAGGTACCATTAGGATAGACCTGCATGGGCCACCACTAAAAACATGTCACGACCCGCTCCCGAATAACCGGATACGAGTCGGACACGCCCAGCCTTTGTTATTAGACACAACAAAGTAAGCTGTACCAATCTAGGGAAACTAACCAGATAAATATAAACATGAAATGAAATCACAGCATCTATAACGTATCCCAGAAAGATCACCATAATCCACAAATCCAGATATCATAATGTACCAGAAGCAACATGAATGAAAAGTGCTATGAACTCTAAAGTCAATATCTAAAAGTAAAGCTAAGTAATCTAAACCTGAAGCCTCAAGCTAAGCTCATCCTGCTCAGCTAAATCCAGGGCTCTGGCCCATAGCGTAGATCAATGTCCTGCAAGCATACCTGCAACATATCCTATTCAGGAGCGGAGCAAAGTATAGTTCTTGGTAATGAACAAGACATCGTGATATGAAAGTACAAGGGAACATGGTAGGTAAAGTACAGGAAAGAACATGGTGTATAAGCACATGAAAGAACATGGTGTGTAAAGTACATGAAAGAACATGGTATATAAGAACATGAAAGTACATGATATGTAAGCACCTGAAAGAACATGATATCATGAAATCACAGGAAATAAGTACAAGGTATATCTCCTGAACATGTGTGTACTATATTTGAAATATAACTAAATATGTGACCGGCTAGGGTAAGCACATGAAAGCACATAAATGGGCGGCTTAGGACCCGCGTGCACGATGCGGGGTCTAAGCTAAACACACCTGAGTTGTTACTTGGGATTGGTCACATAAATAGTATATTTCCCCACCCCAGGTACAAGTAAGAACAAAAGAACATGAGCACCAGAAAGTACATGACGTGTTATAACGTGTCAATCAAGAAAGCACAGGATAAAATGAAATGCATAAGACCATAGAATGTACTTGCCTTTGCTCCGAAAAGATTGGGAATAGGGAGATAGTAGTCTCTATGTCCACCTGAATTTAAAGGATTTGATACAAGTTGGTTAATTTCTAATGCTACACTAGCTGGTTCTAGTTCAATTAATATTGAGAACTAATCATTCAAGAAATTGGAGTTGAAAACCTTGTTATACAAATTACTATCTAGTTATTTATATTCAGTTGAGATCATACACTTAACTAAATAAGCAATATATTTAAGGTTGTCTCAATTTTATCATTTGAAGTAGTACATAACAACGACAGTTTCCATATGATAACCCAACTCATATTAGAACACTTAACTCCCAAGCCCAGTAAAAATTCTCAGTCTTAATCATCTATGATAAGCCCCATATTTACTAACCATTCCTCCTAATGTTCTCTTTCTTGTTAAGGTTTCATCAGATCAATACAACTCGCTTAATAGGTGTTATGCGGAAAAGAGGTTACTCAATGGTACTCATAAAGCAGAGTTCAATAAGACAGTGAAGGAGTAGCTCATAATGTTCAAATTTAATAAGAGCATTTGTTGAATTCTGCAGCTATCCTCCTTCAACCTTCGAATACCCAGGTAACCATCATCAACAATATTAACTCTCACCCACAACCCTCCCAACATCTTGACTTGCCAAATCAAAACCAATTGCCAAGAAGTCTCAGTATATGGAAGTGCAATCCAGAAATTATGCAATATTGCTGTAGAAAATCTTAGGATGCAAACCAAGATAACTAGGTTTGAAAGTCTGTACAACAACACCCCAAAGACAGCTATATCAGCAAGTACGTTCCAGACAACCCAAGGTTATATAAGAATTCAAGGTTTAGAAGAATACAGAAAACAAATACAATCTGGACTCAAAATCAACTTCCAAACAGATATGAGAATAAGTGTCTTCCTCAAGTTAATATACAACTTAACTTCAACTCATCAAAGTAATGTACAACTAACTACTCAAAGTATACTAATTCGACATTCAACCCTGCAAAATCCTATATACTTGACTCCTCTTAAATTTGAGAGGAAAAAGATCACACCAACCCGACCCCTGCACTCGGTCTCATCATCGAACACGCACACACAGAGCAACGCCAACACAAGCCCAGACCCAGGAATTCATAAGTAGGAATTATACAACCAATGAATTAATCTAGACCAAATTATACAATCAATATGACAAATAGATTCAATATGGAACACTGTCACGCCCCAGAACCAGAATACTGGAGAGCGGGGGCAGACATAGCCAGCTACGTATATTGAAGTGCAACCCACCTCGCTATACGGTCACGGCTGTCTAGGATACATGAGGGTTTATCTACAAGCCAACAGTCTCCTATGGTCATGAACAAGCCTAGTGTCTCAATCACAAGCAAGTAAGTAAATGTTACAAGATGTATGATCATTAAATATACAATGATAAGGCGTCCCAAATATTATATATTCAGCTGATCATGAAGCTAGTCGTTACAAAATGTTAGGACTAGCAAGAGTTTAGTCATACATGATCAACCCTAGGATCTGTTAATCATGTTACAGCCCGTAGGCAGATAGTAAGTAAAGTGCAATCGAGCTAAACAGGTGCTCGTCGGCTAAACGCCTTAAAAGAATAATTCTACAATAGAGTGGAAGAGCCAAAAATAACCCACTCATTGCCAGGGTTCCGTCTAGTGGCCACCATCTGGCTGGAAGGTCGGTAGATCCTCTGGAGCTGCTCCGAAATCTGGCCACACAAAACCAGCTGGGTCAGACCCCAGAAAGAGCAAGTGCCACAAAGGAGGCTTCACTTAAGAACTAAAACCAGCAATCAGCACAGTAATATAACTATAAATAAAATAAGGACTGGAATAAAAGGAAACATATCAAGATGATATACGACGAGATAACCATGGAACTATTCAGATAACCAGGTTACAACCCGTGAACCAAACAAGGACCGGGGTTGTAACCCTTCGTCTGAACGGAGCTTGGTTTCTCACCATTTATCGGTAAAATAAATACAAGCATTCTGGTCATTCAATAATCTGGAACAGGATCAGGGCAAGACTAGACTAGTTAGACTCCATCCAATCATTTCACGGCCAAGCAAGAATTACGGCTTGATACTTTAACTAACTAGGGTTGTCACAAGCCTAATTACTAACAAGATGCAGTGAGATTATTCCACAGCCACAAGCCCTGCAGACCATCCAGGTTACCCGGGTTAAAAGATTAAAGTTGAATTCAGGTGGGTACATCGTCCAGGAAACGAATGTACCCTTAGGTAGCTTGAAGGGTGCAACACATGACAGTGTGCTGGAAATGTGCCCTACTCGACGGCAGGCTACAGATCCCAAGGCGTGCCCAGGTAACGGGATTGCCTGTAGCTAGGAAATCTCTTCATGACTAATGTATCAATCTAGTTATTAGTCCTTAGTTCATTTCAATAGGTACTCCTGACCGTGGTACTCAGGAGTCCCATCCTAGACATGATGCAAGACAGGACTGGTTTATTTATACAAGCACAATCACCCACGGTGTCCAGGATCAATTATACAGGTCATGTCATGTCAGGTAGCCGTCGTAACAGCTATTCGAGATAATCATGTCAGGTAATCATGTCAAGTGTACTAGTCAGGAGTGCGCCACGACGGGCCACTATCAGGTCATGTCAGGTCATTATGTCAGGAGTGCACCACTACGGGTCACTATCGTGTCTTGCTCAGGTATCATTTCTAAACATATCAAGTAATTTCGAAAATTATCAAGTTCAGGTCAAAAGGCGTAAGGATATAAAATGGACGTTAAATATCTAATAAAATATTAATATACAGGGCTATAAATCCAGGATAAGGAAAATAAAACCAAACTGACATGCTAATATAAGATCAAGTCTGCCAAAGGCCATACGTTCAGGTAGGCATACGCTCAGGTAAGGCAGCGTAAAAGGCAGCATAAAAGGCAGCGTAAAAGGCAGCATAAAAGGCAGCGTATGGGGGTCACAAAGCTCTCGGGTTGAACCAGGGTGACAAGATAGGCTAGCGTACGCTCAAGCCAGCGTACGCCTTGCTCGCTCAAGCTAGCGTACCAAGGCACGCGTACGCTCAAGCTAGCGTACGCTCAAGACATGCTGCCAACAGGCAGCGTATCAAGGTGAGCGTACGCTCACTAAAGAGCAGCGTACGAAGGCACGCGTACGCTCGCTAAAGAGTAGCGTACGACGGCTAGCGTACGCTCGCTAAAGAGCAGCGTACGACGGCTAGCGTACGCTCGCTAAAGAGCAGCGTACGACTCAGCGGCATAAGCTAAAAAGCTAGCTCACTGTTCACAGTCTTCTCCAGAGGGCAAGAACAGCAAGAACTCTAAAGTTGAATCTAAGCTTCTATTGTCCATATCTTGGTCAAAACAAGTCCGAATCCAACTTTCCAAAGGTCAAAATTGGGTAGAATGAAATTCTCTAAAACATGGAGCCATCAAAACTTGAAAACAAGCAAGTTTGATAGATCAAAACACCAAAAATCCGAAAATAGCAAAACTCTAGATCTACAAGAATTAAAGCCTCAAAATAGAAAATGACAAGTTCTAATGTGGTTTAGAATCATGTGGAGAAGCTAATGAAACCATCAAAAGAAGTTCTCTTGTGGAAGCAAGTTGCACTTGCCTAAGGGTTGGGGAGTTGTGGAGAGGAAGGAAGAAGAAGAAGAAATAAATGAGAGTTATGGATGAGAGAGAAGGTTGGTGGGGAAATAAATATCATGGGTTGGTGGTAGGTAGGGGGTTTACCTTGGTCCATGATGGACCAAGCAACCAGCCGGCCAAACCAAACCAACTCAAACCGAGAGTTAAACCAAGCCAAGAAAACTAAACAAGGAACAATACAAGAAAATACGTACACATATTTCCAAAATACGTAATACGAACAACAGGCATTACAACTCTACCCACCTTAAAAGAATTCTGTCCTCGAAATTTAATTAAGAGGCTAGAGGGACAAGAACAAGCTATACTATTCACAGGCAATTATACTAGGCAATCAATCAATCATGCAAGCAAGGAATTGATGGCATGAGGCATAAGAAAGATATTATACCTCACGAGTCAAACAAGTCAGGATATCGCGATCGGATATCATCCTCACGCTCCCACGTTGACTCACCCAAAGAGTGATGACCCCAAGCAACTCGGACTAACTTGATAGTCTTGTTCTTGAGGATCTTCTCTCTTCGATCCAATATAGACACGGGCCTCTTCTCATACGAAAGGTTGGTACCAACAACCAATTCTGAATGATCCAGGATGTGGCTCGGGTCCGGGATATACCGCCGTAATTGGGATACATGGAACACGTCATGCACCTCGCTTAGCGACGGTGGAAGAGCGAGATGATAGGATACATCTCCTACTCGCTCCAGAATATTAAACGGTCCTATATACCTAGGACTAAGCTTGCCCCGTACGCCGAAACGAATGACGCCACGGTTAGGCGAAATCCTCAGGAATACATGATCGCCGACCGAGAACTCGAGAGGACGCCGATGAGAATCGGCCCAATGGCGCTGGCGATCTTGGGCAACTCGAAGGTGATCTCTGACTCGCCTGACCACTTCAACGGTCTGAGCAATCATTTCTGGACCAAGCATCTGCCTCTCTCCAACATCATCCCAGGCTAGCGGGGATCTGCACTTTCTGCCATACAGTGCCTCGAACGGTGCCATCAGGATACTAGCCTGGAAACTGTTGTTGTACGAGAATCCCACCAGGTGCAAGTGATCTTCCCATATACCACCGAAGTCAAGTGTGCAAGACCGCAACATGTCCTCAAGAGTCTGGATTGTGCGCTCCGACTGACCATCCGTCTGCGGGTGATATGCTGAACTGAACTGGAGATGAGTTCCCAAACTCTCTTACAAGCTATGCCAAAAGTGCGACGTAAATCTTGAATCTCGGTCCGAGGTGATACTGACTGGCACACCATACAATCTGACAATCTGCCTGAGGTACATCTCTGCTAACTGAGCCGTCGACTGACCAACTCTGAATGGAAGAAAGTGAGCCACTTTCGTGAGCCTGTCAACTATAACCCATATAGCATCTCTACCAGCTGGGGATCTAGGTAGTCCAGTCACAAAATCCATGGTCACATGCTCCCACTTCCATTCTGGAATCGGTAAGGGCTGAAGAAGTCCAGCTGGTCTCTGATGTTCGGCCTTAACCTGTTGGCAAACCAAACACCGAGAGACAAACCGAGCTATCTCCCGCTTCATGCCATTCCACCAGAAGTGCTGACGGATATCACGGTACATCTTCGTACTGTCGGGATGGATGGAATACTGCAAACTGTGCGCCTCTGACATGATCTCCTGTCTGATATCTTCACTGGGTACACAAAGACGCTTACCATGCCTAAGTATACCATCCTCATGAATACACAACTCTGGTCTTCGTCCTGCTTCACACTCTTCTCTGAGTCGCTGAAGCTTGGAATCTGCCGACTGCGCCATCCGGATCCTCTCGACTATAGTGGACTGAACTTGCATACTAGCCATCAAGGCCACACTGGAAGGGAGAACAACTTCAATACCTATCTTCTGAAGATCTGCTAACAGCTCTGGTTGCGCTGTTAGAAAATAAACTCCGGCTCTCCTGCTCAATGCATCTGCTACGATATTGGCCTTCCCAGGATGATACTGCAAGCTGACATCATAATCCACAAGAAGCTCCAGCCACCTTCTCTGACGCATGTTAAGATCCTTTTGGGTGAAAACATACTTCAGGCTCTTGTGGTCGGTGAAAATCTCTACCCTATCTCCATACAAATAGTGCCTCCACAACTTAAGTGCAAACACCACTGCTGCTAGCTCCAAGTCATGGATTGGGTAATTTCTCTCATGATCACGAAGTTGTCGTGACGCATAAGCTATCACCTTCCCATGCTGCATCAGAACACATCCTAAATCTCTGCCTGAAGCATCACAGTACACTGAGAATCCTCCGGTGCCATCTGGAAGCGTGAGAATAGGAGCTGTTATCAGGCCTCGCTTCAACTGCTCAAAAGAACTCTAACACTCTGCTGTCCAAGCAAACGGTGCATCCTTGCGGGTCAACTGGGTCAATGGCGCTAAAATCCGAGCAAAATCTGAAACAAACCGCCGGTAGTAGCCGGCCAATCCAAGGAAACTACGAACTTCTGCAACTGTGCTGGGCACTGGCCATGACTCAATAACCACAATCTTCTGGGGATCCACTTCTACTCCTCCTCGAGTGATGATATGACCCAAGTACGAAATGCGATCGAGCCAGAACTCGCATTTACTGAACTTGGCATATAACTGGTGGTCTCTGAGAGTCTGAAGAACCACACGAAGATGCTGCTTATGCTCCGCCTCACTCTTGCTGTAGACCAGAATGTCATCCAAGAACACAATCACAAACTGATCCAAGTAAGGCATGAAGATGCGATTCATGAGGTCCATAAATACTGTCGGCGCATTGGTTGCTCCAAAAGGCATAACAAGGAACTCCCAATGCCCATATCTCGATCTAAAAGCTGTCTTCGGGATGTCCTGCTCTTTGACTCTGATCTGGTGATATCCTGAGCGCAAGTCAATCTTCGAGAATACTGATGCCCCCTTGAGTTGATCAAACAAGTCATCTATCCTCGGAAGAGGGTATCTGTTCTTGATTGTCACTGAGTTCAAGGTACGATAATCAACACATAACCTGGACGTACCATCCTTCTTTTTCACAAGAAGCATCGGGGCTCCCCAAGGCGATCCACTAGCACGAATGAATCCCTTGGTTCTGAGCTCTTCAATCATCTTGTACAATATCTCCAACTCTGATGGCGCCATCCTGTAGACTCCCTCTGACACTGGGGTTGTCCCGGGAATCAAGTCTATAGTGAACTCGATCTCCCGCTCCGGAGGCATACCTGGAAGTTCTTCTGGGAAAACATCTGGAAACTCATCCACTATCCTGGGCAACTGAACTACTGCTACTGCCATCCGCAATATCGGAGGAGAAGGTTCAACTGCTCCTCTGGAAAAGAAAAACTCCGGCTCGCCTGGAATGCTAAAAACAACCCTACCAATATGGCAGTCTATCCTAGCATACTGGTTCCTCAACCAATCCATCCCTAAGACCACATCATAATCGGCCATCGGGAATTCTATCAATCTAGCGGGGAATTCTCTACCGCTAACTACGATCCGACACGAGAAAAACACTCTATCTACTCCCACAAGTCCGTTACCAGTAAGTATATTAAGCCTTACTGATAATGACTCGGGCTCCAATCCTACCCGTGTCGTGAATCGTGCAGACATAAATGAATGCGATGCACCGGAATCAAATAAAGCTGAAGCTGGAAAGGAGTTGACGAGAATAGTACCTGCCACTACCTCTCCTGGTGCCAATCCTTCCTCCACGGTCATCACCATAGCCTGACCGTGCCCTCGGGGTGCTGGTCCCCTCTGTTGAAATCCTCGCTGTCTGCTCTGACTCTGGGCTTGGACTTGTGCATACTGCTGGGGGTTCTGCTGCTGGAACACTTGGGTCTGAGGCGGCAAGGGCCTCGGCAATGGATACTGCTGCTGATGGACCGGAGCTGGTCCTCTCACCGAAGAGCTAGAAAGGTTGGACGAGGATGAACCACCCCTGTTCGGGCAGGATCCAACCCTATGGTCTGGTGCTCCATAAGCCAGACACAATCCCTGTGCCCTGCGACATTCTGCCACCACATGGCCTGGCTTCCCACAATGAGAACAACCCACTGCGGAAGATTGCTTATGCTTCTGCTGTTGCTGCTGCTGAGGGTACGTCGGAGTGAAATGCTGAACCGACGTCACTGAGGCTGCTCGCCTCGGAGCTCCAATAGTCAAGGCCCTGGCTGCCGGGGCTGGTGCTGAAGACTGATTCATCTGGCCGTGAGATCTCTTCCGACCTCCGGTCCTATCCATGATCCTCTGGGAGGTATACTCATGCCTCCGGGCTGCTCTCAAGACTGCATCAAAAGTCTGATGCTCAAACTGCTCGACTGCCAACAAGATCTCCAGGTGCAGTCCCTGCTGGAATCGCTGAGCTCTATCATACTCGGTTGCCACCAAGGTGGGAGCAAACCGACTGAGTCTCGAAAACTAGGCCGCATATCCATCGACCGTCCTGCCTCCTTGCTTCAGATTGGTGAACCTGGTCTGCAGATCATACCGAGCCACGACATCGAAATACTTGGTCTGGAATCTCTCTCTGAATACTGCCCAAGGAATGGGTGCGGCTAACCCAACGGCCTGCGCTGCCCACCAGCTGCGGGCAAGATCTAACAACTGCAGGCGCACCACAGCTACCTTCTCATTCTCTGGAGTCTTGGCTGCTTCTAGAACCACCTCTGTGTCCTGAAGCCATGCATCCGCCGCGATAGCATCTTCACTACCGTCGAAGAATGGAGGGTTCAAGCGCTTGAAGCTGTTGGCCGTGCTGTTCCCTGGATGACTACCTCTAGTCAAAGCATCCGCCACTGCCTGTTGCAAGGCATCTCCACGACGATCTTGAGAAGCTATCAAGGTCCTGACGAGCCCTACCAAAGTGCCGTCATCATGTTCTACAGGTTGAACTGGCTGGACTGGTGGCTCTCCAATAGGCTCGACTCTGGAGGCTACTCCGGAATGCTGGGCTTGATCTCCAGGTTGCTGCTGGTCCGCGGGAGGTGCTCCGCCTTGCTGATCGGCCGGGTCAGGTACTATGCCGCTGAAGAAGACGACATAGGAGACAATAAGGAAGGACCAGGACAGAGCAACGATACAAGCATATGATCAGGACAAGAATCCAGGGATTCAGAAGATACGAACAGAGATCAAGGACGAATACTGATTGAGACATCTATTCGATAAACCCTCACATATCTTGATTTACAAGACCTGCATGGGCTACCACTTAAACCATGTCACGCCCCAGAACCAGAATACTGGAGAGCGGGGGCAGACATAGCCAGCTACGTATATTGAAGTACAACCCACCTCGCTATACGGTCACGGCTGTCTAGGATACATGAGGGTTTATCTACAAGCCAACAGTCTCCTATGGTCATGAACAAGCCTAGTGTCTCAATCACAAGCAAGTAAGTAAATGTTACAAGATGTATGATCATTAAATATACAATGATAAGACGTCCCAAATATTACATATTCAGCTGATCATGAAGCTAGTCGTTACAAAATGTTAGGACTAGCAAGAGTTTAGTCATACATGATCAACCCTAGGATCTGTTAATCATGTTACAGCCCGTAGGCAGATAGTAAGTAAAGTACAATCGAGCTAAACAGGTGCTCGTCGGCTAAACGCCTCAAAAGAATAATTCTACAATAGAGTGGGAGAGCCAAAAATAACCCACTCATTGCCAGGGTTCCGTCTAGTGGCCATCATCTGGCTGGAAGGTCGGTAGATCCTCTGGAGCTGCTCCGAAATCTGGCCACACAAAACCAGCTGGGTCAGACCCCAGAAAGAGCAAGTGCCACAAAGGAGGCTTCACTTAAGAACTAAAACCAGCAATAAGCACAGGAATATAAATATAAATAAAATAAGGACTGGAATAAAAGGAAACATATCAAGATGATATACGACGAGATAACCATGGAACTATTCAGATAACCAGGTTACAACCCGTGAACCAAACAAGGACCGGGGTTGTAACCCTTCGTCTGAACAGAGCTTGGTTTCTCACCATTTATCGGTGAAATAAATACAAGCATTCTGGTCATTCAATAATCTGGAACAGGATCAGGGCAAGACTAGACTAGTTAGACTCCATCTAATTATTTCACGGCCAAGCAAGAATTACGGCTTGATACTTTAACTAACTAGGGTTGTCACAAGCCTAATTACTAACAAGATGCAGTGAGATTATTCCACAGCCACAAGCCCTGCAGACCATCCAGGTTACCCGGGTTAAAAGATTAGAGTTGCATTCAGGTGGGTACATCGTCCAGGAAACGAATGTACCCTTAGGTAGCTTGAAGGGTGCAACACATGACAGTGTGCTGGAAATGTGCCCTACTCGACGGTAGGCTACAGATCCCAAGGAGTGCCCAGGTAACGGGATTGCCTGTAGCTAGGAAATCTCTTCATGACTAATGTATCAATCTAGTTATTAGTTCTTAGTTCATTTCAATAGGTACTCCTGACCGTGGTACTCAGGAGTCCCATCCTAGACATGATGCAAGACAGGACTGGTTTATTTATACAAGCACAATCACCCACGATGTCCAGGATCAATTATACAGGTCATGTCATGTCAGGTAGCCGTCGCAACAGCTATTCGAGATAATCATGTTAGGTAATCATGTCAAGTGTACTAGTCAGGAGTGTGCCACGACGGGCCACTATCAGGTCATGTCAGGTCATTATGTTAGGAGTGCACCACTACGGGTCACTATCGTGTCATGCTCAGGTATCATTTCTAATAAAATATCAATATACAGGGCTATAAATCTAGGATAAGGAAAATAAAACCAAACTGACATGCTAATATAAGATCAAGTCTGTCAAAGGCCATACGTTCAGGTAGGCATACGCTCAGGTAAGGCAGCGTAAAAGGCAGCGTAAAAGGCAGCGTATGGGGGTCACAAAGCTCTCGGGTTGAACCAGGGTGACAAGATAGGCTAGCGTACGCTCAAGCCAGCGTACGCCTTGCTCGCTCAAGCTAGCGTAACAAGGCACGCGTACGCTCAAGCTAGCGTACGCTCAAGACATGCTGCCAACAGGCAGCGTATCAAGGTGAGCGTACGCTCACTAAAGAGCAGCGTACGAAGGCACGCGTACGCTCGCTAAAGAGCAGCGTACGACGGCTAGCGTACGCTCGCTAAAGAGCAGCGTACGACGGCTAGCGTACGCTCGCTAAAGAGCAGCGTACGACTCTGCGGCATAAGCTAAAAAGCTAGCTCACTGTTCACAGTCTTCTCCAGAGGGCAAGAACAGCAAGAACTCTAAAGTTGAATCTAAGCTTCCATTGTCCATATCTTGGTCAAAACAAGTCCGAATCCAACTTTCCAAAGGTCAAAATTGGGTAGAATGAAATTCTCTAAAACATGGAGCCATCAAAACTTAAAAACAAGCAAGTTTGATAGATCAAAACACCAAAAATCCAAAAATAGCAAAACTCTAGATCTACAAGAATTAAAGCCTCAAAATTGAAAATGACAAGTTCTAATGTGGTTTAGAATCATGTGGAGAAGCTAATGAAACCATTAAAAGAAGTTCTTTTGTGGAAGCAAGTTGCACTTGCCTAAGGGTTGGGGAGTTGTGGAGAGGAAGAAAGAAGAAGAAGAAATAAATGAGAGTTATAGAGGAGAGAGAAGGTTGGTGGGGAAATAAATATCATGGGTTGGGGGTAGGTAGGGGGTTTACCTTGGTCCATGATGGACCAAGCAACCAGCCGGCCAAACCAAACCAACTCAAATCGAGAGTTAAACCAAGCCAAGAAAACTAAACAAGGAACAATACAAGAAAATACGTACACATATTTCCAAAATACGTAATACGAACAACAGGCATTACAAACACCCTCCTCTGCCTACTCTTATACCAGTTGATTCCCTAATACGAACCAGAAGCTAAACACGAACAGAGCTTGGACACGAACTCACGCATGACATCAGGACATGAACGCAACTCCGGATACGAACGAGTACTGGACAGAAGTAAGCCAACTCAAATTAAATTCGAAGCAATCTATTATCATAAAGCAAAGGGAAGAGTTTACCTGAAGAAAATCAAATCTGAATCGGAACTGCAGCCCAAGAATTCAACACAACTCCAGATTCTAAAATTATCTCGGCCAAAGCTTACGATCCATATAATTCCAATTCGAAAATGACTCAGCTAAGAACTGTTCATCACAGAAACAATCAAACAGGAAAAGAAGAGTTAAATCGGTCATTTGGATTGACTCATGAGTATAGATAAATTCTACTCCAAATTCCACAAATAATTTCGATTCCAAATATTCCAGTTCTATCTATAATTTTGAGAAAATTCAGATCAAGAAAAATTAGAGGTCGATCGTCCCGAATCAGACTGGCAAATTCATCACAAGGAAAGAATTGAAGTGAAAAACTCACTGAATTATCGATCCAATTCTCATTACTGTACCTGCTTGCTCCTAAGCCAAGAAGAGAGCAAATCACTCTTGATCCGATCGATCTATCGACCCGAAATAGAAGATGACGAAGAGGAGAACACTCATCGGAATAATCGACCAATCGTGATGTTCGTCGCCGCTGGAAACTGTCGCTGCAACGTGCTCGGGGTAGAGAACTTCGAACTGCCACCGGAAGATTGTCCGATCGTTGGAGAAGGATGGATCCCCACGCTGTCGTCGTTGACCGGGAAAAGATGCCTCCGTCGTCGACGTTTGTCGACCGTCCCTGTGGTGGAAGGAACCCGCCTCCATGGTCGAACTCATCGTCGTTGGTAGCCATCGCCACCGGCCGGAGAGGAGAAGATCGCCGTCGCCACCGCCTCGCTGGCTAGGGTTACCACCGCAGTCGCCGATGTCGCCGAGAACACCGCGAAAGAGGCACTACTGTTGCGATCTCAGCGCCTGGAGAGATCCACCGCCATCGCCGAAGTGGCTCGACCCCTTGTCGCCGCCGGAGTCGAAGTCGGAACCCTAGATCTGAAGAATACGCCGAGCTTCGGGAGATCCGTCAGTGGAGAGGAGAGCTGGCCACGCCGTCGTCGAGAAGATGGGGGCTCACTGTCGCCGTCGCCATCGGAGTCGTCGTCGCTGACAGAGTCGTCGAGATAGGGCTGGCTTCGAAAAAGGGAATGGGGAAGAAAAGCTTTAAGAAAATAAATGAAGGAATAATTATGAATCTCTCTCTCTTCCCAGCTTGGATTAAAAAGAAAATTTTGTGAAATTTGCAGAAAACACCCTCCGCCCAGAAACATTTCCGATAAGTCCCTCCACCCAGAATTTTTTATAAAGAAACCCTCTGCCTTTTTATTAATTCAGAAAATTTGTTTAAAACAGTTAAAAAACTCACATGGTGGGCCCAGAGTTGTTGTAACAACTTTTCAAATTTGAAAAGTAATCTGAAATAAATTTCCTCCATAATATATCATCCAATTATAATCTGAACTAATTTATTATTGGACTAGTAATAACAAGAACACAATTTATAGAGATTGAATTTTTTTTTATTTTAGAAAACTGGGAGGTGGAGTTACACAAACTCCTTCATCTTCAGACCCTAACCCTAGAATTCTCTATCTAGTGTGGATTTTCTCTCCAAACTCAAGGAGAATAACTCTTGCATCATTCTCTTCCATACTCCATAATTCTCTTGAGGTATAATTTCTTCTTTTTCTCCATCTCAATTTCAAATTTCCTTTATTGTTCAATGGCACCTAGGTTGTTTAATAGAGGAAAGAGGGCTAGAACCGAGGGTGCTTTCTCATCGAACCCTCCTCCTCATGATGATCAACCTATTCATCCTCTTTTCAATCTACTACGACCCAATGACCCTGACACATTCGATGATCAAATTTTTGTGTCATTGTACGCCTCAAACAAATGGTTCAATGATTTTCGATCACGGCCCGTGTGCGCGGGTCATCCCATTAACTTCACTATATTTTCTCGTGATGACTCATTATTTCATGATCTTTGTCTTGATGAATTAGTTTCTACAACTTCACTTATTTACTTGAATGCAATTCAAATATTTAATTGCAATCTAACATTTGACGACATATGATTATATTCATGTGTTGCTGGAATTGACATCTCGTTCGATAATTTTGAACTTGCGGAATATCTCAAGATTCCAGAATACAACTCTTGGGAGAAGCTTGTCGATGCATGCAAGTTTTAATTCCCCGATGGGTCTTCCCTTGAGAGTTTCAAGGACGATTTGTGTACCCCGAACACGTCTACGCAAGTTACTTGCAAAATTCCTTAACCCTTATTTCTACGAGCTTCATCGTATTGCCTTTTCCACGATCCAGCCCAAAGCGGGATCGACTGACGAAGTTTTATATTTTGAGATTTCTGCTTTGTACCACATTCACTTCCATGTCCCGTTCAACCTTCCACGTACTATGATGGACTGGATGATCAATGCAAGGAAAAGGCCACGATCTTTGGTTTATGCTCTCTATCTACCTATTGTTTTTCGTTCTTTTCATGTCCCTCTCGATGAGTGCCAATTCCTTCCAGCCCCTGCCTTTCTATCTAAGGCACGGCGGCTTTAGGCACCTGTCGAATCTCCTGCTGATTCTGAGCATTCTGGTTCTGATGCTCAAGCTGATGCACCTGCTCTTGGGCAGCCTGCGCCTACACCTCCTGCTACTCTCGAGTATATCCAGAACATGCTTCATGATCATTTCATGTTGGAGGATGACCGTTGGATCCAGCTCGACTATCGTACCACCTTACAGATGAGTGCCATCAATAACTCATTGCATGACATCCGATACACTACGTCTCGGTATCTTTCTATGCCACTTCCTACGAAGCGGGATCCATCTCGCGACGGATACCGTATCGATGACCCATGGATTATGCGATATCTGGATCCGGATGCAGCCTTCATGGATCCTCGTCGTTCGGATACTGATCCATCTGACACCGCTGGACCATCTCGTGCTCCATGATGGATGTGGTTTCGTACCTGATACTACTGCTGATGATCTTATTTAGTTTTTATGCATTATAGACTTCTATTTATGTAGTTGATTTTATTGTATGAGTATACTCTATGTTCTGTGGATCTTCATGCTTTATCTGCAATATATCATTACTATGGTATGCTTGTTATTTACTTTCTTCTACAGTTTTTTGTTTGTTTGAGTTTGCTATTCATATTTGCTATGCATCTTTGATAAATGACAAAAGGGGAAGATTTATTAGATATTCATCTTTTTATCATATCCTATGATATCTATGTTTTGGAAGAGATTATGTATATCAGGATAAGGAACATTGGCTTATAGAGAAGCTATATTTATGGGGGAGCTATTTTTACGGGGGAGCTACTGCTTCAATGCATGACTACTACTTGTGTCCAGGTATGAAAATTGAATATACAAATATCATTTTGTCAATTATCAATAAGGGGAAGATTGTTGACCCAAATCACAGTCAACCAAATATTGACAAAATTGACAATATGATACTTGTCATAATTCAATATGACACATCAAGACAGAACTCAGTGCAAGACGAACGTCGGCTCTCTCCTACAGCGTACTCGATTTTTGAGTCTATATTTTTACATTTATTGAGTCTAGCTAAATGTAAACTGAGTAGCACTGAGTATTCTGGGCCTATACCTTTTCACCAAACAAAACCAAAAGCTCCACCAAACCAAACTAGCCCACAAAATCCCAGTTGAGCAATTCTGTCCTATAGAGACAAAGTTCGGGCCGAACTCTGCCTCCACACAGAGTTCGGGCCGAACTCTGTCCCCTAAATTACAGGACCCTAATTTTTAGGGTTTTTTGTATGCTAGTTGTCCAACGGCCAAAAATTTGAATTCTTGACATAGAATTCTGGCCAAATTCTGCCTATTCCTACTAGTATAAATAGGCCTTGAATTCTCTCATTTTCATTCATCCAATTATCTTCTCTTTTCTTCTCTATAAGCCTCATACAAGCCTTAACCTTCTCATCTACTAGCCACAAGCTTCCTAAGCCTTAAGGTGCTCAGTGTTATTCAGTTAGGAGTTTGTGCAAGAGTCAAGAAAGTCGCTTGGAAAATTCCAAGCATCGCCACAACGATCTTTGTAAGAAGTTGACGTGCTCTTCTGAAGAAAAGGCATGGGGTGTAACTACTATCTCACAAATAGTAGATTTAATCCTGAGTTAGAGTTCTCAGGCCTGGACTAGTCCTCCACAAGAAAAACTAGGTTAAAAACGATTGTGTTTGCGTATGCCCTCTTGATCTTTCTATTTCCGCGTTTACTCTGATTATTTACTGTTGGTGAAAAGAGTTTAATTTTTATTTGGCTATTATTGTTATAAACTCTATTCAACCTACTCTAGAGTTGCCTACATGTTCTTCAAAGTATACACACAACAGATTACCTTCATGCCCAGAGTCTCCATGCGGCAGTGATTTATAATGCCCCTGTCCAAAAATACGTAGGACTAGGAACATAGACATGCCAACCGTATAATAAATATACATAAGCTGTAAATATAGTATAATCATGGCTAACTAAATCTCATCCACAAAATAAAATAAATAAGATATTATGGAATCAAAAACGGGTTGTCATTGTACAAATTGTGGGGGGAGGCAAATCTTCTACCAAGCATTTTTAAATAAGAAAAAATAAATACAAAGGAAAGAATTTGTAAAAAGTAGCAAAAGATGATCCAAGACCAATCATCTTCGTTAGAAAAGAGAAGACCATGACCTTGGCTAGAACTCCTGTGACAGTTCAAGAGCACACACAATTGAAGAGATCACCATGTCCTCAGAGGGACGTAAAAAGATACATATAAACATGCCATATAAATTGAATATAAAATATGTCGCAAGTCACAAGTAAAAGTAAAGTAAAATAGTCCAGATCATAATATGGTCCAATATCCCATCATCGAAACAGTGGACTATCTCTATAACCAAACAAGGACAAGGGGTACATTATTCCATGATGTAATACTACCCCATTCCATGATTGGAATGGAGTATGACAAGATAGCAACTAAGGTCACCTAAACATTCTACCATGTACATACATTTAAGAACAAACCTTCAACGCATGGGCACCCTGGCTGCAATAGAATTGGCATAGTTTCTAATTGGGCACCAAGGGCCTATGTCTGTAATGCTCAATTAACGTAAGAGGAAATCAGTATAATAAGGTAACAATACCTGCATCTCTGGCGGAGATCACATATTATAATGGATAGTGCATACTTGGCCCATACATCAAGGAACTGTTCTCCCCACCATATGCACCTATCTAAGTTGTATCCACGACCATGTACCTCTACTAACTGCCAAGTCTCTTAACATGCATCTATTAGTAGTCAGACCTAACGCACATCCCATACATACTAGTGATCAGCCAACACGCAAGTTCGGAGTCTATATGTTGCTCACAACTCACACATATCTCGTGGCACATCCATGTAAAATTTTATAAAAGTATACAAAACAAGTGGTAGTACCTTAACTCTAGGTCCATATGCAAAAAGATAAGCAACATAAATATGACTAAAATTTTGCATCATGTATAACTGGCAACATAATAAAGTAAACCATAAATAGTAAACAGTAGTGCAACTGGAGAAACTAGAAATAGATGAATAGTAACTATGCAGTAACTAAACATTAAAGATGCAAACAATATAAGCAGTAAATATGGCACGGTATCTTGCCTAGTAGTTTGCGATGATCTGACATGTCCCAATTTGTTTGCTAGCCATGGTCGATGTGAAAGGTTCCAAATTCGCGAAGAACATAGGAGTGCACGATTAGTCATGATCAGAGATGATAATGAAGAGAATTTGTGGAACAAATATATATGATTTTTAGAAAATATCTATAATACTTGAAAAATATATTTTATTAATTAAAATAATTTTATGTAAATACTTGAAAATAAGTTATCTATAATAATTTGGAAACTATATTTAGTCAAAAAAAATTGGTTATATCAAATAATCTAGAAAATTATTTTAGGGTTTTAAACTATATTTAAAATATATATGTAGGATCAAATCTATAATATAATTTGGTTACAAAAAATTTCTAGAAAATTATAATTTAAATTATTCATAATTAATTAAATAACAAATTAATATTAATAATACCAATATCCTATTATCAGTAGTACATAATACATATGTATAATAACTTATAATCAATACACTACCATTAGTAATAATAAAACTAATAATAATAAATAATAATAATAATAATTATTATTATTATTAACCCATTCCAGCTAATCTTTTCTCTTCGAGAGAGAGAGAGAGAGAGATAGCACAAGAAATAAGAAGGCTAAGAATAGAAAGAAAAGTAAGGGGAGTGAGAGAGAGAATAAGGAAAAGAGTGAGAGGAGGGCGGGAGAGATCAGGTGTTGGAGAAAGAAAGAGAGAGGGAAAAAGAGATCAGGACAGAAAAAAAGGAGAACTTACCAATGTACTCCGACGACTGCGGGGCTGCGCAGGCGACACGTGGCTGGTTGCGCAGGCCAGTAGAGCACGATGATGGGGACGGTCGTTGGCTGGATCTGACAGCACGAAACTGAGGGGTGCCGATCGGAGACACGGGGTACGTGATCACCAAATCTGGTATTCGAGGCAGCGACACAGCAATTCACAGACCAGAGCCCGACGTTCGGTGCTGATGACGGAAAGTCAAAGCGGTGATGCTACGGGCAATGGAGGGCTCGACCACCGTCAGCGAGAAGGAATTCTACGACCACACGGAGGTTCGATGGACAGGTGAGTTGTAATTTGTGTGGCTGCGATATTTAGGGATGGTGGCTGCCGGCAAAATGCAGAGGTGTGGAGGTTTTGGTCGTGATCTAGTAGCTGACAGTAGCGGAGGTCCGGTGGATGCACTACTAAAAAAACCCCTTTTAGCGACGTCAGAGTACGTCGCTAAAAAAAGAAAATCTGTCGCTAATTTCCATTAGCAACGTATTTAGCGACGAAAATGGATGTCGCTTATTGGCTTGTCGCATATTTCAATTTTGTCGCAATTCATCGCTAGTTGCGACGTCACGTTTAGTGTCGCTAGACGTCACAATATTAGCGACAGATAGTGACGTCATCATACGTCGCAAGTATAGCGACGTAGGGCGACCACTTAGCGACGCCGTCAACTTTACATATGATGATATGGCATGGCAGCCACGTCAGCATTTTAGCGACGCCTCGTCGGGGGGAGAAGGAGAGGGTTTCGCCGGAGGGAGGGTTGCCGGAGGGGAGGGTTCGCCAGGGGGAGAGGGGAGAGGGGGTTCGAGCGGGAAGAAAAATTTTGGGTAAAAAATTTGTGATTTCGATCGGGCCAGGAACTCTATATGAAATAAGCCAGCGACGTATAAAATATACGTCGCAAAATATCGCAATACAGCGACGTAAAAAGTATGTCCGTCGCAAAACGTCGCCCGTCAACAACGTAAAAAATACTACGTCGCTGAACGTCTCTACGCAGCGACGGTCAGCGTCGTGTAGTACTAGGAGTCGCTATAGGCAATTATCAGCGACTGCTTTTTTCGTCGTGGCTAATATAAGTTGCTATTCTAGCAGATTTTAGTAGTGATGGTGCAAGGGTTGTGCGACTTCCTCGACATTGGGGATGTGCGCCGGGGGTGGTAGTTGGTGGACGTGTTGCTCGTTGGTGGTGGTGTCAATCAGTGGTGGCCGATTTTGTAGGGCGACGGTGGTAGGTGATGGCGGTGGTGATGGTGGCGGTCGACTGTGGTGTTTGTGAGTTTGGTGGCTGGATCCAGGCGGAGGGAGTTGGGTATGGTGGAGATCAAGGAGTCCGAAGAGGAGCATGATGTGATGGCTGGGTGGTGGAAGAAACAGGGTCGGGTGACAGTGTAGGGGGAAACTCCGGCGAGGGTGGTTGTGCTAGAATTAGGGTTAGGGTTAGAATGGAAATTTGGGTGGTGTTTGCTTGGGTTATGCCGTGTTGGGAGTGTCCGACACGACAGAAAATTATGTATTGGGGCCGTGTTTGGCATGTCGGATATGAAAATGGGTTGCTATGTATCGGTATTAAAAATTGGACATAGTGGAAAGACACCCGGGGTAGGACCCGAGGCCATCACGGCTAACACGTGGAAGGTGGACACGGACAAGATGCACAGACACTAATTTGGGTTTAATTTTAGACTATGGAATTTCTAGGAAAAAGGGCAAGGGCTCTTTTTATATAATAGGCAGGCTCCTAGTTATATATGGACTAGGATTTGTTTAAATCCCCACTAGATAATCTCAAATTAAATTTCATCGATTTAAAATCAATTCGATAAAATCCAATCCAATTTAAAACTAAATCATTCTTATTTTTAATTTAAAACTATTTAAATCAATAGTCAGTAAAATCTAATGCCAATTTAAACTAAACAAATAATTTAAAATAATCTTTTTATAGATAAATAAAATAATTTCAAATAAATTTAAAATGCTTTTTCATAATAAAAATATCAATCCAAAGAACTTTTTCAGAAATAACGGTTTTATATATATAAAACCCGGTTGGGTGGCAGTGGCCACGGGGTTGATGGGGATGCACGGACACCCAAAAAAAAAAAAAAAATATATATATATATATATATATATATATATATATATATATATATATATATATATATATATATATATATATATATATATATATATTAATTTTCATGTACCTCGCATGAAAAATAAAACTTATTCTTTATCAAATAAAAATATTATTTTCTAAATTATTACATCTACCAATAAAATAGCCTTGAAAAAATAAAATAAAGATTGACAAAATACGGTACGATATATGTTATACTAAAAAGATATTTACCATATATTACTTCAAATATATACTTATTTTCTATATGAAGAAAATATATAATAAAACCTTTGTATATAAATATATATACTTCGCATAAATGTATTCGCACTTGACGTACAAATACAAAAATAGAACAAATACCAAAAATAAATTAAAAATTAAAAAATTGTAGTAAAATTTTAGGGGTTTACATCCTACCCAACTTATAAAAATTTTGCCCTCAAAATTAAGAGATAACTAGGGTATTTAGGTTTGAGACATTTTAGAAGAGTTTATTGATACATGATCAAATCATTAAGCGAGAAGAAGAATCGACATTTCAACAAAATAGGCAATTTGGATAACTAGAAAAAGAAAATTCAACGGATCTACTTTAGAAGATGATCACGTGTATGACAACCCATCATTGTCGAATACTAACATTACTCCTACAAATGTGCAACCTCATAAATAGGTAATAACCTCCTTAATCTCAAATTATGATCAATAACTCTTTATTCAAAATTCAAATTTGTTTTTCGATACCGTCATAATTGTCGAAATTATGGTAAAAATCATCAACCAATACTCACACTTACATCTAATTTATTGTTGCTTCCTCAAAATTTATATTCCATAAAATCTTTATTTCCTTGAAACACAATTTTCTTCTCTTTGATTCAATTTATATTTATATTCAAAATTTAACTCGCCAAAAATTTACATCCCTTAAACATATATTTTTAAATCCTATATCCCATAATAGAAATTTGATAAGTCCAAAACTTTTGAATTCAATAAATCTCTAATCTTCTTCTTGCAACATATATATTTTTTTTTTATCTTCTTCTTGCAACATATATATATATATATATATATATATATATATATATATATATATATATATATATATATATATATATATATATCCTCGAAAATTAAAATTAAATAAACCTTTAATCAATTTAGTCGAAAGCAAAATCAAACTCTCCTTCTTAGGGAATTCGTTCTCATTTATCAATGTAAAATTTATCCTTAAAGCATAAAAATAAAAAAATCCATCTTCAATATTTGATTAATCTCGAAAGCTAATTTGTTAATCGAGAGTATACCCTCTTTTGATCATATCATCATAACAGAATCTTTTATCATCATACGACAATTTCCTCAATCTTTTATCTATTACTGTCTTCCTCAAAATTCAACCTTTAATTCGATCTTATCTATGCCTTGTAATCGCATATTCATTTTAACCAACTATACCATTAATCTTCTCTATGAGGTTTTCTAATCTAGCTCTGTATAACTGAAGAGTGTCATAATCCAATTTCCATCTTCGCACAATGGAATCATATAAGAAATAAGGTTTGCATGAATAACGGAGGAATTTAATACAAAATCCTCAATGAGTGAAGCAATTCAATTGAGAGAAAAAGTATGGTTAGGTTAAATGATCGCGGTAAGTTTTGGGTAATAAATGAGGGTTGCTAGTTATGTACGAAATAAAGAGATGTATGGGCTAAAAAAATAAAGTAAAAATAATTAGAGCCTCACGTGACATGGTTCCTTGAGAGAAGATAGTACGCTAGTTGTCTAGGTTGCGGGTATGATTAAAGGAAAGATTCTAATCATTCTTGAGGTTTAAACGATTAAAAGATCATGATGATAGATCTAGGATCGTGGGAAATGAGTAACTCAAGATGACGTTGTAGTTACATGGCTTGGTCGATGACTAACTACTTTTGTATATATACGACTTTTATGGTCATACGTAATATGGCAACTGAGTTGGGACACTTCTACTCCCATGAAGACGACCTCGCATCTATCTGGTTACTTATGACGATAAGATATAAATCTTATAAATTCGAGTTCCTTAAAAGTTTTCCAATATGTATTTCAAAGGTCAAAATAAACTATCACATTCTATTGTCATTTTATATCGTCAAGCATAATCATAACTTTTAAATTTCAAATTCTCTAATCACTCTTGATATAAACCCTTAGCATACATTTTTTACCAAAATTTTAATATCATTAATCCAACCTTTAAACTCAAAATTAAAATAAATTTATCAACCGTAAATCATACGACAAAATTTAAATTTTTAAGATTTTCCTCAAATCGAATTCATATTCTCCAAAATATGTACACCTATACCCAATAAGTTATAAATATTTTTCTAAAATCTTCAAAAATCAAAATCAATTTGTTTTCTCAATCTTCTATCGATGCTCTTATGAATACGACCTAGTAGTCTCAAAATAAAATTCTAACTATCTTTCGAAGTTGGCAATATCGCTACTACCCAACATAGAATTAACTAATCCTTCACAAGTTCATACCTTTAGGAAAAAATAGGGTTCCTTGATCCTTGAAGCATATAATGCCTTAATAACTCAAATAGGATGTCTAATGCATACTAATTGCCAATGTAATCTGTTTAGCCAAGTAATTGACCTTGTGGCATATACTAGTGTAGTCATCTTATTAAGCACGAAAAATAAGATTCACGGTAGAAAAAGATCAAGCAAGATGCAAATCAATGGAGTCAAACGAGAGTTCGAAAATAGATTAAGGAAGGAGATCAAGTATGTGGATGAAATTCTACACTCTAATCATATATGCAAGTTGGCTTGGTACAGTCATGTAACCAAACAATTTATTTGTTCGGCCTGTATGGGCCACCACAAGAACATGTAATGCCTTAGTCCCAAAATATGTAGGACTAAGAACGCAGACATGTCAGCCGTATAATAAATATATGTAAGCTGTAAATGCAGTATAATCATAGCTAACTAAATCTTATCCACAATATAAAAGAAGTAGATATTATAGAACCAAAAATGAATTCTCATTGTACAAGTTGTTGGGTGGAGACAAATCTACTACCAAGCATTTTTAAATGAGAAGAAATAAACACAAAGGAAAGAATTTGTAAAAGGCAGCAAAGGACGATCTAAGAACAATCATCTTCGATTGTCCCACATAACTTTTTTAAAAAAAATCTACTTATATTTTATTATTTTTGAAATATTTTTATGATTTTAATTAAACTATAATTATTTATTCTAATTGAATTTATCTTAATTAAATTATTTTGCTGGATAAGACTAATTATTTTGATTAATTAAAATACTATTTTTGGATTAATTGATTATGGTTAGTGGAAGATTATTTTAAATTTAACTAATTATATTTTCCTAATATGGTAATGGTAGACTTATAATTTCCTTAAACTGGACGGTTGATTTAGAAAATCTATTATGGTACGCCTAGTCACATGACTTAGTGGAAATATTATGGAATTATTAGGCTAATCAGGATTAGTCAGGAATATTCCTCTAGCCCATGTTCCAAAAACTTCTAGGACTTTCCTAATGAGGCTATAAATAGCCACCATTAATTGCTGATTATTCCTAATATTTAGAGGTCCGAATGACCGTGTCCCCACCATGTCCATTTTAGTAATTCTTAAGTGTACAATTACATTTAGTCCGACACGGACACACCTGTGTCACCCCTACCCTATTTTCGTGTCTAGACAGATCCGGACATGTTATAATCTATTTTCACATCCAATCCCTGTGTCTGTTCAATTGGACACGATACAGACTCCAGACACAGACTGCACACCAAATCCTAATTCTTGAACCCTAACCCTAGCCACGGAGATCACCGTCGCCACCGTCCTAATAATCGTCATCTTGTCCGGCCGTTACCTATCGGAGTCACCTCTGAAGCGGCACCGCTGATGATCGTTGTTGGCCATGTCTTGACACTGTGTCCAGATGTGCACCACCGTTGTATAGTGGAGTCGTTCATCGCTTCCCGGAGTGTCACTCGCCGTGCCCTCCGCCTTCGACTCCCTCGTCGCCCGCTGAACTCGAGCTTCGTCGCCACCGCCTCCGCTGCCTTCTCGAGCAACCCAACACCGTCTCTGTAACCCCTATTTCTCAAAATTTTAAATTTTATTTATTTTATTGTGTTTGAAAGCAATTTCTTTTCAAATTTTGTAAAATATATTTTATGATTATTTTTGTTATCAAAAAACTAGTTTTAAATTAAAAGGTTTGAATATACTATTTAGTTTTTTAAAAATATTTGTCTCAAATTTTATTATTTAAAATATAAAATATGTTGTTATTATTTTGGGTCTTTCAAAAGTTGGTTTCTAAAAATGGTTTTAAAACCATAATTATTTTTGAAATAATAAAAGGGTTTGTCCACTTATTTTAAATAAAGATTTAAATTTATATAAAAAATATACTTTACAATATTTGATGACATACAGTATTATTTTAAACTAATACGATAATCAGTTATTTGATTTATTTAAATTTATATGATTTATGGTAACATTAAATATTATTCTAAAGTTATTATGTTGATCGTTTATTTGATTTGGATTTGAATTCGTATGATTTGAACCATTTGATAATATACAATAATAATTTAAATTATCGTTGTTGTAATCACTGTCGGATTTCGATTAGATTGAATTGTTTTAAATTTTATATTTGATTTAAATTTATGGGAGATTTATCCTTTAAAATTTCTAATCCTATTGGAATCATGTCAATAATTATTTAGATCATTTCATATTTGAACTAATCCTAATCCTATCCAAATTAGGTAATCCTAATCATATCCTTATTGATTGAATTCTAGTCATATCCTATTTAACTAATTGCTAGACATTATATATATATTTGTGCAATCTATGAAATAAAATCATCACTCATACATACCTTTTCAAAATTACTCTCTTTTTTGTCCTAACTAGCCCAAATTCGTCATAAATTCAGCCTCCATTTTTAGAAGGCTGTATCAACTTCGAAGGGCAATAACCCCCAACTCCGGACACCGTTTGACCTCCAATTTTTTTGTTAGAAGAGCATCGAGGTTAGTTTTTTTTGAATATCTCATTTTTTTTGAATTTTGTGTATGAATTTCTAGATAATTATTTATGTGTCTGTTTTTCAAAAATCAATGCATCGCACAATTTTCGAGATTCTGAGAGATTCCGATTTTCGATCCGTTTGAAGTTTTGGAAAGTTGACACGAATATCTGTAACATATTAAATTTCTAGAATTTAACAAAATTATTTTATATTCCGTTTAAATTGTAGTTTTTAGCCCTAAACTATTATTATATTATTTTATGGTATTTCTAATCTTTGTTTTGACCTAAAACATATTTTTCTATATTATAAATAATATATATAGCTTTCTAGAACTATTTTGTCTAATAAAATTTATTTTTTAACTATTATAAATAATTTTCTTAGTTTCAAGTATTTCTCCAAAATATTTTGACTAATAAAGAAATATAGTTTCCAAATATATTATAATAATTTCCCAAAATAGTTATATGTTTTTATTTATGCAATTCTCTTCAATTATCAATTCCTGATCACGACTAATCATGCGTCTTACTTTTCTTAAGGATTTGGACTTCTTTATATCGACCCTAGCTAAATGAACTATCTGGACCCAAACGGGATTGTCTGTTCCACCAGCTAAGGACCCCAGGCGAGTACAGTTCTTTTTTGTTTTTAGTATTTTTTAATTACTATATTTGCATTATTAGAGATGCATATTTGATTCTTGACACGTTCGTTACACAGATTAGTGGCATATGTTCTTTGCCATGATACCATATTTTATTGCGTTGTTTTATCGTATTTTGTGACTTTTGTCATGACTTAATCCATGTGTAGTAGTCGGATAAAAAAGTACCAAGTAAATATGTGATCAGACCATAGACCTTGTCATACTGCATATTGCATATTGCATAGTAGACCATGTAGATCTTGCGGTGTAACTGTCCCAGACCGTGTCACGACCCGCACCCACTGTGAGGGTACGAGAACGTAACAATGCCCAGCCTACGCCGCAGTGTCGGTGGTAGAACGTTGTCCTAGGTCACAACATCTAACAATATAATGCTAAGCAGTTTATACTCTCCGAATGGGGTGACATAGCAGATATAGTCTCAATCACATCTAAGGTAGAGCATGATAAGGATAGATAAAATACGAAATCCAAAAGAGATACAGCAGAGAGAAATCTAAGTGTCTAAGATACATAACCCAGAAATACATCTCAAATCTCAAAATACAGTAATCCTTAAAGTAAATACAACTCCAGACAAATGAAATAACTATCTAAACAACCTCTAATGTCTCTCCTCTAGGCTAGTAGGCAACCCCAGGCTATCTGTAAAATTTATCAACAGGTCCAGTCAGTACATGAGCGAGCACAATACATCTCAACAAATCATAGCAGGTTAGAAAATATAATCATGCAGTAAAGTAAGATACAGTATCTGAAGAAATACAGTATATAAACAGGGAGAGAGAACGGTAATAGAAATATCTACTATAAATATAGAACTAACAGTGGCTAGTGATGCAGAGTACAGGATAGCTCATGTGAACATGACAGATTTGCACATGATCTACACTACTATAGAATTATTCACATGATTACTAGCACTCCCCCGTTTTCCCCAATCAATACACAAGGATCTAAACAGGTTATGTTTTTGTACATGATATCACAAGGGGGCCCATAAAAGGGTGCACATGATAGTATACATGAGGGCTCCATGAACATGAGAGTACAAGATCCACAGGAGTGTACATGTATAATGAAAGCACATGAGTACATGATGAAAGTGAAACGCACATGACACAATGTACCCAATGCTCTCGAGGAGATAATATCGCATGAAGAGATCCATATAGTACTAATCCGTGATAATGTCGTGACAGCATCAAGTAAGGTAATCTAAATCAGGAATATAATTCTAAGTAGGATATGAAATGATCAGAGAATGTACTCGCCTCGATTGGTTGGAGTCGACGTGCACGACACGAACGTGTCGACAAGAGGTAGGTACACTGCTATGCTCTACAGAGGGTCCCAGACAACGACACGGACAGTCCCAATGAGTCCAGAGTAGTCCAAATAGCCTAGTTTGGTATATAAAAGTCTAAAATCAGGGTTTGGTACACTAATCAAATCAAGCATAGAAATGACTATCTTAATCACGATTTATGATTTCAGAAAAATATAATAAATAAATATAATCAATATTTGGAAATCCTTATAATGTTAAAAACTATAACTGCATTAATCGACATCTTTTAGATAATATTTCAAAATCCAGAAAATCATTTCTGTACCAATATTCCTATTTTATCAAATATGAATTTAGGTCAAAACTCAATAAACCAATACTATTTTAGAAATATAATTATATATTTTCTAAGTAAGTGATTATGTAATATAATAATACCAATAAAAATAATAATAATAATAATAATAATAATACCATCATTATATATACTTTATCTATATAACCAATATTCATTACATTAAGCAAATATACATTTATTAAACTAATATGCAATATATAAACAAATGTACATGTATTATACTAATATACATTTATTAAACAATTATACATTTATTATACGAAACTAATATATATTTATATATAAAACTATTCTACAAAATATTATGTTAATAATTTATAAACTAATATATATTAATAATATATATTAATACATAAATTAATATGTGTACAATTATACATTAATACATAAACTAATCTATATACAATATGCATTATTACTTAAACTAATATATATTATATAACAACAAATATACATTTATTATAAAACTAATACACATTTTATATAACAATTTACATGTATTATACTATTATACATTTATTATACTAATATATATTATATATAAAAACCAATACATATTATAAATACATTTATCTATAATAAACTAATATATTATAAACTAATATTTATAAATAATATATAACTATAACTTATAAGCAATGGGGGCTAATCCCTAACAACTGCTGAGAAAAAAAGTGGGCGGGGCTCACGAGGGCTTGGGACGGCGGGGCTGCGCCGGCGGAGCGGCCGACGGAGGCAAGGAAGAGCTGGGCCAGGGCGGCGGTTCCAGGGAGCGGCGCCGGCAGAGCGCCGGGAAGGCAGACGGTCGGCTCGCGCGGCGGCACGAGCGGAGGCGGTCGCCAGTCTCAGTCAGAGGCGGAGGCTCGGGGAGGCGCGGATGGACGGCAGTGCCCCAGCGGCGGTGGACGGGTCAGGTCCTCTCTCTTCCTCTCTCTCTATGAGATGGTTCGGATTTTTGGAAAAAGGGGTTTGATGGCGGTGGTGGTGGTGAACGGTGGTTGCAGGGATTGTGATGGCGGTGGACGACGGTGGTTTTGATGGCGGTGGTGGTTGATCTGATGATGGCGGTGGTGGCGAAAGTGACTACGGTGGTGGTGGCGGCTAACAGTGGTTGTGATGGCGGTGGCCGGGTGGTGGATCGGTGAACGGTGGTGGACCTGATGGTGGCGGTGGTGTAGGGAAGATGGCAGGGGACGTCGGCCACAGGGTGGCGGCAGAATGGATTGGGATGTTAGTCGGAATGACCACGGTGGCAGTGGTGGTGGTGGGGGCGGCTGGCGGTGGTTGCAAAGGGTGGTTCGGGTGGTGGTCGGGATTGTTGGCAGGGGTGGCGGCTGGATTGGGACAAGGAAGGAAATGGGAGTGGCTGCTAGAAAATGCCTAGGGATGTGTGTAGGAATTTAGGGTTTGGGAAAAATGTGATATTTATAGGAAAAGTGGGAAAAAACCCTGAAAATGTAAAATGTAATAGGAAAATAGAAAAAATAGTGGAAACTAACATACTAACTGCTAACCACTAACATTTTACTATCTACCAAATAATTAGTACTAAAATAAATATTAGTTATAAATTAGTAATTAAATTACTAGTTAATAGTAATTTAACATGTGGCTAATTACAATTTAGCCAATATTTTTAAAGACATAAATAATAATAATTATTCACTGATTATTTAAATATATTTAAAAATTATTTATTTAGTAAATAATTATATTTTGAAATTCCAAAATTCAATAACGTTTTCTATATAGAAAAATAATTAAAACTTATTGATTTGAGAAAATAACAGGGAAATTCCAATAGGACAAAATTGCTTAAAAATAGTAAGCCGAAGCCAACAAGGACCGATAGCAATCACGGTCAAATTTGTTTTTCCCAAAAATTAGAAATTGCACGCTCTTCGAGATTTAGAAAATTTGAAGTTTTGAAAAATACGAAATAAAATAAAAATACAAATTTTCGAAAATACCTAAGAATTCAATTTACGGAGGTTACAAATCTACCCTCCTTAAAAAATTTCATCCTCGAAATTGAAGCTTGGCAAGGGGGTTAAAACATGATAGAAATTTTAGGCAGTATGGCTGACACGATCAAGAATGTCGAGTTGGCACGATCAAGATGATCAACTCGAAATTGTTTAGGCACGACTATTGATTTGGCTCGATAGAATCATGGTATGGTCGAATCAACTAGGCACGATTTAGAACGAAGATTAAGTATCTTAGGCTCGACTCGAGTCGCGACTAATATAACAAATTATTGTTTTGGTTATGATAAGGTAGGGTCAAATCTGAGTATAGTACGACCAACATAATCTAGGCTTGATAAGGTCGGAGTTAGAGTCACACAAGCACGATCAAAATTAAGACCTGGTATGACCAAGGATAAAATTTTGACACAATCTAGATACAAAATTAAAGTCTCATAGGCACGATCAAAATCTAATGGACAAGATTAATTAAGTCATGAATCAGGGCTCGGTCGTGATTAAAAATTTAAAAAACGATTTAAGTCACCTTGGCACGATCAAGGATAAGTTACCCAAAATAAAATCTAGGTATGATTGAGGAATGAACTCATAGCACGAGCAGTTAGAGACTTGAAATCTAGGCATTAACAGAGAATTTGTTCAGACATGATCAAAATCAAATTCGGACACGACTAAGTTCATATATAGTCGTGATCGAAGATCAAGATTTAGGCACAATGAAAAATTTATTTTCGATATGATCACTCAATTCATGACAAGTTCATAGTCAATCGGTAGTCGTGATCAAGGACAAAATTTTTCAAGCACGATTTAGAGGCAAAATCGGTACGATAGTCATGATCTTAAGAATCACGACCATGGATTTCATAGTCGTCTAGTCATGCCAGGTCATTCAGGCACAAACAATCATGAGAATTTCAGATGATATTAGGAAATCAAATCATGGTCAGAAAACATTTTAGGCACGAGTGCAAAAATCCAAACATGATAAAAATTGAAACTTGACACGATCAGGATAAGGTCAGTCTAATCTTGGTCAAATAGTATTTAGATATGATGAAGAGTAAAGCTAATCAATATTTGAATTTAGGTTCGAAAAAATTGAAATTGAGATTTTTGAGCACGAGCAACATATGATAGAGATCCAAGTCACGGTGGAATTCAAATAAATTGAGTACGGTCAAGGGTCAAGACTATTGGTACGATGAAAGGTACTACTCAAGGAAAATCAAAATCAAAAGTTTAAGGAACGAATGTCAATAGCATTGAAATCCAATCACAATAATATTAAGAAATTTTTAGTCACGATACGATCTAAGTTGATCAATTTGGAAACCAAGATTTGGGCAATATGGAGGACAGGTTCATATAAGTCTGAGCACGAGCATACAAGAATGGGGATTCAGGTCATAATTAAGTTTAATTCAATTGAGTACAACCCAAGATATTAATATGATAAAAAAGATGATCAAGGTTGATTTGGTCGTGATTAAGGGAGGTAGGATTCAATGATATTGAAAACCTTTTAGGGAAACAAGGAAAGATTTTATAAGGAGTCAAGTTAATCATCTCTCTCTAATACCATCAAGTTTATCATTTGCCAAATCATATTTTATCTCACAAGTCCCAATATGAAAATCAACCTTTATATGACTATCATCGAAATTTTATAATCCTTCAGTCATCTAAACCTTTACCATGATCACCATAGACAAAATTCCAATTTCTAAAATATTCCCTACGAAGCATACCCCTCTTATTTAGGAATCCACTTATTTATTTAATCAAATTTCTAAATTCCTTCACCTCGTTCTAAATTAGGTCTGAAACTTCTAAATCCAGTTTATGAAATCCTTGAACTTGTTTAAATCGAGTCTCGTATTTACTCAACTCCAATACAACCATGTCAAAAAAATTTATTTTTATTTATAAATCAACCTTCGTATTTCCTCCACGTTCACCTTCAATATTATTCCTTTTGAATTCTATAAAAAAAATTCAATCATCAAAAATAATTCCTATAGCTTAAAATCCTTATGTTATCTCGGTCTCTAGTCACCGTCTTACAATATATAGTTTAATTTCGCATAATCATTGAATACAATAAAATTTTCTTTTTCTTTTCTAAATTTCTACATCGTCTCAGAGTAAAAGTTTCCCCAGAATCAATAACCAATATTTTCTGAGTTCTCAAAACTAGGTTGACCTTGAATATCCTCATTAGTTTTGAAATACATCCATGAATTATTCATAACCAACTTTCTGTGATTGTTTCTAAATTGATAACATTTATCCCTCGATTTTATTTTAAACCTTTACCACATCTCCATTTCAAATTTTTCATATTTGACATCCAACATTTTGATTCCTACAAAATCATCATATGATAACCAATTACGTCATTTTTGACCTAGATGATTCACGTCACTTCCTCAACATTTCTCAGGTAAAAACGATATGCAGATTCAGGGGTTCAAAGTACAGCTGACATAATGTGATATGAGGCAGAATTGATATAATCAGGACAGTTATATAAGACAAGGAATGATGGTAATAAAATATTAGCAGAAAAAGAATGATAATAGAATATGTTCTGCTTAACTGTTTAAAAGAGAAACCCATTTTGAAACCAGAACTATAATACCAATCCAAAATAAGGTCTAGCAAAAATTATTGATTCATTCTATTATGAAGAATTTCATAGCAAAAGTTACACAAAGGTTTATAATAACAGCTAGAGCTACTACTACTCCTACTCCTAAGTTAAATAATTAGAAGAAAAACAGAAACAACCAATAATTCTTTTTCTGAAAGACTGAACAAAAGTAGAGAAAACATGTTCAAAAGTTTTTAAAGTACAATCTGATAATCATATGCGTCTATCCAAAATTATGGTACTCTAAATCCTCGTCATACTAGTAAGCAAGGCTACGATAATCACATAGTCCTTGACTTAGGCACATACCTCTAGAATCATGGTATTTAACATTTTTGCGATGCCGCTAGCTTGGCTGCGAAAACCTTAAATTCTCACACCCGAGAAATATATCCAAGTCAGACTATATGTCCTCACCATGCTGGCTAATATGACTGTAGAAGACTAGATTCTATAACTTAGATGACCTAGCCCATATAATTTCATCTTGACAAAAATTAAATTAAATCAATAAATGGATACCCAAAAATCAAATTTATCAACGAACTTTAAAATTCAAAAATGAACAAAATTCATCAAAATACAAACTCGGATGCAACAACTATCATCAAGATTCAAAATTTGACAATAATCCATCAAAATCAATAAATACAAACTCAAATTCAACCATAATCCATCAAAATTAAATTCAACAACAGAAAGTAAAGATAAATCAAATCAAGGAAAAAAGAGTTTTCAAATCGAAGTTAAAATAAGATTCTCAAGGATCATCCCAGGAATCTCTCAAAGGATCTTAACTGTGATTGAGTACCTTCAAAATATATCCTAATCCTACTGCAGGCCGTAGTGGTACTCTAGTTCGAATACACAAACTCGACCTGCATGGACCACCACTAAAAATGTGTCACGACCCGCACCCACTGTGTGGGTACGAGAACGTAACAACGCCCAGCCTCCGCCGCAGTGTCGACGGTAGAACGCTGTCCTAGGTCACAACATCTAACAATATAATGCTAAGCAGTTTATACTCCCCGAATGGGGGTGACATAGCAGATACAGTCTCAATCACATCTAAGGTAGAGCATGATAAGGATAGATAAAACATGAAATCCAAAAGAGATACAGCAGAGAGAAATCTAAGTGTCTAAGATACACAAACCCAGAAATACATCTCAAATCTCAAAATACAGTAATCCTTAAAGTAAATACAACTCCAGATAAATGAAATAACTATCTAAACAACCTCTAATGTCTCTCCTCTATGCTAGCAGGCAACCCTAGGCTATCTGTAAAATTTATCAACAGGTCCAGTCATGATAGGAGCGAGCACAATACATCTCAACAAATCATAGCAGGTTAGAAAATATAATCATGCAGTAAAGTAAGATACAGGATCTGAAGAAATATAGTATTTAAACAGGGAGAGAGAACGGTAATAGAAATATCTACTATAAATATAGAACTAACAGTGGCTAGTGATGTAGAGTACAGGACAGCACATGTGAATAGGAAAGATTTGCACATGATCTATACTAAAGAGTTTACACATGATCTACACTACTATAGAATTATTCACATGACTACTAGCACTCCTCCGTTTTCCCCAATCAATACACAAGGATCTAAACATGTTATGTTATTGTACATGAAATCACATGGGGGCCCATGAAAGGGTGTACATGATAGTATACATGAGGGCTCCGTGAACATGAGAGTACAAGATTCACAGGAGTGTACATGTATAATGAAAGCACAGTAGTACATGATGAAAGTGAAACGCACATGACACAATGTACCCGATGCTCCCGAGGGGGATAACATCGCATGAAGAGATCCATATAGTACTAATCCGTAAAAATGTTGTGACAGCATCAAGTAAGGTAATCTAAAACAGGAATATAATTCTAAGCAGGATATGAAATGATCAGAGAATGCACTCACCTCGATTGGTTGGAGTCGACGTGCGCGACACAAACGTGTCGACATGAGGTAGGTACACTGCTATGCTCTACAGAGGGTCCCAGACGACGATACGGCCAGTCCCAATGAGTCCAGAGTAGTCCAAATAGCCTAATTTGGTATATAAAAGTCTAAAATCAGGGTTTGGTATACTAATCAAATCAAACATAGAAAATGACTATCGTAATCACGATTTATGATTTCAAAAAAAATATAATAATAAATATAATCAATATTTTGAAATCCTTATAATGTTAAAAACTATATCTGCATTAATCGACATCTTTTAGATAATATTTCAAAATCCAGAAAATTGTTTCTGTACCAATATTCCTATTTTATCAAATATGAATTTAGGTCAAAACTCAATAAACCAATACTATTTTAGAAATATAATTATATATTTTTATATCTTTTCTAAGTAAGTGATTATGTAATATAATAATACCAATAAAAATAATAATAATAATACCATCATTATATATACTATATATATAACCAATATTCATTACATTAAGCAAATATACATTTATTAAACTAATATACATTATATAAACAAATGTACATGTATTATACTAATATACATTTATTAAACAATTATACATTTATTATACGAAACTAATATATATTTATATATAAAACTATTATTCAAAATATTATGTTAACAATTTATAAACTAATATATATTAACAATATATATTAATAAATAAATTAATATGTGTACAATTATACATTAATACATAAACTAATCTATATACATTATACATTATTACATAAAATAATATATATTATATAACAACAAATATACATTTATTATAAAACTAATACACATTTTATATAGCAATTTACATGTATTATACTATTATACATTTATTATACTAATATATATTATATATAAAACCAATACATATTATAAATACATTTATCTATAATAAACTAATATATTATAAACTAATATATATAAATAATATATAACTATAACTTATAAGCAATGGGGGCTAATCCCTAACAACTGCTGAGAAAAAAAAGGGGCGGGGCTCACGAGGGCTTGGGACGGCGGGGCTGCACCGGCGGAGGCAAGGAAGAACTGGGACAGGGCGGCGGTTCCAGGGAGCGGCGCCGGCAGAGCGCCGGGAAGGCGGACGGTCTGCTCGCGCGGCGGCGCGAGCGGAGGCGGTCGCCGATCTCAGTCAGAGGCGGAGGCTCGGGGAGGCACGGATGGGCGGCAGTGCCCCAGCGACAGTGAACTGGTCAGGTCCTCTCTCTCTCTCTCTCTATGTGATGGTTTGGATTTTTGGAAAAAGGGGTTTGATGGCGGTGGTGGTGGTGAACGGTGGTGGCAGAGGTTGTGATGGCGATGGACGGTGGTAGTTTTGATGGCGGTGGTGGTTGATCTGATGATGGCGGTGGTGGCGAAGGTGACTACGGTGGTGGTGGCAACTAACGGTGGTTGTGATGTCGGTGGCCGGGTGGTGGTTCGGTGAACGGTGGTGGACCTGATGGTGGCGGTGGTGTAGGGAAGATGGCAGGGGACGTCGGCCACAGGGTGGCGGCGGGATGGATTGGGATGGTAGTCGAGATGACTACGGTGGCAGTGGTGGTGATGGGGGCGGCTGGCGGTGGTGGCGAAGGGTGGTTCGGGTGGTGGTCGGGATTGTTGGCAGGGTGGCGGCTGGATTGGGACAAGGAAGGAAATGGGAGTGACTGCTAGAAAATGCCTAGGGATGTGTGTAGGAATTTAGGGTTTGGGAAAAATATGATATTTATAGGAAAAGTGGGGGAAAACCCTAAAAATGTAAAATGTGATAGGAAAATAGAAAAAATAGTGGAAACTAACATACTAACTGCTAACCACTAACATTTTACTATCTGCCAAATAATTATTACTAAAATAAATATTAGTTATAAATTAGTAATTAAATTACTAGTTAATACTAATTTAACATGTGGCTAATTACAATTTAGCCAATATTTTTAAAGACATAAATAATAATAATTATTCACTAATTATTTAAATATATTTAAAAATTATTTATTTAGTAAATAATTATATTTTGAAATTCCAAAATTCAATAACGTTTTCCATATAGAAAAATAAATTAAAACTTATTGATTCAAGAAAATAACAGGAAAATCTGAATAGAATAAAATTGCTTAAAAAATAGTAAGCCGAAGCCAACAAGGACCGATAGCAATCACGGTCAAATTTATTTTTCCTAAAAATTAGAAATTGCACGCTCTTCGAGATTTAGAAAATTCAAAGTTTTGAAAAATACGAAATAAAATAAAAATACAAATTTTTGAAAATACCCAAGAATTCAATTTACGGAGGTTACAGACCGATCATGTATTTGAAAGGTGTACTTTAACTCACATAGATCGTTATGTTTCCTTGTTCCATATTTTACTTCTCTTTATAGCAACTGTTATCCTTTATTTTCCATGTCATAATTTCAGTTTATTTATTCCATCATGAATGTCATTTTCTATTCGCTGGATTTATAGTCATTATCATATATTTGGAACTGCGTGCATGGATTGTACCCATTCCATTCCTGAATGAAAACTTATTTTTTAGATAGTCGCTTGCTACTCTACGAGTAGGACCCTTGGGAGGCATACGACTGTATTGAAGGTCAAAACTTAGAAAGTAGTTAGTTGTTGAGTATTCATTTAGTTATCTTTTCTATTTTGTGAGACATTGTACTTTTATAATCAAATATAAAGTTTAAATATTATAAATTATTTTTTATTGTGAATGAACAAATAAAGATAAAAAGATTATAAGCAATTATTATGATCTTGAGTATTGTGGTCTAGACAGCTTACTACGTTGATTCTGCTATGTAGGCTGGACTTGTGCAATCGACTTAGTTCCAACAAATTGGTGATCAACACTTCCGTCCGTACAAGGCTTCGTACGGTGCCATCTGAATGCTGAATTGATAACTGTTATTCTATGCAAATTCGGCCATAGGTAGATGAACGACCCAACTCAACTTGAAATCAATTGCGCAGAACCGTTGCATGTCTTCGAGAATTTGAATCACGCGCTCTATTTGGCCATCAATCTGTGGATGGTGAGCCAAGATGAAGTTCAACTTTGTACCTAGAGCCGACTGAAGGCTACTCCAAAAGTGCGATAGAAACCGTGCATCCCGATCAGAGACAATTGATACTGGAACTCTATGCAGCTGCACTATCTGGTCGAAATAAATCTGAGCCAGACGGTCGTCGCTCCCTGTAACTTTGATGGCAATAAAATGCGCTAACTTAGTTAGTCGATCGAGGATGACCCAGATGGTATTATTTTTCTATGGCATCTTCGGCAAAATAATAAAAAAATCCATGCAAATATGCTTCTACTTCCATTCTGGAATTGCCAGGTTCTGTATCTTTTCGTCCAGCCTCTGATGCTCATCTTTCACCTGCGGACAAGCCATGCATCAAGACACGAAGAGTGCAACATCTCTCTTCATTTCGTGCCACCAGAAGGTCGTGTGGAGGTCCTTATACATCTTGCTCCTGTCTGGATGCAAGGAGTACTTTGCATAGTGCGCTCTTATTAATATCGCCTTTCTAAGTTCTAAATCATCCAGAATGCATAGCCTATCCTTCAATCGAAGCACACCGGTTTCATCTTCTGCAAAGCCAGTCGTACTATACGTTAAAATTAGCTCTCGTACTTTCTTCAGGTACGGATCATCCTTCTAAGCTGTCGTGATCTTTTTCCTCGGATCTAGCTGCAACTATGCCAATTCTACTCCTCAGAATCGAACCCGGGGGTCGATCCCATCTCTTCTAGGTCCCATAGCATTCTGCTGTTAATGGATAACGAGGCAATATATTTTTGACTAAGAGTGTCTGCCACAATAATTTTCTTCTCCAGCGTATAGTCAATAGTCAGGTCATCGTCTTTGATTAGTTCAAGCCAACGCCTTTCCCGCAAGTTTAGCTCCTTCTGAGTGAATAAATACTTGAGGATCTTGTGATCCATGTAAATCCTGTACACCACACCATAAAGGAAGTGTCGCCACAGTATTAATGCGAGCAGAATCATCCTTAACTCTAGGTCATGAGTGGGGTAGTTCTTCTCGTGCGACTTTAGTTGTCAGAAAGTAAAGATATCACATTGTTCTGTTTCATCAGCACACATCCCAAACCCTGACCAAAAGCATTACTAAAAATTTGGAATCCCTCAGTCCCTTCTGGAAATGCGAGTATCAGGCCCGAGACGAGCCGTTGCTTTAACTCCTGAAGGAAGCTTCATAGTCGTTTGGCCATTCAAAATCGACTCCTTTCTGAGTGAGACGAGTCAGAGGCAATGCGATCTTTACGAAGTCCTTCATAAAGCGTCTGTAGTATCCTGCCAAGCCAAGAAAGGTTTGAATCTCGTCGACTAATGCAGGCCGTTTCCAATCAACAACGGTTTTAACTTTCTTTGGATCGACGAAAATGCTTTCAGCAAAAATTATGTACCCAAGGATTGATACGCTGCTCAACCATAATTCACACTTGCTTTACTTTTGATACAGCTAATTTTTACGAAGGGTATGAAGCATAGTCCACAGGTACTCAGCATATTATCGCTTATCCTTCGAGTAGACGAGTATATCATCGATGAAGACTACTACGAACTTGTCGAGGAAGGGTCGAAACACCCGATTCATTAGATCCATGAAGGCAGCGGAGGAATTCGTTAGGCCGAACGGCATTACCAGGAACTTGTAATGGTCGTATCTAGTACAGAAGACAGACTTTGACACATCGTCCGGCTTGACCTTGAGTTTATGGTAACCCGATCGAAGATCAATTTTAGAAAATACCGAGGCTCCCTGTAACTGATCGAACAGGTCGTCTATGTGGGGCAATGGATATTTGTTTCGGACGGTAGCCATGTTTAGCTCATGATAGTTGATGCAAAGATACATTGAGCCGTCCTTCTTCTTGATAAATAATACAGGCGCTCCCCATGGCGAGACGTTAGGCCGTATGAATTCCTTGTCGAACAGCTCTTGCAACTGTACTTTGAGTTCTTTTAGCTCTACAGGACCCATCTATAAGGTGCTTTGGAGATCGGTCGGGTGTCGAAAAATGTGTCAATAGTGAACTCGATCTCTCGATCAGGTAGCATATCGGGCAGCTCGTCCGGAAATAAATCTGGGAATTCTGCCACAACATCGGACTGATCCGCATTTTTACTATCCTGTCACATGTCTCGAACGGATGTTTCACATCCAAAATGCAGCATCATTCGAGCAAATATTGTCGAGATCACCATGCAGGTCGGTGATGCTTTACCATACGAATAGCAAAATTTTGGCACTCTAGGTATACGAAAGGTGACCAACTTTCCTGTGCAGTCGATGGTGGCATTGCAAGCACCAAGCCAATCCATTCCCACTATGATATCGTAGTCCTTAATGTCAAGAACTATCGCATCAAGATACACCTATTTGTTAACCTAAACAGGATCACAGTCAACCTGATCTTGATAATTAACATGATGATACCCGTTATGATCCAACTTGACACATCAAGCTCCATCAAGCTCCAAAACAGAACATCATCACATATCAATTCAAGACAGACATCATCGACGATTGCTTCGGCAGTGCAGCTGTTACTTGTACTCTGAGTCTATACTTTTAAATTTTATTAAGTCTAGGCTATTTTAAGTTGAGTCGTACTGGGTATCTCAAAACTTAGACTTAATACCCAAATCTCCACCAAACAAACTCCAAGACAAACTAAGCCCGTATAGCCCATTTGAACATTCTGTCCCATAGGAGATAGAATTCAGGCCGAACTCTGCCCCACACAGAGTTTAGGCCGAACTCTGCCACCTAGAATCCAGGACCTTAATTTTAGGGTTTCCTAGATGCTAGCTGTTTAATGGTCAATTTTTTTGAATTTTGGGACAGAATTATGGTCGAATTCTGCCTTCCCTGACTAGTATAAATAGGGCATGATTTCTCTTATTTTTCAATCATCCAATTTTCTCATCTTCTCTTCTTCTATAGCCTCATATATTCTAAGACTAATCTTCCCATCTAACTGGTCACAAAACTTTCCAAGCCCCAAAGATGCTCAGTGCGAGTCAGCTAGAAGTTTGTGTGTAAGAGTTTTCAAAAGAAGTCACTTGGACAATTCCAAGTTTTGTCATCTGCGAATCTGTAAGAAGTTGGCGTGCTCTTCTGAATAAAGGCACGTGGTTGTACGCTATTTCACAAATAGTATATTTCAATCCTGAGCTAGAGTTCTCTGGCCTGGACTAGTCCTCCATGAGGAAAACTGGGTTAAAAATTGTTGTGTTTGCGTATGCTTTTCTGATCTCTATTTATATTCCGCATTTATACTCTGATTATACTTTCTGTTGGTTGGACTTGAATAGAGTTGTCATAACCCGCACCCGCTTTTCGGAATACGAGAGCGGGAGCAAGCCAGCTACGTATCGAGCGGACTCCAGCCCGACTCGAGTACGTATAAGCCGTCTGGACTATGGTATCATACCTAATCATGGCAAGGCATCACTATATCTCAATCCACAATAAGAATATGAAACATGAATGAACAAGTATGGTTCATGGTCTGCAGCCCACTATCATATTGTCCGATTAGACTCCAAGAATAATATGAGTCTATGAAACTAGGCTAACAAGCAGGATATATTATAAGAGTACGAGAAGATAATAAAGCAATATCACTAGCAAACTACCTGAGTCATGCAGATGTAATCGACTACCACATGCTCAGCTAACTAACTCCGTGCAACCAGCAACCTGAAGAGATCATCAGGTCCTCAGAGGACTAGCAAGATACATAAAATATGACTATCTAACAGTTTATCATGCGTAATAAATAAGCAGGGAAGACAGAATATGACAGGTGACTATGAACACGGATACAAGAAATACTACGCATAAATGAACTGCTAGAAGGAAACATGAACTCATGACAAGAAACCAATCGGATACACAAACCCTTGCCCCTAGTATGGACACGCAGGTTTGAACAACTACTAACCCTCGCCCCTAGTGTGGACTCGCAGGTGCGGACAACTGACTACTAACCCTCGCCCCTAGTGTGGACTCGCAGGTTAGCTTCAAGAAATCACCCTCGCCCCTAGTGTGGACTCGCAGGTGGGAATTCTAAAACAAGGTAAAGTAGTTCAGTCATGACTTACACATCCTACGACACAATATGACTCAGTCATGGTACATGTGATGACACGAATTCGGTATAACTACAGTATCAAGTAATGAACGATGATGATATACAAACAAGGCAAATAAACTGATATACATGGTTTATAGAAAAGCATATAAACTAAAATCAACCAGAGGAGTCCAATGATAACATATAAAGAGAAGGGCTATAAGCATGTAAATAAACTATAGAGGGAGGCAAGGTATACTTGCCTGATGGTAGCATGAAGAACCAACAATATACTGTCAACTAGTAAGCCATAAAGTCTAAATCTCACAACTGTCTCCGAAAGCTGAAATAGACATTACCAATATTTTCAGAATAGTCAAATTAGCTAGGATAGCCTATCCTTAAGTCTAATTTTGGATACAGGGGCAAAACGTTAATTTTAGGCCAAAACGATATCGTCGTTGGACCCGCTTTGCATCGAAAAGTGTGCCCAAGTCAATGGTCTCTAAAGTCATCAAACTATATGTCTATAGATTTTTTTTGATGATACGAACCCAACGGTATGTCCAAAGTTGGATTCCGGCGGGTCGTGCACAAAATCGTCCGTTGAGTCGGATCGTGGGGGCCACGAAACGATGATCCGATCAACTATCTCAGAATTGGACCAAACTTGGCATACAGGACCAAAAAAATGATACGGTCCTGTTGGCACAAGTTTCGTCTTGATCTGAAGAACGTGCACAAAGTAATTGAGAAATTTGTACAGAGGTCGATACGGTAAATTTCGACGGATACGTATCAAATTCGTCGTGCATACGCGACCAATTTGAATTCCGTCAAAGCCCACATGTCCATGAAGTCGATATACATCTTTCGATGCTTTCGGTTCACGACCACGTCGCACGGTTTGGCGGGACGCACGTCGTATCGGAGAATTTTATTAAAAATTTATAGTTTTAAAAACGGGGTTTTGTTAATATTTAGAATCTGATTTCTCGGCACTAGTCGATGAAATCAACTTCTATTAATTGGGCCTTGTAGCCCTATAGGTTGTCTAGGACTTCTCACAATTAGTTTTTGAGATATCTTATTATTTAGTTCAGAAATTACCTTCTAAAATAGCCTCGAACTGTTGAACTCATAGTGTCCAATCTCAGTTTTTTTATCAAATTTTTGACTTAACTTCTGGAAAATCCAGGGCATCTAAACTTGAACTATTTGTCAGGCCTCCTAACCGTATATATTGTGATTACGATAAACCAATCAGTTCATGGATTGACTACGAGATGAAGGAGTAATGGGATGACGAACCTGGGTACCTGGTCTGCGACTAAGAACAGAGCATGCTCTGTTCCATGCTCGGGTTCGACGGTTTGATGGCTTTCCGGCGATCGACGACCGGTGCAGGCGACTAGGGACGCGCACGGATTGCCGACGAGCTTGGGGGGGTCGCCGCCTTGGGGTTACGTGTAGTATGGGACTAGGGTTTTGTTTCTCCCTCTCAATCTCTCCCGATTACCTATATATGCAGTTGCTGTATTATGGGGACTTGGGTCGGGCTGCTACTTGTTTGGCTTAGCTAGGTTGGAGTTTGCTTGTGTGGGCTTAGTTGGGCTTTAGCTTACTGTGTGGGGGTTCTCTACTAGGCTGGGCTGCCTCTTCTTATTCTATTTCTATTTTCTATTTCTATTGACATTTATAAACTCTATATACATATATATATATATATATATATATATATATATATATATTTTATATATATATATATATATATATATATATATATATATATATAAACTCTATATTTATAAACTCTATATCTATATAAACTCTAATATATATATATATATATATATACTAGTCATAACCCGTGCCCATAGGGCATGGTTCATTTAAGGTATTCTCCCTCAAAATCTTGGACCCCCAATTTTAAAGGAACAATAATAATTATGAGGCCCCCATCAAAATATTAAATCCCAACCACTGCTGGATGTGAATTTTCTTTGGATTTCCCATAAAACTCCACTTTCAATAATGCTCATCCACAACCATTATGAGTGCAAACCCCAATCTTTGGATTTCCCATAAAACTCCACTCTCAATAATGCTCATTCCCCATAAAACTCCACTCTTAATAATGCACATTCCCCATAAAACTTCACTCTCAATAATGCTCATCCACAACCATTATGAGTGCAAACCCCACTCTTTGGATTCTCCATAAAACCCCATAACCGTTGATTCACCAAGATTAAATCCCAACCACTCTTTATCTTGGCACAGTCAGCCCTAGGATTCAAAAACCTTTGTGTTTTGTATAATATATATATATATATATATATATATATATATATATATATATATTTTGAGAAAACCCTCTCTTTTTATTAATCAAGGCACAAAAAACTGAAGCCTAACATGTAACCAAGGCAAAATGCCGATACAAGGATGCCACCAAAAGAAAAGACGGGGGTGGGGGCTACTGCGCCCGATAAAATTAAGCGGTGTCCGGATGCCAGAATGCTCGGGGGATGTGGGAGCAGAGAGAACTCCGTTTACGGCATTGCCGGTGGATTTCCCGGATGAGCTGTTCCACAGAGAATTGGTGTCCCTCGTATCTCGCTTTGTTGCGATTCTTCCAAATTGCCCAGGTAGCGGCCGCTGCAACGATCTGGTGGCCGTGGGAAGTGACGCCCCTAATAGCTAGAAGATCATTAAAGCGCCCGTTTCCTTGAGTGATATTGTAGTTGTGATTGAGGGAGCTCCAGATCTGGCCGGGGAGGCTACCCTCCCGGAAGATGTGGTCGATAGACTCTGTCTGACGCTCGGTACAACAATTGCAAGCAGACACCAGGCTAATACCGATGGAGTTAAGAATCTCGTCGGTGGGCAATTTCTTTCTAATAATTCTCTACAGGAGGAAGGACCATTTCTTTGGGATACAAGAATGCAGTACCGCACAATGAAGTGTTCCTGGCCGTTCTCAAGGATCGCGCATCTCGCCGATCGTACGGAGAACGCTCCAGAAGCAGCCAGAGACCACTTCAGCTCGTCGGCGTCGGGCCCAAGGATAAGCCCGTGCTGACGAATGCTGTCTACCGTTCCGTTGCAGGACCATTCGTAAATCAGATCCCAGTTCCAATCGTTGTTGGATGGGTTCCACAGGTCTTTGATCCTGCTGTTGCTTAGGGAAGCGTTAATGTTCGGGATAAGGCTGTCGCCGATCCATCTTTCCAGGAAGGGGTGCACCTCTCTGTTGCCAAGATGCAGTCTGATCGCTGGTTCAGCCATCTCGCGTCCTTTTAAGATACGGCGCCACGCCGCTGAGGATCTGCTATTGGCTCTGGCTATTGCTGGGTGGATGTGTTTGAAGTACATGGCCTTCATAAACTTGGTCCACAGGTTTTTGCTCGTGCGTAATTTCTACCACAGTTTCATCGAGAAAGCTTTGACGATGTGGTTGAGTTTGGGGAATCCGAGGCCGCCATACTCGATCGGGGTGGCCATGGTGTCCCATCCGGCCCAGTGGTGATTGTCGTGTCCATTGTGGTGTCCCCAAAAAAAGTTGCAAAAGATCTGCTCAATCGACGCGGTGACCTTCCTGCTCGGGGAGCAAGCCGCATTGGTGTGGATGGGGACGGAGTTAAGCACATGTTTGATGAGAATGATTTTGTCGCCCGGGAATAGGGTGGCATTATGCCATCCTTCGATCTTGTTCCTGATTTTGGTGATCAAGTTCTCGAAGATGTTGGCGTTTGATTTCCCGTAAACAAGGGGACAGCCGAGATAGTTGAAAGGTGGGTGTGCCACCGAGAAGGAAGTTAGGTTGGTTAGGATGGTAGCGTTCTCGATTTTGATGCTATGGTGGGCATAGATGACGCTCTTAGATGGGTTGATTTTCTGGCCTGAGCATCTGGAGTACCGCTGCAGAGTGTTGTGAACTACCTCCATCGATCCGACATCCCCGGATGAGAAGATGAGTAAATCGTCGGCAAAAGCCAGGTGGGTAATGGTAGGGAAACCACTGGAAGTGTGATATTATTGGAAGTTAGGGGTGTTGACCATTTTATTGAGGTTTCTGCTCAGGGCGTCGGCTGCAATGATGAAGACTGTGGATGATAGAGGGTCTCCCTGTCTGACTCCTCGGCTTGATTTGAAGAAGCCCTCAGATTGGCCGTTGATAACTGTGGAGAACCATGAGTTGCTAACGGCTCTCCACACAATGTTGGTCCATTTTTCTGAGAATCCGAATGCTCTGAAGACCCAGATCATGAATTGCCAGTCAAGTCTATCGTAGGCTTTTTCCATATCAATTTTGATGGCAATGTTGCCCCCACGAACGGGAAATTTTATACAGGTAATAAGTTCTTGGGCCAGCATAATGTTGTCCTGGATGTTCCTACCCCGAACGAAAGGGTGTCTGTCATTCTGGTTGCAATGATCTTGGATATAATTTTGTTGGTGAAGGTACACGGCTGATGGGCCGGAAATTGCGAAAGGAGGACGGTTTGTCTTTCTTTGGGATGAGGATGAGCTTGGCGCTAGAGATGGCTTTGGGGTATGGCGCTCCTTCCATGAAGGCGGTAGCCGCATTGGTGATGTCCCGCTTGATGATATCCCAACAGTTGCCAAAGAAGACGTCTGTAAAGCCGTCTGGGCTGGGGGCGCTGTGCTCATTCAAGGCCCACATCGCGTCTTTAACTTCTTGTTCGGTCAGAGGGCGCTCCAACGCCGCGTTGTCGGAGTCGTTAATAATGGTGTGAATTTGGTCAAGAAAAGAAGTGTCTTTATGGACTGTCACCTTGGCAAATAATTTGGTGTAGTAATCAGCGGCTGCCGCTTGAATACCCTTGTGGTCAGTGATGATGTTGCAGGTCTCGTCAGATATATGATGTATCGATAGTTTGTTTCTTCGACCATTGACGCAGGCGTAGAAATATTTGGAGTTTTTGTCCCCGTCGTTGTCCCATTTCAGTCTAGCTTTCTGTTTCCAAAAATCTGTCTCTACTTTGAGCCTGAATTTAAGCATCGCTTTAGTAAGATTCAGGGCTCTCCTGACTGCGGAAGACCGGTCGGATAAGAATATAGCTTCAGCTCGAGTGACGTCGTCCTCGGCGACTTGAATCGCTTGGAAAATGTCCCCGAAGGCTTGTTTGCTCCAAATGGAAAGAGCTTTCATGGTGGCTTTGAGCTTGTTGCTGACCCGAGTGAGAGGATTAGGGGAATCCTGACCGTTCCATGCTGCTGTAACGATGCTCAAAAACTGCGGGTGGTCAGTCCAAAAGTTGAGGAATTGAAAGTTCTTTTTAGGTGGGTGGGTGTTGTTATTGATTTCCACCAGAATAGGGGCATGGTCGGATTCTGTGGAGTTGAGGTGGGACAGGGTGGAACTGATTCTCATGTCGTGCCAGTGCACATTGGTTAGGGCTCTGTCAAGATGGAAGTACTGACGGCGGTCGCCTTCTTGCATATTACACCAGGTGAATTCGCTGCCTTTGAATTGGAGAGGAGTGAGGTGAGCGTTGAATATGAAGTTGTTGAAGTCTTGCATGGCTGTTAGGGGCGGAGGGCGGCCTCCGATCTTCTCATCTCTGCAGGTTATGGTGTTGAAATCCCCTATGCAAAGCCAAGGGGAATTGGTGTTGTGGAGATAGGTGTCGAGAAGGTCGTTCCAAAGTTGTTTGCGCTCGGCGATGATGCAGCTATCGTGGACCGCAGAGAGGATGGCGCACTCCGGTAGACTCGAGTGAGTGATCCAGCAAGAGAGGGCTTGTTGGGAGTCCTGAATGGTTACGAGATTAACCTCCTTCGAGCCGAGAATCCAAATATCATGCCTGCCTACAATCGTCGTAGGGAGTCCCAGAGCCATCTGAATGGATTTAAGACATTTGGAGGCGATTTTGGGTTCAATAATGATGAAGATGTCAATCATGTGAATTTTTTGAAGGCTGAAAATTCTTCTTAATGTCGGTTTGTTTGCCAGCCCTCTGACATTCCAAGAAATGATGTTAAGCATTTATGGGATTGTGGAAAGGTTTTTTGTTCTGTCTTACGACGGATCTTGTTAGGATGGTGACGATTTTGTCGGTTCCGGATTTGCTCCGTTGGGGGTTCGACGCTTCCGCTTCCGATGTTGTGGTGGGATTGCTGTTTGGGTGCTCTTGTGAGCCTGAGGAGGGGTCTAACGGATCTCCGGCTGAGTCTGCTACAAGATCCTCCATGGGTATGGCCAGGGAGTCGTGCGCACTCTCAATCAGCAACTGCTGTAGGGGCGCCTGCGGCTAGGACTTGCAGCCCTTTCCTTGCTTGGTCGGGTCCAAGGATTGCTAGGGCATTTTCGACTTGGTCCGCGCTGGGGGTTAGATTAGCAGCACTGGTGGGGGAAGTGGCCTGGATGTCTACCCCCTGGTCGAAGATAGCTACCTCCGTTCTCGAGGACTTGGGGGAGAGGGCTGGTTGCTCGGGAGGGCTAGGGCCGTGAGGAGGGCTACCAGACTCCGAGTCTACTGAGTCGAGAATATCGAACTGATTGGAGATCGCCAGATGTTAGGGAGGGAAGGGGATCAGGGCCCTACTCGGTGGTTCGCTGGAGGCTGGCTTGCCGTTGCTGGAGTCGAATCGAGTGTGAGAATTCGGGAGAGGTAGAATGGGCGACGTGGGGGGCTTACCACCGGAGAGTTTGCTGTCTTTCCTGGATGGCTTCTTTTTGAGCTCCTGGTGGAGACGGTGACAATGTTTTGGTAGGTGGCCTCTTAAATGGCAGTGGTTGCAGAACAGAACATGGTTGTCGTAGAGGATTTGTTGGGTGTGGGAGTGGTTGCCTAGCTCGATGGTAATGAAGTTGGGTGGTTCAGATGTGAGATCCAGTTCTACACAGATTTTGGCGTAGTGGGCTTTGTTGAGATTACTGGTCTTGGGCACCGTGGCTACGTACGTTCCGAAGGAGTTGGCGATGCGCCTTAGGGCCTCTGGGACAAAGCAAATGAGAGGCAGGTTAGGGAGGGTAACCCATGCTGCGACGGTTGCTGAATCTTCTTTGGTGTTGAACTCTGGAGACCACTTGATTATCTTCATCTGGTGGGTGTCAATCCTGCAAGTGCCCTTGGACCACACGGTTGTGTGATCGTGCACTGAGGATAGGTGAAGAATAATGTGTCTGGGATCGAGGGGGCCACTCGATAGTCGAATGACAGGTTCCACTTGGCGATGGCTTCCTGCACTCTGGATAGCTTGGGGCAACCCGTAGAAAATTTGAGAACGAATGTGTGGGGGAAAGCCGCTGACAGTGAAGACAGTTCCTTATCGGAGAAGGGAATGACTGGAACGGTGGACTCTAAAGGATAATCAATCTCCGGCAAGTGGACGTCTGGGATAAGGGATCCCTTCGAAGGGTTAAGATCCGGGCGCAGTATAGCGGGGAAGGAAGGCTGAGACGGATATGGAGAGGAGGGTCCCGAGGGGGCAGAGCGGGAGGTGATGGTCGGGGAAGGCCTGCCGGGGAGGGTGGGGAGTGAGGGGGGGCGGGGCGACGAGGGGGGCGGTGACAGAGGCTATACCGCTACCTGTAGGATGGATGGGTGGCTGCGCCGGGACAACCGCCGCCAGGAGGGGAAGTGGAGGAAAGCCCGGGTCATCCGCAAGGGGGGTACGGTTCCTGCCAAAGCCAAGGTAGCCGCCACAGGATAGGGAGAGGAGGAGAGATAGGGGCCGTAGGAAGCGGGGATAGCCGGGGTCGAGCAAGGGCGCACAGGCCGGCCCTGGGACGGGGGCGGAGACAACGAGGACAGGGAGAGAGAAGAAAAGGGCAGGGGTGCTGAGCCGCTGGGGATGGAGGGAGCTAAGGAGCGAGAAGGAGGGGAATGGGGACCCGGAGGGGAGGGGAGCGCCAGCCTGGAAGGGGTGGGATGAACTGCGCTTAGAGAGGGGGAAGCTCTGGCCTGTACGCAAAGGGGGGGCTGGGGAGGACAACGCATAACACCGAACTGCACAGAGGTCTGGGGGCCACCACGTGCGATAGCAGACATGTGAAGAGGTGCAAATAGGGAGCTGTTCGAAGAGTGCGCAAGGGGCTCCTCCAACTGGGCTCCTCCTGAGGAGTGCTGGAAGAATCCAGGGATGTGCTCGAAGCTGATTGTGCAGGGAAAGGGAGCGACTTCGGGAAGAACGCCAAGAGTGGCGCGCACGAGGTTCTCAGAGGCGGGGGGCCCGAGGCCAGAACATCAGGGGGGCGCTCCTCCCGAGGAGCTGGAGTTCGAAAATAGGGAATGGGCAAAAATAGGGGGCATCGGAGAGGGGTGGCTGGGGGCGTCAGCTCCACCGGCCAGGGCGGAGGGGGGCGGGGCTCCAAAAGCCTCTCCCGGAGGGGGGAAGGGGAGGAGCCACCCCATGGGGCAGTAGCAGGGGGGCCGGAGAATGCCCTAAACGGCGCGGAGGAGGGAGCGGCTGGCGGCGAGGGGATAGTCGGAGAGGGAAATGACAGGGAGTGGTAGTGGAGGGCTGCGGGGAGGAGCTGGTTGAGCAGGGCCAGCACATCCGGGGGCCATGGGAGGGACATGATAGAACTGGGGATTCCCAGGACTCTTCCTTTGGTGTGCGTATTGATCGATAGAAAGTTAAACAGATCAAAAATGTGTCACTACACCATAATAGGCGATTACCCACGGTTATTACCGTTACAATTATTTTTCGGCACGGTAATAACCGTTACTAGTGGGGCGTGGTTAATATTTAGTCACGGTAATAACCGTGACAAATATTTGTTGTGGTAATGGTTATAACCGTGACAAATATTTGTTTTTGGTCACGGTTATAACCGTGACAAATATTTTTGGTGGTAACGGTTATAACCGTTAGAGAAGTCGATTTATGTGACGGTTGTAACCGTGACCAATATTCCATTTGTCACAATTATTAATGTGGCAGTTAGTTTGTTTTGTCACAGTTTTTACTGTGACTACATTATTTTTTTCGTTACTATTCTCCACTAATTGTCACAGTTATAGCCATTACAATTTGACTATTTAAATTAAAAAAAACTACATTCAACTGGTAACTAAACAATAAACAACACATATCCAATTTCATAATATTTCACTTTCATAATAATTCAACCATTCCAAACCAATAACTAAACCACAAAATTTTCAATAACAATTCCGAGTAAGTAACTAAACCACATAATTTGCAATAACAATTCAACCATTCCAAACTAGAAACAAAACCACATAATTTCGAATAACAATTCAACCATTCAAATTAGTAATTAGACCACATAATATTTGATTAATAAGCAACTAAACCACAGGATGTTCAATAGCATCCATACATTAATACTTTAATAAGGAAACATTCCTTGGTATAGTGATCATCAAATGCCATGTCTTCAGCTGCTCTTAGAATATCATGCTCATTCTCTAGTTTCTGAACTTCCATCCTCTTGGCATGGTTTTGCTCCATTAACATCTTTTATTGATCTTGTAAGTTGTCAACTTCATCTTTTCCCTACAAGTAACCAAAAGATGAGGCAACTTCATCAAGAAAACTCTTTCATAAGTCGCATGTTGGATTAGATGTCTAAGTAGCTTACTATATACACCAAAAAGCTTTGAGGTGCTCGTTTAGGTAATATTACCGAGCCACATCGGTAACAAGCAAATTTTACTTCAATAGGCACAAAAGAAAGAATTCAGAGGTTAATATTGTACTGAAATTGATATTTTATCCAAGTAAATCTTGAATGTTGTACTGTTCTGTGTTTACAGAAAAAGAAGGAAAGTTCTGGAGGAGAAGTTTGAACTAACTGATATGTACCAAATAATATGGAAGGAATAGTAGAGGAAAGAATTTACATACAACCGGAGCACGGAAGCCAGCAGCTTTGATCAACAGCCGCGCTTATGTTAACCGGGTAGGGATTACCATTTCTGAACCTCCCAATAGTACAACAACTAGCAGAGTAGAGTGCTATTGCAGCTCCCATACTGAAGCCGCCGACACCAAGCTTGACTGTAATTACCAATGGACAAAATTGAGAATTAAAGGTTATTACATATTACACAATTTGGAAGGTTAGATTGATAAGTTATTTTGTCAAAGTTTTATATCATTTGAAAACAGAGCTGTGAGGCTTCTATTATCTATAGGTTGCTAAATTTTTCGCTTAATGATCAATAGATAATCTGCAAACAAGTAGAATTCGTAACGTTACGATTGTATAATCTGAAAGGAAGTTCTACATTTAAGGAAACTTACTATTAGCAGGTTCAGTTGACAAGAGATTTGTAATATGTACAGCTGTAGCGTCCATTCCCTCAACATCATCAGGACTATCGGCTGAAAGCTCAGCGACGTCAAACCCTGAGGAAAAAAAGATTCATCAATTTTGTGACACAGGAGCTTCAATATTTAACTTCAGATCACCCTTGCCATAAGTATTGATCACTTCAATATAGCCCGAAATGATAATTCAACATGCGAAGAACCAGAAGCAAATACTTGGGTGTACATGAGTCTGCTTACATGCAGTACAAGGGAATCCACCAAAAGCTGCAATAGGTCTAGTAGGAGCGGTCGGGCATATCCATTTGATCTGCAGGGAACAAAACGTTGACATTAGTCATATATGTTCCAGAAGAGAGGAATAACTCGATAAAAAATAATATTTGCCTTTGTGACAATTAAAAGATGTTTAAGTATATGCCCAAAAATTGAAGAAAGATATAATCCAATCCAATAGTTGTCAAGATCAAGTTTGTTAGCTCACATTTGGAAGAGTAAGGCTTTCAAGGAGCTGGGACCAGCTGCAAAGAAAAATCATACATCATAAGTAATGTGTTTCTGAAAATAAGTTGTAGTAGTCAGCTAATTATGAACATTTGAAGTACAGTTTAATGTAAAACAATCAGTAGAATAAAATTAAGTTTTTAAAATTTTCTAGAGAAAGATGGTAATCTTTGAAAAACTGATAATAATGAACAAGACAACATTTTTTTTGTATTCAACATATGTTCAATATTGGAAAATACCTATAGGAAAACATCGTAACGCATGTCCCTGTCATCTCAAAGAATCCGAACTGACTTACTACGGCTTATTTTAGAACTTCTAAAATCTAGGCCAGAAGTATATATGGTCAAGTAGAAATGCGTGAATATTATTTCTTCAAGATTTTCATTCTCAAATTTAGGATTTACCTGGTGAAGCTAGTAACGAGAGGATAGCACAAAAAAAAACATGCTAAAAAAGGTCCAAGTAAGGCGAACGATTCATACACCATGACCAGGTTTCATCACTTTCTAGTTTACCTGATAAAGTAGACGATGCAGCCTTAACCAGAAGGTACAACCATGCTGATCGCCGCCCTTAATTAAATGCATGTTTTGTAATATTAAAGATATAACATTGAGGAATAGTAATTCATAATGCAGATGATACCCGAAAAAATGTTTGTACTGTAAACATAAGGGGGAGATATAAAGACTGGAACTTAGCCTCATCATCTATTTTAAGTCTACTGAAAAAACTTGGGTATACACAAAAAGAATCTCTGAAATAACATTGGTTTAATTCTCTCAAGAAAACCTTACAGGGATAAAGGAACTCTAGAGTTATTCACAACACCAATTGTTCAATGCTGTTGTATGTTTAATATGATTGCACAATATCATTACAGGGAATTCATGCTTGTCGCTGTTTTGATCATTAAGAGTAGATATAACCTAGAAGAAGTATAACTTTGCACGGGCAAATTCTTTCCATGGTCATAGGACACCAAGATAGTGATACAGTGGTCCCCCAAATCAATATCCTTCATGCATGTTCCCTTTCTCTATTCATAATGGTCCCAGTAAGAACCCTTCATTTTCTTGAGAAAAAGATGGGCGAATCGAAAACTACTACTACTATTTTGTTCCGGCGCTCTGTCCATTCAAATCAAGTAGAATCAGAATCTTTCATGCACAGAGAAACCTACTCTACTCTTTGTTCTACAATGTTCATGGCCACGTTGCCTCCCTTCCTCCAATCCCACCATGGAGCATGAGAATCTTACACCAACCCGACATAGTTCCAATGTTTCAAAGTATGATTCCCCATAAACTTTCAACAGCTCGTTGACCCCCCCAACCTTCTTTACACTCCCCATTTTTCTCTTTCTGCACCAAAAGGGGAGCACCTTCGCGACACAGTACAAGCTCACAGTAAGGTAGGAATAACATAACTTTGTTAATCCTTTTAGGGAAAGTAATCCTAGGAATATAGCTAGCCGAAGAATGAGAACCAAAACCATTTCAATCACACATCGCGTAAAGAAGGGGAATAAATTGAAAGATCAAATTACAGTAAAGCAATCTAGACACTACGCTTCTGCAGTCATATATTAACACACTGCAGTCATTAAGTAATAAAAATCAATGGCTTTGTAATGTCACTTGGTTCACGTGCAACAGTTTCACACATATTCACATCAAGTAGGGGCAGATCCAGGATCCAAAATAGGATGGGCTATTAAAGTTGGGATGGGTTGAACTTACCGAATCCAGCTTTTTTTGAATATATTTGGGTGTTATATACCTATCTAGTAAAAAGGAAAAAGTTGGATGGGGGCTACAACTCACCCGACAATACACATGGATCCACCCCTGCCATCAAGAAATTTAGTCTATTTCTTCTCCTCCCATCAACAAATACTAGACTTTCACAAAAACAGGGAGCCAATGTCCTCCCAAAGCCAGAAAAAGTGAAATTACATCTACGTGGACCCTCAACGACGGATGAGAACATTTTGTAATATGAACCTTAATCTCCATGTCCTTATTAGAAAGGCTAATTTGTACTTAAATACCATCGACTTCCAAGTTACCGCAACTTGCTACCATCAAGTTAGAAAACTTGTCACTTAATTATCATCGTATTCTGTTAGATTTAACTGTCACGTGCAAAACACATGCAGCGGCTGCAGTAGCCGCAGCCGCTGCAGTAGCCGCAGACGTATGCTGGCAGTGCTTCTGCAAATGTGCACAACGTGATTCATGTTGCCACTGTTGCTGAGCTTGACTCTGCTGGTAAGAGCTCATAAACCAGGCTGTGACTCATAACATAATAAAACCTCCCCATGGGCAATCAACAAACAGTTATCAAGACATTTAAACAAACACCTACTTTCCACAAGTAAGCAGAATACTTACTAGCATGAGTAGAGCAGTACACTTCCTAGGAAGCATCAATGATAATGTGAGAAAATCACACAGAGGCAGAGTTCACTAGATGTCTGCAACTCTCATGGTTTCATTCATTACGCTTGAATGAATGCATTCTCTTTGATCTCTTTCAAAGATTTAGTTGATTGCAAGTAAATGACTCAACTTGATTTAATTGAAAGATCGATGCTGCAACATCTCGAATTGTATGCTCCACATCCATTTGCATTCTGATTCATTGTCCATTACGGCCTTTGATGACCATAAGGTTAGGATAACTAATCAAAAGATACTGATGCATTAGTCCTTAGATTCACGACTGACATACTTAGCTTATGTTCAGTAATGCACTATTACATTGGATACGACACGCATGGTAGGGACACGGCGATGCGGACACGGCATCTATAGCCAATATATGCCATTTGTTCATCTATCACTAGCATAATATATGCCATTTGTTCATCTATAAACATATGCACGTTGAAGATGCATACATGTTTCTGTTTGTGCTATTTGATGCATATATAGCCAACCAAAGAAATTGCATTTGACCAACCAAATAAAAATATAGAAAATAACTATGTTTATTATGGTTTCATGGATAAAAGCAGGAGAATAATAGTAAATAGTCTTGTACTTACATATTTCTCCAATGCGCATGGAAGCACCTTCCCAGTAGCCTTGTTTTTTATGACATTTTGCACTCCAACAAGAAGTTAGAGAAATGACAAATGTCAAATGGATGTAACATAACAAATTGCTGTTAAATGATTTCAAAAAAAGGAACTAGATATGGAATGTAACTTCAAGGACTAAGCAGCATGTAGAAATGGAATGTTACTTATCAATGAAAGATGATATATGCTTAAAGATGCTCTTAGTCTGGGAGTGGATGATCATTACCTGGAAACTATTAGATTTTACCCAGGTAGAAAAGGCAATTTTCACATTGACACTGTAGAGCTTTAGTATTTTAGGGCTGCTTCTCTTTACTGCCTAATATATATGACCTTGCCTGCACACTCCACATTTTTGTGGAAAAAAAGAGTGGCATTGAAAAAACTTGGTAGTAATTGGACATAGTACGCCCACATGCTTGCTGCTGTAACTCCATGCTTATTACTATATATCATCAAAATTCTACTTACTTTTGCTATGATTATTTAAGATTATTAAGAAACTTCTTGAGACAAATTGGAAAGTCTGTGTGAGATTGCATTTTGGTACAGCCATATGCTACAATGACATAGTTTGCAAGTAAATACCATGATCCATCATATTTTTTGCAAGTTAATACAATTAACTTGTTCTTATTATTTACCTGCAAGACATCAACCATTTATTTGCCGGCAGATGCTTCAATAATAGAAAACAGCAGCTCTATCTATCAATCCGGAAGTGGATGCAGCTGTTGCAGAAGGTAATGTATTTACTATAGGCTGCATCATATAGTAAAGTTGAGATTTTTCTTAGATATTGGTCAGACAAAAAAACAATTACTATAATAAAGGTTTACCTTTGTTATTACCTCTGTAGCTGTCCTAGAAGCATCAAAAGAGCAATTTTCAAATGTCTGAAGCAAACACAGGCCATCGAACAGGTAGGTTATTTGTTGCAATCTGTCAAACAGGGCCTTTAACTAGCCAACATTTTGAGAATTCTTGGAAATGAACATCAAATGCATGTTTCTCCTTGCACAAAGTAAAAAAAAAAGAAATTTGCATTGAATATAAAAGAAATAATCAAACAATTTCAATCATTGTATTTGTCAAACGCAAACGAAAAAGGATAGAAGAAATTATCAAATCTACCTCTCCAGAATGATACTAACCTAGTACTTGAGACTGTCAAAATTTACATAGAGATACCAGCCTACCATCCAAAGAAAGTCAGAATGCAAATATTAAGTGGAGTAGAAAAAAAGGGATGAACAAGAGCACAAAAATTGATATCATACGAACAAGGACTTCGTCAATTCAAAATCACTTAGAGCTATAGCTTACCCAGACACCAAAAGATATTTGTTTACTTCTACGTACTTAGAAGCAACTTTTGTTGCACTGACATATTGGCCTTTGCATATTTGCTACAACTTAAGTAGCATCTTTACGGGCCTACAAAAGCTCTCAAATCCTTATATCTAAGGGAGGGGCACGGATTTCGGGTAAAGTTTTCTATCTAAGAGAGAGTGGCATCAATTGGTTCCTGATATTTGACTTCTCAAATATGGCAGCTAGTGCAGTGAAGGCGGGAGACCTTCCCCTCATGCAAAATTTTTCAGGGCTAAAGGACATGCTCCTAGGGCGTTGAGATTTTTCTGGCAGGCTAGATCTTCCTCCACATGCAGGTACCTACCGTTTGGGCTTCTGAATGTTCACCAAAAAATAAAGAAAAAGATGAGATCAACATAATTAACTCCATGTTCCTTCATCATTATGTTGGCAAATTTGTTTTGGAACATTTAATTGATGAGATGGATATTTTCTATTATCGGAAGTTCCAAAGATCAGGCACCCAATAAAATCTATAAACAAATAGGATGCAAACAATAAATTCTACATCATTGGTGTTGGTAATTATCCATCGTTCAGGATATCAAACATATTCTAGAACTAAATTTTGCATGCTAACCAAGATATATTATTATCAGGTTGTGTTTGAAGGATATTTTGGTTTAGATGACACACGAGAGACAATTACTAGCCCTTTATAGAAGTTGGAAAGTTTGTACACGACAAAGAGTAATCACGAAGCTTTTCCTGAAGCAACAATTGTTTAGCCTGTAGGAAAAGGAAAGTGAGAACCACCTGAACATATGGACATATTCAACAGTATCTTCAATCAACTTAACATAGTTGATGTCAAGGTAGAGGAAGAGAACAAATCCCTCATTCAAATAGCTATTTCCTTTGTCTAATCAGTTAAAGAAAAGACATGTTTGAGGGTGCACATCAGATTGTTGCAATGGAAGTCAAGATGCTTGATAGAGGAAAGGGAAACAAGAACTCGATCTTGTAGTTCACTGCACACTGATAATATCCAAACACAAAAAATTAATTATTTAGAAATATACAATAACCGCTGTAAAGATAGCAGTTCATAAAATGGTTGCAATGTTGATCCATGCCTTCATCCATTTCTGCTGAAAGTCTGTAACACATTATCTAGTAGATAAGGTGCAAGTGACCGATTAATTATTCCTTCTTCTACTAAAGAAACTACATAATGAAATATCCAACCTTTAACTACATGCTTAATCTACTACTAAAGACAAATCATCAATAATTAACTTCTATTAAATAGAAAAAATAAGCAATATCTCAATACAACTTCCATGAATCCTAATGGAATCAAGTACATCTCAGATAAAATTAGGCAAACTATTGTATATTAGACAGAGAGTTTCTATCAACATAGACACTCAACTATATAAACAATGGTTGAAGGTGAAAATACAACTTCCATGAATCCTAATGGTGTTCCTAGAAAGTATCTAACCAACATATACGAACAAGTATCTCAATTATCTGCCCAATTTATTGCCCTTCTTCTTCCAAAAGGCTGTGTATCAAGTTTATAACCTCCCGACCACAGGTCACTCTAATAGAACAATCTTCAGATGTTACTTGGCCATAACATGCACATGAATTTCTCTCTCCTTCACCTTCTCCATCTTTCTCTAAAAGGAGATGTTAGATGTAAAAAATATATTTTGGAACAAAGATGTTAAAGTTGAAGATAGATGATGGATCTTATGTTTGTGAAAAGAAAAGAGGGAGCCAAGAACATTTAAAGGCTTAAGTAGCACATACACTCCAAAACTATACAGATACTTTAACTTTGTCATGCCCGTGTCGAATATCACGCAACACAATATCAAGACACTTAATTCTCATATTCGTGTCCATAAAACATGTATCAAGACACGTATTTGTAAGTCTTAACCACTAGTAAAAGGTGTGAGTTGCCTAATCTATAGGATATACGTAACTTAATTCCAAGTTCAAGTGCTTCAATAGAGGTAATGAAATCCAGCTCCATCTTGACAAATATTCCCATATCAAGTACTTCAACGAAGGCAATAAAATCCAGCAATGAATGATGCATCATGAACAGATGGAAAGCGCACAACATTCAGTCTCGACTTAGTTTTGAAATACTGTTATATAACAGAGGAAATAATGATATAGTGATGATGTAGCTTAGAAATTATTTACATACAATTTAACAATGTAATATGACTTCAAGTCTGAAGCACCACAAGTGTTTGGACTCGATTATGAGCCTATATATTTATCTAATGTTTCATGTTTAGAATTTGAACTGTCATAAAAAAGTTATAATATCAGAACTTCAAGTTCTCAGGAAATAGCAAAAAAATCTCAACTAAAATCTTGAGATTGTGAAGACTCAAAATCAAACCTCGAAATCCAAAAAATAAAGATCAACAAAATCAAACCTCAGAATCCAAATATAGAGAGAAAGAGGCGTGATCGAGGCGTGCTGGTGGCAGCAATCAACAAAACCCTAAAATCAGAGAAATAAAAGATGAGGGAAGAAGACTCAAACCCTAATCAAACTAAAATCTTGAGATTGTGAAGACTCAAAACCCTATCAAACTAAAAACGATGAAGAACGTACCCAATTTAGCACGGGTTCCCTCTCCAAAAGTCAGGGGAGGGCGCATGTTCACTCTCCAGAGAGAGAGAGAGAGAGAGAGAGTAGAGGGGTAGGGAATGACCAAAATGGCAGAGGGCTTTCCTGAGAAAACGAGAGGGAAAAGACAAAAATGAGAGGGAAAGAAAAATTTTCAGTCGATCCCCGAGTAGAGGAGAGCGGGAGGAAGGGGAAATTTTAGTTCTTTTTACTTGGTAACACTCTGAATTGCTGTCAGGTGGAATTCATGTGATACATTTTTTTTATTTTGTGACATTCTTTGTCACGGTTTTAAATGTCACAACAATTATAAAAATTAAAAATTACAAAATTAATATTTTAGTAACGGTTTATTACTATTGTAACGGTTATTACCATTACAATATCGTTAAGTAGTACCGCTCAACTTTATTTGTCATGTTGGATACAATCCACCTGCAGGGTTTACATGACAATCCTTATGAGCTCCTTAAGAGGACATCATCAACCCGATGTATCGGGACATGGATTCCATTTATAATCAACAGCCCATCATACATACAATATTATTACCCAATTCATATAGGTTGTTGATCCATAATGAATCTCACTCTTTTATGAGTCAAAGTAATACACATTACATATACATGTCCGTTATTATATCCGGATTAAGAGTACAAGCATCCATAATAACGGAGGTATTTGTTCTCTTATGTAGTCAGTACAAAGAGAACAACCTCAAGTGGTCTTGTTCAATACACACAAAGTGTACTAGTGTAAACCTATAGTCAAGATAGACTAATATCAGATTACACTACAACCTTTCCAATAGATTGTCCAAGTCCATCTAGGTTGTGAACTATTTATATACTCCATAGGAAACTGATAATATGATCTTCTGTGTGACACCACACACCATATTATCTACAATATAGAATATCATACATTTGTATTAACACTTGCAACAAATACAATATGCAAACATTTGCCCATATGATTCTCATTCAAAATTTAAGGAAATAAGGTTACTACAAAAGTGATGCTTTTAGTATATAACCCTAACAATCTCCCACTTATACTCAAAGCATTGCTTTTCAGTATACTGTTACAAATCTCCCACTTATACTTAAAGCCATACTGCTACACATCTGACTCACATTCCCTCAACATGACTATCAAAAGCCTTAGCTGGTAAGCTCTTTGTAAAGGGATCAGCTAGGTTGTCGGCTGATGCTATCTTGATCACAGCAACTTTTCCTTTCTTTACGAAATCTCGTATCAGGTGGTACTTGCACTCAATGTGTTTGCCTGTCTTATGGGCTCGTGGTTCCTTCGAGTTTGCAACTGCACCACTATTATCACAATAAAGTGTAATAGACTTAGGCAAACTAGGTACCACATCCAAGTCCAACAAAAAGTTTCTGAGCCAAATCGCTTCTTTGGCTGCCTCAGAGGCGGCCACATACTCGGCTTCCATGGTGGAATCAGCAATACATTTTTGCTTGATACTCCTCCACACAATGGCTCCATCTCCTAAAGTAAACACATAACCTGAGGTAGATTTCCTGGAATCCCTATCTGACTGAAAATTTGAGTCTGTATACCCCAAGGGAACTAAACTATCTGCCTGGTAAACTAGCATATACTCTTTAGTCCTTTTCAGGTACTTCAAAATATGCTTTACGGCAGTCCGGTGCTCTTGTCCTGGGTTAGACTGATATCTGCTGACCATGCCTATGGCAAAGCAGATGTCTGGTCTCGTACATAGCATTGCATACATTAAGCTTCCTACTGCTGAAGCATAAGGAACTGCCTTCATGTTCTCTATCTCTTTAGGTGTCCTCGGACACTGCTCCTTTGATAGAGCAATTCCATGTCTAAAAGGTAAGAAACCTTTCTTAGAATTTTGCATACTAAAACGAGTTAGTACAGTATCGATATAGGAAGCTTAGGATAAGCCCAACATCCTTTTCTTACGATATCGTAGAACTTTGATCCCAAGGATGTGACCTACTTCTCCCAAGTCCTTCATATCAAACTGTTTGGATAACCATATCCTTACATCAGATAATACCTTCATATTGTTTCCAATGAGCAAGATGTCATCCACATAAAGTATTAGAAACACCACCGCGTTTCCATCACACTTTCTGTATACACATGATTTATCCTGACATTGATCAAATCCATAGGATTTTATCACCTGATCAAAACAGATGTTCCAAGATCTGGAAGCTTGCTTAAGTCCATAAATGGACTTTTTGAGCTTACAAACAAGACGCTCATGGCCCTTTTCAATGAACCCGTCTAGTTGCTTCATATAGATGTCTTCCTCAAGACTTCCATTAAGGAAAGCTGTCTTGACATCCATTTGCCAAATCTCATAATCGAGATGAGCTGCAATAGATAAAAGAATCCGAATAGACTTAAGCATGGCTATAGGAGAAAAGGTTTCCTCATAATCGATACCCTCTCTTTGAGTAAAACCTTTTGCTACAAGCCGAGCTTTAAAGGTTTCAACCTTACCGTCTGATCCTCTTTTTCTCTTATAGACACACTTGCATTCAATGGCTTTTACACCAACGGGTGGTTCTACAAGCTCCCAGACCTGATTAGAATCCATAGATTCTATTTCAGATATCATTGTTTTTTGCCAAGACTCTGCATCTTTATCTTGGAGTGCTTCATTGTAGGTACAGGGATCATAATCTTGTTCCTCAGGGACGAAGTCTGATGACTCTCCCAAGAACATATATCTATCAGGTTGTATCACAACCCTCCCACTACGACGAGGCACTATCGGTTGTGGTGTAACATTTGTGACACGTTGTACAGTTATTTGTGGTTCATCCTCTTGTACTGTTGGTACTGAAGTACTTGGTGTCTCACGTCTCAGTTCTTCTAGAACAACTCTACTTTTGGGTTTATGGTTCATCACATAGTCTTCCTCTAAGAATCGGGCATTGGTGCTAACAATGACCTTCTGATCCTTAGGACTATAAAATAAACCTCCTTTCGTTCCTCTTGGATAGCCTACAAACAAGCGTACTTCTGTATGAGATTCCAACTTATCTGCTTTCCCATTCAGCACATGTGCTGGACTACCCCAAATGAGAACATGTTTCAGACTAGGCTTACGCCCAATCCACAGCTCTGTGGGAGTAAGAGGTACTGACTTAGAAGGAACCAAGTTCAAAATATAAGCTGCAGTCTCTAAGGTATATCCCCAAAACGAATCTGGCAAATCTGAATAACTCATCATTGACCTAACCATCTCCATAAGAGTTCTATTCCTTCTTTCGGCTACACCATTCTGTTGGGACGTTCCAGGTGCAGTCAATTGGGATACAATTCCAGCCTCTGATAAATAATCTCTAAACTCTCCAAAGCGGTACTCGCCACCACGATTTGATCGTAATGACTTGATACATTTTCAATGACGTTTCTCCATTTCAGCCTTGTACTCTTTGAATTTCTCAAAGCACTCAGACTTACGGTGCATCAAATAAATGTATCCATACCTTGAATAATCGTCAATAAATGTGACAAAATATTCAAAACCACCTCTAGATTGGATAGTCATGGGTCCACACAAATCAGAATGAACCAATTCCAACATATCTTTGGCCCTATACCCCTTTGCCGTAAAAGGCCTTTTGGTCATTTTACCTTCCAAGCAGGATTCACAGACTGGTAGTGCCTCCACTTCCAATGAACTCAAAGGTCCATCTTCAACCAGTCTTTGAATCCTTCTTAGGTTAATATGCCCCAATCGTAAGTGCCAAAGATATGTTTGGTTCATACAAGAAGGTTTTTTTCTCTTAGTTAAGTTAGATGACATATTATTCATTTCTATAAGTTGCATTATGGGCAAAATAGTATTAATGACATACAAATTATCAACCAATGCACCAGAACAGATAAAATATTTATTCTTTCTAATAACAATATTGTCATTAAAATAAACTAAAAATCCATCCTTAACTAACATAGAAACAGAAACTAAATTCCTTCTAAGTGAAGGTGCATAAAGACAACCTCTCAATGTCAAAGACTTATTTCTACCAAAAGATAAAGTAACATCTCCTAATGCAACGACCGATACTTTTGTAGCATCACCCATAAATAAGCATATCTCTCCATCACTGAGCCGTCTGGTTTCCTGTAACCCCTGCAATGTGTTGCAGACATAATTAGTGGCTCCTGTATCTACACACAAGGTGCCGGTAGATAATACCGCTAAAACATGTTTCAACTACTAGTAAATGAGATATACCTTCTTTGTTCCCTTGTTTAAGAAGTGGACAATCAGTCTTCCAATGTCCTGACCCTTTGCACTTGAAACATTTGCCTTTCGGCTTTTTTACCGTGCCTTGAGGTCCCATGCCTTTCTTTGCTAAGTTTGCATGTTTTTGAATTTTATTCTTCTTCTTACCGCCTTTTGGCTTAGAAGTAGAAGCCTTTTCAGAAACAAAAACATGACCACTCTGCCTAAAGAGAGATTCAGTATCCTGTAGCTCTTTTGCAAGTTCTGCCAAACTATACAACCTTTTGTTCATGTTGTAATTAAGGCAGAAATTGTCAAAACTTTTAGGCAGAGTCCCGAGAATGATATCGACCTGGGTTTCTCCATCGATTTCAGCTCCAAGGATCTCCATCTCATTCAGATGACCCATCATCTTGAGAACATGATCCCTTACTGGTGTACCCTCAGCTATTTTTGTATTCATCAAACATTTTATAGCAAACTGCCAAGCTGCTCTACTCTGATGTCCAAAGAGTTCCTTGAGGTTATACATCATGTCATAAGTTGTGGCCATGGCCTGATGCTGATGTTGCAGTATATTTGACATAGATGCCAGAATGTAACACCGCGCCATCTCATCTGCCTTTTTCCACTTCTTATAAGCCTCTTTGACCTCTTCATCAGAGTTAGCATCAGGCTTAGGTGGCCATTCCTCAACAAGTACATATTTGTACTCCTCAGCAGTCAGAACAATGTCCAAATTACGTTTCCAGTCAATATAATTAGGTCCAGTAAGTTTATTTTCTTTAAGAATCACCATAAGTGGACTGAAAGAACCCATTTTTGAAATCCTGAGAATCACATAAATAAAATTATGTAGGGCAAAAAAAAACTTTTTGAATTAACTAAATATTAATTCCCTCAAAACAATAATAAGAAATTCACCAACACCTTGAACACCATGAATTTAGCATGCCACGATAGTGTGGACGTATACAAATTCAACTTTGTTCAAGTAGATTTTTCTTATTAATTTTACTATCATGTCAATATAATTTTATGACAAATAAAATTAATATGCTGGTCTTGCTCTGGTCATACAAATAATAGCAGTGACTCCGACGGAAAGGATACCATTATTTGTATCTAAGTGTATACCATTACTTAATACTAAGTTCATTACCTTGTAATGAGTTCCTTCAGATGGAGAAGTGAACACATACTAGGTAACTTTCTACAATTATCCCTAAGGAAGTTTGTACTGGTGATCCATAATTATACTCATCCGATATGGAGGAAGGCACTAAAGCCAACACACAAGTATAATTACATCACCTACAAACCAGTAATGGAGAACATAGGATTTATACTAAATAAAAATCCTCTCCCACTTAGTTATTTAACAATGAGGGTTTTTCTACTAGTTGATATTATGTCCATGTTGTCCATTATTAATGTAGGTTTGGTTTTTCAAAAAAATAACCACACAATAATAAACATGCATAACTAGAAAAAGTAAAATGACAAAAATAAGAGAAAATATCCAACTATTATGGTCATCTTTGCTGCTCCGTCCTCAACTATCCGAATCCAAAATCATCTGTCGGCCTCTGGATTGCTCAAAACCAGCATCTCGTCCGACGTCAGAAACAGCCACCACCGCCATCACGATTGATCAAAAATAATTAAAATTACATCAATTCTATGCCTCCCGAAGGAGTTCACACATAATCTAGATTGAAAAATTAAATTAATAAGCACGATCAACCCTCGTGATTCCACAGAAACAACAATATCCACGACATGTCCGTGTTTTAAACAACACAATAAAAAAACATGCATTGGACCATAATAGTTGGATCTAAGATGCCTGCAAAATCGAGTTAGAACAGATCTACATCTACCGACAATTACATAGCGCAAGTTTTATTGGACAACATGGACGTATCAATCACTACGTAGATCCAAAGTGGCTCTGATACCAATTGATAGAACTGGGGATTCCCAGGACCCTTCCTTTGGTGTGCGTATTGATCGATAGAAAGTTAAACAGATCAAAAATGTGTTCTAACCCTTCATAGGCGGAAACTAGGGTTCACGAATTATACCTGCGGCGGAAAGGAGACAAGTAACTCCTGGCAATCTCGAGCGGACGACCCCAAGATCTTCTGCACGTATTCCTTCCTCGAGTTGGACGTCGTGTGGGCGACGATCTCCCAACCTTTTCTTCTCCTTGGCAGCACTCTCTTTCTCTCCTTACGTGAATCACAAATTTAGAAAAAATTCAGATTTCTCATCAGTAATCTGGCGGCCAAAGAATAGAGGATATTTATAGGCTACGGCAGGGACCATGAAAAGAAATTAGGGTTAGGCCTCCTAACGGATCTGGATATCCCATGTTCAGCTCGAACACACAATCCAGGCCCATTAACAATAGCTCGGTCCACTAATGAGCTATTGTTGCACTACCTCCCTAATCCCAAATTATGTTTGTGGGCTCCTTTTATTATATGCTCGTTTGGCTCCCCATGTTAAGATATCGTATGTCCGTCGATCAAATTAAGTTACTGACAACTATATTGATTCGTTATCTTTTATCCTTAAGTAGTACCGCTTAACTTTATTTGTCATGTCGGATACAATCCACCTGCAGAGTTTACATGACAATCCTTATGAGCTCCTTAAGAGGACATCATCAACCCGATGTATCGGGACATGGATTCCATTTATTATCAACAACCCATCATACATACAATGTTATTACCCAATTCATAGAGGTTGTTGATCCATAATGAATCTCACTCTTTTATGAGTCAAAGTAATGCACATTGCATATACATGTCCGTTATTATATCCGAATTAGGAGTACAAGCATCCATAATAACAGAGGTGTTTGTTCTCTTATGTAGTCAGTACAAAGAGAACAACCTCAAGTGGTCCTGTTCAATACACACAAAGTGCACTAGTGTAAACCTATAGTCAAGATAGACTAATACCAGATTACACTACAACCTTTCCAATAGATTGTCCAAGTCCATCTAGGTTGTGAACTATTTATATACTCCATAGGAAACTGATAATTGATCTTCTGTGTGACACCACACACCATATTATCTACAATATAGAATATCAGACATTTGTATTAACACTTGCAACAAATACAATATGCAAACATTTGCCCATATGATTCTCATTCAAAATTTAAGGAAATAAGGTTACTACAAAAGTGATGATTTTAGTACATAACCCTAACAGGACATCGGGGGAGAACTTGGGCGGCTGAGAATCACGAAGAGGCGGAGGGGAGAAAAAATTTGTGAACGTAACATCTCTATACGGGCTTAAGCTTGGTATGGGTCCTGTCCGGGCTGAATGGGCATAACCGGGCCTTCTAAAATTCTAAATATTAATAAATAACTAAATAAATTGTTTATGGAGGTCATGTCACAACTTGGTCTGGTTTTTCTAATTAGAACACACTTATGGCTTGGCATTCCCCTACCATGGCTAAACACTAGTAACTGTACACCACTGCACTACCCGTGCCATGATTCCTAGTCGTCTGGTACTTCAAAACTCAACCATGGCTAAAGTCATCTACCGTAATAATTAACTAAATAATTATTTTTAAAAATCTACAAGTCACCATTTAAATTAAATAAATAATAAAAAATATTTCAAAAAATTTCGGAAAGGGAAGCTACAAATCTACCCACCTTAAAAATAATTTCGTCCTCGGAATTCTAATTGATAACTATTCCTTAAAATTCAAAAAGGAAGTCTACTATTACCTTAATCTCCTTAAATATTTTTTTTTTCAAATAACTTATATCATGCTCATAGCCATTTTGTAACTACGAAATCTCGAGGATTTCTACCCACCTTTGGTCATACTACTCCCTCGAAACACAGGTCACTAAAATCTTATAATCTTCTAACAAGTGGCTAATAATTCTACCAAAAATATCTAGGACATATGATATCTTTAATCCCTCATAGCTATAAACAACCAAAAATTCAATAATCAGGCAATATTATACTATAACTTAAGAATTTCTGATGAATTCTAGACAGCACGATCATTCATTACCCCGAAATAGGAAGTGACAAGTATCAAGGGTACGGGAAGGCAAGAAAGAAAAATCGAGAGCGAATACGAAGTTTCAAGGAAGTTAGTGAAATTTTTAAAAGAATTTTCAAGGCGGTGTGGAATTGATATTTCTAAGGGTTAATCATATTCGCAGGCTCGTATCAGTACAGTTACGTAACCGATACGATATGCTTTGACCTGCATGGGCCACCAAAAAACTTATCACGACCCGTATCCGCTTTTCAGGATGCGAGAGCGTGAGCAAGCCAGCTATGTATCGAGCGGACTCCAGCCCGACTCGAGTACGTATAAGCTGTCTGGACTATGGTATCATACCTAATCATGGCAAGGCATCACTATATCTCAATCCACAATAAGAATATGAAACATGAATGAACAAGTATGGTTCATGGTCTGTAGCCCACTAGCACAATGTCCGATTATACTCCAAGAATAACATGAGTCTATGAAACTAGGCTAACAATCAGGATATATCATAAGAGCACGAGAAGATAAAAAAAGCAATATCACTAGAAAAATACCTGAATCATGAAGATGTAATCGACTATCACATGCTCAACTAACTAACTCCGTGTAACCAGCAACCTGAAAAGATCATCAGGTCCTCAGAGGACTAGCAAGATACATAAAATATGTCTATCTAATAGTTTATCATGCGTAATAAATAAGCAGGAAAGATAGAACATGACAGGTGATTATGAACACGGATACAAGAAATACTACGCATAAATGAACTGCTGGAAGGAAACATGAACTCATGACAAGAAACCAATTGGATACTCAAGCCCTCGCCCCTAGTGTGGACTCGCAGGTTTGAACAACTACTAAACCTCGCCCCTAGTGTGGACTCGCAGGTACGGACAATTGACTACTAACCCTCGCCCCTAGTGTGGACTCGCAGGTGGGAATTCCAAAATAAGGTACAACAGTTCAGTCATGACTTACACATCCTACGACACAATATGACTCAGTCATGGTACATGTAATGACACGAATCCGGTATAACTACAGTATCAAGTCATGAACGATGATGATATACGAACAAGGCAAATAAACTGATATACATGGTATAAAGAAAAGCATATAAACTAAAATCAACCTGAGGAGCCCAATGATAACATACAAATAGAAGGGCTATAAGCATGTAAATAAACTGTAGAGGGAGGCAAGGTATACTTGCCTGGTGGTAGCATGAAGAACCAACAATATACTGTCAACTAGTAAGCCATAAAGTCCAAATCTCACAACTGTCTTCGAAATCTGAAGTAGACATTACCAACATTTTCAGAATAGTCAAATTAGCTAAGATTGCCTGTCCTTAAGTCCAATTCTGGACACAGGGGCAAAACGGTAATTTTGGGCCAAAATGATATCCGTCGTTGGACCCGCTTTGCACCGAAATACATGCCAGAGTCAATGGTCTATAAATTCGTCAAATTATATGTCTATGAATTCGTTTTAATGATACAAATTCAACCGTATGTCCAAATTTGGATTTCGGCGGGCCGTGCACAAAATCGTCCGTTGAGTCGGATCGTGGGGCCCGCGAAACGGCGATCCGATCAACTATCTCAGAATTGGACCAAACTTGGCATATAGGACCAACAAAATGATACGGTCATGTTGGCACAAGTTTCGTCTCGATCTGACGAACGTGCACAAAGTAATTAGGAAATTTGCACATAGGCCGATACGGTGAATTTCGACGGATACGTATCAAATTCGTCGCGCACACGCGACCAATTTCAATTCCGTCAAAGTCCACACGTCCGCGAAGTCAGTACGCACCTTTCGATGCTTTTGGTTCACGACCACATCGCCCGGTTTGGCGGGACGCATGTCGTACCGGAGAGTTTTATTAAAAATTCATAGTTTTGAAAACGAGTTTTTGTCAATATTTGGAATCCGATTTCTCGGCACATAGTTGATGAAATCAACTTTTATAAATTAGGTCTTGTAGCCCTATAGGCTGTCTAGGACTTCTCTCAATTATTTTTTAAAATATCTTATTATTTAGTTCAAAAATTACCTTCTAAAATAGCCTCGAACTGTTGAACTCACAGTGTCAAATCTCGGTTTTTTATCGAATTTTTGACTTACTTCAGGAAAATCTTGGGCATCTAAACTTGAACTATTTTTCAGGCCTCCTAGCCGTGTATATTTTGATTACGATGAACCAATCGATTCTTAGATTGACTACGAGATGAATGAGTAATGGGATGACGAACCTGGGTACCTAGTCTGCGACAAAGAACAGAGCATGCTCTGTTTCATGCTCTGGTTCGACGGTTTGATTGCTTTTCGGCGATCGATGACCAGTACAGGCGACTAGGGACGCGCATGGGTTGCTGACGAGCTTGGGGGGTCGCTGCCTTGGGGTTGCGTAGAGTATGGGACAAGGGTTTTGGTTCTCCCTCTCCATCTCTCCCGATCACCAATATATGCGGTTGCTGTGTTGTGGCGACTTGGGTCGGGCTGCTACTGGCTTGGCTTAGCTGGATTGGGGTTTGCTTGTGTGGGCTTAGTTGGGCTTTGGCTTGCTGTGTAGGGGTTCTCTACTAGGCTAGGCTGTATCTTCTTATTTTATTTCTATTTTCTATTTCTATTGACATTTATAAACTCTCTCTCTCTCTCTATATATATATATATATATATATATATATATATATCTATCTATAAATACTCCAAATTGTTTCTATTTATCCATAAATACTCCAAAATTTTCAATACAAACAGAACAGTATTACAATGTAGGACTTAGACGTAGTCCTAGGAGTACACTTTTGTTTATCTGGGTCCCTTGTGCCGATGGACTGTAATATCTGTGGTTCGTATTACGTATCTTAGTATACGTATACGTAATTTGACCCGTATTGTAAGTATCACTGCTTGATTTATTCTAGCATTTCATTGATTGGTTTATTCTTGGGTTGGTTCGGCTTGGCTTGGTTTGCTTGGTTCATCATGAACCAAAGGAAAATCCCTACCTACCACGCCCATCATCATTTATTAACCCCATCCTCTTTCTCTCTCATCATTCACTCTTCTTCTTCCTCACCGTTGCTCTCCACCTACCAAGAGGTTTAGGCAAGTACAACTTACTTCACAATGGATTTCAAGTTTTATTGTTCCATTCTCTTATTTACATGATTATAAGCCTCTTTAGAACTTGGAGTTTTTAATTTTGATGGATAGATTCTTCCAGATCTACTTTATAACTTTTAGTTCATGGAGTTTTCTTGGTTTTGATCTACTAAAACTTGTTATTTTCGAAAACTAATAGTTCCATAAGCAAAAGCACGAAATTTCGTATGAATTTGGTTTTTGATTCACCTCATTTCGAGTTAAAATGAATTTTTTATGGCCAAAATAAGTTTTCTGAATTTTCATGTCGGCTGAAGAATGTGGTGCTGGCGTAAAATAAGATTTTACGGAGGGAAGCTAGCGTAAAATCAAATTTTACGCAGGAAGGCTTGCGTAAAATGAAATTTTATGCTGGGAACCTGAAACTGCGTATTTTATGCTGGATTGTATCCAGAATATAAAATTTTACGCTGGGAACCCTGAAATTGCGTATTTTATGCTGGATTGTATCCAGAATGTAAAATTTTACGCTGGGAATCCTGAAATTACGTTTTTTACGCTGGATTGTATCCAGAATGTAAAATTTTACGCTGGGGACCCTAAAATTGCGTATTTTACGTTGGATATCATCCAGAATGTAAGATTTTACGCTAGGGACCCTGGAATTGCGTATTTTACGCTGGATATCATCCAGAATGTAAGATTTTACGCAAGGAACTCTAAAATTGCGTATTTTATGCTAGATGGTACCCAGAATGTGAAATTTTACACTGGAACCCTCCCCTTTTACATATTTTACGCAAAATTGAATTTTTGGCATAAAAGTGCACAGAATTACTATTTTTGCCAAGTTAAGCTATTTTCTAGCCAGAATTTCGAAAAACTTAAAACATGAAAGTTTTAGATCTTTGTCTTGCCTTTCCGAATATCTCTAGAGCACCTCATTTTAAGTTCGTATGTGGAAGTTATGTCCCGTCTCCCTGAGCCGCATGATTCCTCCACAACTCTTACATCCTGTTTATATTTAGTTATTGCATACACGCTTATACCAGGTTAAATATTAATTTTAAATAATAACATGACATGATAGTGACCCGTCGTGGCGTACTCTTGACAGTGTATTTGACATGATATATATCTCGAATGCTGTTGCGACGGCTAGCATGTCATGGCAGAATTGAATGGCCTGGACACCGTGGGTGAATGTGTTTGTACTAAATGAACCGGTAATGTTTGCATCATGTCTAAGGTAGGGATCCCTGAGTACCATGGTCAGGGATACCTACAGTAATTGACTAAGGCTAATAAACTAGAATAATTCAGTAGACATGAAGAGATTCCCAGCTACAGGCAATCTCATTATCTGGGCGCATTAAGTAGACTTGTAGCCTACCGATGAGTAGGGCACATTTCCAGCACACAGTCACGTGTTGCATTCTCCATAAACGGACATTCGACCTGGATAACCGGATGGTCTGTAGAGATTGTGGCTGTTGGAATAATCTCTTTACATCTTGCTAGTAACTAGGCCTGTGATAACCCTAGTTAGTTAAAAGTATCAAGCCGTACTCTTGAGTGGCTATGATTGATTGGATAGAGTCTATCCTAGATTAGTCTTGTTCTGATCCTGTACAAGATTGTGACATGACATGATTAATTATGCTTGTCTTAACAATAACAATCAGGGGTCCAGTTCTGTTCAGGCGAAGGGTTACAACCTCGGTCCTTGTTTGGTTTAAGGGTTGTAACCTGGCTCCCGGAGCAGTTTTGTGTTCTCTCTTTGTTTATTGTCTTATTGCACCCCATGCCATGCTCGTCATATTTTACCTTATTTCAACAACATAATTATTTATACTGGCCTTAATAATAAAGATCGGGGGTCCAATTCTGTTCAGGCGAAGGGTTACAACCCCGGTCCTTGTTTGGTTTAAGGGTTGTAACCTAGCTCCCAGAGCAGTTCTGGGTCCTCTCTTCGTTTATTGTCTTGTTACCTTACTAATAGTATTTGAGGCAGATTTCTATTCAGGTGAAGGGCTGCAACCTCGATCCTTGTTTGGTTTAAGGGTTGCAGTCTGGCTGCTTGAATAGTTTTCTCGTACTCAGTTTATTATTGTTATCTTTTTTATCATCAATTCTTTATTTACTATCTTTATTATTCTATTATGATGTGCTGGTTTTAGTTCCTAAGTGAAGCCTCCTTTGTGGCACTTGTTCTTTCTGGGGTCTGATCCAGCTGGTTTTGTATGGCCAGATATCGGAGCAGCTCCAGAGGATCCACCTAACTTTCAGCCAGATGGTGACCACCAGGCGTAACCCTGGCAATGAGTGGGTTTCTTTTTGTCCTTCCACTTTATTGTAAAATTATTCTTTTGAGGCGTTTAGCCGACGAGTACGTGTTAGCTCGATTTTACCTTTTCTTACTGTCTGCCTATGGGCTGCAACATGATTGACAGATCCTAGGATTGATCATGTATGACTAAACTCTTGCTAGTCTTGACATTTTGTACGACTAGCTTCATGATCATCTAATATTTAATGTATGGGATGCCTTGCTATTATATATTTGGTGCTTTGACATCTTGTAACTATTATTACTTCCTTGTGATTGAGACAATAGGCGTGTTCTTGACCATAGAAGACTGATGGATTGTAGTTAAACCCTTATGTATCTAGACAGCCATGACCGTATAGCGAGGTGGGTTGCACTTCAATATACGTAGCTGGCTATGTACGCTCCCGCTCTCCAATATTCTGGTTCTAGGGCGTTATATGGTTTTAGTGGTGGCCCATACAGGTCTTGTAAATTAAGATGTGTGAGGGTTTACCGAATAAATGTCTCAATCAACACTCGCCCTTGATCTCTGCCCCTATCCTCTTGATCCCTGAAAATCTTGACCTGACCACATGCTTGTATCGTTGATCTGTCCTGGTCCTTCCTTATTGTTTTCTATGTCATCTTCTTCAACGGCATTGTTTATGGACCTGCCGATCAGCAAGACGGAGCACCTCCCGTGGACCAGCCACAACCTAGAGATCAAGCCCAGCATTCAGGAGTAGCCTCCAGAGTTGTGCCTACCGGAGGAGAACCACCAATTTAGCCCGTCCAACCTGCAGAGCCTGATGATGGCACTTTGGTAGGTCTCGTCAGGTCCCTATTAGCTTCCCAAGATTGTCGTGGAGATGCCTTGCATCAGGCAGTGGCAGATGCTCTAGGCAGAGGTGGACATCATGGGAACAGTGCAGCGAACAGCTTCAAGCGCCTGAACCCTCCATTCTTCGACGGCAGTGAAGATGCGATCGCTGCAGATGCTTGGCTTCAGGACACGGAGGTGATTTTAGAAGCAGACAGGACCCCAGAAGTGAAGAAGGTGGCCGTAGTACGCCTGCAGTTACTAGATCTTGCCCGCAGCTGGTGGGCAGCACAGGCCGATGGTTTAGTGGCCCCTATTTTATGGACAGTATTCAGGAAGAGATTCCAGACCAAGTATTTTGATGTTGTAGCTCGGTACGATCTACAGACGAGGTTCACCAATCTGAAGCATATGGGCAGGACGATCGATAGATATGCGGCCGAGTTCTCCAGGCTTAGTCGGTTTGCTCCAACCTTGGTGGCGACCGAGTTCGATAGAGCCCAACGATTCCAGCAGGGACTTCACCTGGAAATTTTATTGGCAGTAGAGCAGTTTGAGCATCAGACTTTTGATGCAGTATTGAGGGCAGCCAGGAGGCATGAGTATACCTTCCAGAGGATCGTGGATAGGACCGGAGGTCGGAAGCGATCCCACAGTCAGATGAATCAGTCTTCGGTACCAGCCCCGGCGGCCAGCGCTTTGACCATTGGAGCTCCGAGGCGGGCGACCTCAGTGACGTCGGTTCAGCATTCCATCCCGACGTACCCTCAGCAGCAGAAGCAGAAGCAGTCTTCCGCAGTAGGATGTTCACACTGCAGGAATCCCAGGCATGTAGTATCTGAATGTCATAGAGCGCAGGAATTGTGCTTGGTTTGTGGTGCCCCGGACCACAGGGTTGGAAACTGCCCGAACAGGGTGAGTTCATCGGCTTTCTTTAGTCCTTCAGTTAGAGGTCCAGCACCAGCCCAGCAGCAGCAGCAGATGCAGTACCCGTTTCCGAGGCCATTGCCGATGCAGGCCCAGGCGTTCCAGCAGCAGAGGCTGCAGTAATATGCCCAAGCCCAAGCCCTGATCCAGAATAGGCAGAGGAATTTTCAGCAGAGGGGGCCTGCACCCAGAGGACATGGTCAAGTGCCGGCCTTGACCATGGAAGGGGAAGGAATAGCATCCGGTGAGGTAGTGGCAGGTACAATTCTCGTCAACACCTTTCCAGCTTCAGTATTATTTGATTCTGGTGCCTCGTATTCATTTATGTCTGCATGATTTGCGGCACGAATAGGACTGGAATCCGAGTCATTATCAGTAAGGCTCAATATACTTACTGGTAACGATCTTGTGGGAGTAGATAGAGTATTTTCCTCGTGTCGGGTCGTAGTTAGCGGTAGAGAATTTCCCGCTAGGTTAATAGAATTCCCGATGGCCGATTATGATGTGGTCTTAGGGATGGATTGGTTGAGGGACCAGTATGCCAGGATAGATTGCCATATTGGCAGGGTTATTTTTAGCATCCCAGGCGAGCCGGAGTTTTTCTTTTCTCGAGGCGAAGTTGAACCTTCTCCTCCCGTATTGCGGATGGCAGTAGCAGCAGTGCAGTTACCCCGGATCGTCGTGGAGTTTCCAGATGTCTTCCCAGAAGAGCTTCCAGGAATGCCGTCAGAGCGAGAGATCGAGTTCACCATAGACTTGATCCCCGGGACCGCACCTGTGTCAGAGAGAGCCTACAGGATGGCGCCGTCAGAATTGGAGATATTGTACAAAATGATTGAAGAACTCAGGACCAAGGGATTCATTCGTGCTAGTGGATCGCCTTGGGGAGCCTCGATACTTTTTGAGAAAAAGAAGGATGGTACGTCCAGATTATGTGTTGTCGTACCTTGAACTCAGTAACAATCAAGAACAGATATCCTCTTCCAAGGATAGATGACTTGTTTGATCAACTCAGAGGAGCAGCAGTATTCTCGAAGATAGATTTGCGGTCAGGGTACCACCAGATCAGAGTCAGAGAGCAGGACATCCCGAAGACGGCATTCAAATCTAGATATGGACATTGGGAGTTCCTTGTTATGCCATTTGGAGCAACCAATATGCCAGCTGTATTCATGGACCTCATGAATCGCATCTTCATGACTTATTTGGATCAGTTCATGATTGTGTTCATAGACGACATCCTGGTCTATAGCAAGAATGAAGCGGAGCATGAGCAGCATCTCAGAGTTGTCCTTCAGATTCTCAGAGAGCACTAGTTGTATGCCAAGTTCAGTAAATGTGAGTTCTAGCTTGATTGCATTTCGTACTTAGGTCATATCATTACCAGAGAAGGAGTAGAAGTGGATCCCCAGAAGATCGTGGCTATCGAAACATGGCCAGTGCCCAGCACAGTTGCAGAAGTTCGCAGTTTTCTTGGATTGGCCGGCTACTACCGGCGATTTGTTTTGGACTTCGGTCGGATTTCAGCACCACTGATGCAGTTAACCCGCAAGGATGTGCAATTTGCTTGGACATCAAAATGTCAGGATTCTTTTGAAAAGTTGAAGCGAGGCTTGATGACGTCACCCATTCTTACACTTTCAGATGGGACCGAAGGATTCTCAGTATATTGTGATGCTTCAGGCAGAGGTTTAGGATGTGTTTTGATGCATTATGGAAAGGTAATAGCTTATGCATCACGACAACTTCGTGATCATGAGAGGAATTACCCGACCCACGACTTGGAACTAGCAGCAGTAGTGTTTGCACTCAAGCTTTGGAGACACTACTTGTATGGAGATAGGGTGGAGATTTTCACCGACCACAAGAGTCTGAAGTATGTGTTCACTCAGAAGGATCTTAACATGCGTCAGAGAAGATGGCTAGAGCTGCTTGTGGATTATGATATCAACCTGCAGTATCATCCTGGGAAGGCCAACGTTGTTGCAGATGCATTGAGCAGGAGAGTCGGAGTTTATTTCCTGACAGCGCAACCAGAGTTGTTAGCAGATCTTCAGAAGATGGGTATAGAAGTTGTTATCCCCACCAATGTGGCATTGATGGCCAGCATGCAAGTTCAATCCAGTATAGTTGAGAGGATCAAGATAGCTCAGTCATCAGATTCTAAGCTTCAGCGGCTTAAGACAGAATGTGTAGCAGGGCGAAGACCAGAATTATATATCCATGAAGACGGTACACTTCGACATGGTAAGCGTCTTTGTGTACCCAGTGGAGATATCAGACAGGAAATCATGGCTGAAGCTCACAGTTCTCAGTATTCGATTCATCCCGGTGGCACGAAGATGTACCAAGATATCCGTCAGCACTTCTGGTGGAATGGCATGAAGAGGGAGATAGCCCGGTTTGTCTCTCGATGTTTGGTTTGCCAACAAGTTAAAGCTAAACATCAGAGGCCGGTTGGACTAGTTCAGCCTTTGCCAATTCTAGAATGGAAGTGGGAGCATATAACCATGGATTTCATGACTGGATTACCTAGATCCCCAGCTGGTCGAGATGTTATTTGGGTTATAGTTGACCGGCTCACGAAGGTGGCCCACTTTCTTCCGTTCAGAGTTGGTCAGTCGACGGCTCAGCTGGCAGAGATGTACCTCAGGTAGGTAGTCAGGATGCATGGAGTACCAGTCATTATCACCTCGGACAGAGATTCGAGTTTTATGTCGCACTTTTGGCGTAGTCTACAAGAGAATTTGGAAACTCGCCTCCAGTTCAGCTCAGCATATCACCCACAGACAGATGGCCAGTCAGAACGCACAATCCAGACTCTCGAAGATATGTTGAGATCATGTACACTCGACTTTAGCGGTTCGTGGAAAGATCACCTGCACCTGGTGGAGTTCTTGTACAACAACAGTTTCCAAGCTAGCATCCAGATGGCACCGTTCGAGGTACTGTATGGTAGGAAGTGCAGATCCCCACTAGCATAGGACGATGTTGGAGAAAGGCAGATACTTGGTCCCGAGAAGATCACTCAGACAGTTGAGGTGGTCAGGAGAGTTAGAGATCATCTCCGCGTTGCACAAGATCGTCAACGCCATTAGGCCGATTCTCATCGGCGTCCTCTTGAATTTTCTGTCGACGACCATGTATTTTTGAGGATCTTGCCTAACCGTGGCGTCATTCGTTTTGGCGTACGGGGAAAGCTTAGTCCTAGGTATATAGGCCCGTTCGATATCCTGGAGCGAGTAGATGATGTATCCTATCGTCTCGCTCTTCCACCATCGTTGAGTGAGGTGCATGACGTGTTCTATGTATCCCAACTACGACGGTATATTCCAGACCCGAGCCACATTCTGGATCATTCGGAATTGGTTGTTGGTACCAACCTTTCGTAAGAGGAGAGGCCCGTGTCTATATTGGACCGAAGAGAGAAGATACTCAAGAACAAGACAATCGAGTTAGTCCGAGTTGCTTGGGGTCATCACTCTTTAGGTGAGTCAACATGGGAGCATGAGGATGATATCCGATCGTGATATCCCGACCTGTTTGACTCGTGAGGTATAATATCTTTCTTATGCCTCATGTCTTCGATTCCTTGCTTGCATGAATAATTGATTGATTGCTTGATTAGTATAGCTTGCCTGTGAATAGTATAGCTTGTTCTTGTCCCTCTAGCCTCTTAATTAAATTTCGAGGACGGAATTCTTTTAAGGTGGGTAGAGTTGTAATGACTATGGTTCGTATTACGTATCTTAGTATACGTATACGTAATTTGACCCGTATTGCAAGTCTCACTGCTTGATTTATTCTAGCATTTCATTGATTGGTTTATTCTTGGGTTGGTTCGGCTTGGCTTGGTTTGCTTGGTTCATCATGAACCAAAGAAAAACCCATACCTACCACCCCCATCATCATTTATTAACCCCACCCTCTTTCTCTCTCATCATTCACTCTTCTTCTTCCTCATCGTTGCTCTCCACCTACCAAGAGGTTTAGGCAAGTGCAACTTGCTCCACGATGGATTTTAAGTTTTATTGTTCCATTCTCTTCTTTACATGATTATAAGCCTCTTTACACTACCAGAATAAGTCGTTTTAGCGACGCATAAAGACATCGCTAAAACGACAAATTTTGTCGCTAAAGATGTTTAGCGACGGAATTACCGACGTTTAGTGATAGTCGCTGAAATGTAAGTCGCTAATCTTCTAAACGTCGCCAAACGTCACAATTATTGACGTTTGTCGACGTATATATACGTCGGTATATTACCGACGTCTACCGTCGTGACGTCGGTGGATTAGCGACGTATTACTGCGTATCGCTACGCGTCGGTAAATTATCGACGTATTACCGACGAATCGTCGGTGGTTTAGTGACATGTTCAAAATCGCTAAACATCGGTAAATCCTGGAAATTCCTGGAAATATTACCGACGTGCACCGACGTTTACCGACGTTTTCCGACATATTATAACGTCGCTAAAACGTTGGTAAACTGGATAATATCGCATATTTACCGATGTTTACCGACGTAAATGTACGTCGGTGTACGTCGGTAAACGTCGCTAATTCTGAAAAAAATAAAAAAATAAAATACAGAATGTCCATTTCTCCCTGCCGTTTAAAAAGATAACCATTTCTCACTGTAGAATAGGATCCAAACAATCACAGAATGTCCATTTCTCGTTGTACACAACTAACCAAGTTTGTATACTTGACGTCGATAATTGCGAATAACCAAATATCCAAATAACGAAGTTTACAACAATCACACAACAACTAACCAAACAACCAAATATCCAAATAACCAAATATCCAAATAACCAAGTATCCAAATAACCAAGTATCCAAACAACCAAGTATCCAAATCTACACAACCAACAAATGAAAAAAGTCACAAACAAAGAATGAAACAAACACAGAAACAGTCCTAACTAGGACTACTAAGAATCTGGTACAGAAGGGGCACCGCCGCGACGAAGGGATAAGAACAACTCATACTCCTCACGTGAAATCGATACCGATGGAGGCAGTGACGTCGGTGGAGTCGGTGTCGAAGAAGATGGCGGTGGAGGCGGTGGAGGCGGCGGAGTCGACGATGATGAAGGCGCACCCAGAAGACCAGCACGCTCCAACGCTGTAAGTCGCTGGTAGTATGAATCCATGATAAATAACATTCTATCACTGCTCTCGACCATCGACTCCTGCGCCAATCTCATCCTCTCGGCCATGGTCACATGTCCTGTCTGCAGCTCCGTGATCGTGCGCTCTAACCCTCCAACGGTGCGCTCTGTCCTCTCAGTCATCTCCCTGAGGTCTATAATGCCGCGGTTGAGCGCATCCAATCGTGCTAGCAGCACAGGATCGTCGTGCTGAGACTGCTCTTCGATCCGTCGTAGCAGGTCATCACGGAGAGACTCCGTCATCTGGTGGACTCGGGCAGACTCCTGGGATGGCTGTGGACCATGCACCCTAGCAGGAGATGTCCTAGAGGACTGGGTCGCAACTAGGGCGCCATAGGATCCCGTACCGTAGTACGTACTCCTACGGAGTCCACCAGCGGCGACCATCCACAGCTCGTCCGTCGATGGAGCCTGAGTGGGCTGCGAGAAAGTACCGGCCTCGCCTGCATCAGGTGCTCTAGCAGCCGCCCGTTCCCGCAGCCTCTGATACTCGGCCTAGAAAGTACTTATTATTACTAACTTCTAATTTCTAATTAATGTACTTATTATTACTAATTTCTAATTAATGTACTTATTATTTCTAATTTCTAATTAATGTACTTATTATTACTAACTACATGAATATTTATTTGCATCATATTTACTAAGTTATATTAAAATTGACACGAAGTATTAAATTAAGATAACGTATTGTAATACTTACATAAGTCTGCTCGGCCCTCTCGTCAATAAGGTCAGCGCCGTGACGATGGGTGGCCAGGAAGACGGTCACTATATCGGCGTTACCGACCTTCCTTACCTGTAATTAAATATATTATCTTAGTAATAATTTATCAGTTTTGCATTAAAATAATATTTCTAAAAGAGAAAGACATACCAGACGACGGAAATGTTCTGTCATCAGAATCGACCCACCGTACCACTTCGAGGCATGTTGCCTAGCCGCCTTGGCCTTCTCCGACTTCTACTTGTACTTTGGCTCCTTGAATCGAGCCTTCATCGCATTCCATTGATCAGGGGTGATCCAACCTTGGATCGGCTTTCCGGCACGATCACGATCCTTCTGATCATTGATAGAGTCGCGGATCAGCTTGGCAGCGACGGCAGGAAACATCCCCTCGATAAGCTCGGCCCGGTACGGTGGATAGAAAAACATATCCTAAAAAAGCGCAAACCAAATATTTATCAGTTATATATAGTATACAAAAATTATATGATTCATGTTAAAAGCAAATATATTTTAACCTTGAAGCACGCAAACCAGAAGGCCTTCCTCTCGTCCGGAGCCTCAGAGTAGTTAATCCAAGCACCACCATAATTATGCCTCAGCATGTGGCCTAGACGTCTCTGTACCTCTGGGGGAGGATATCTATACAAACATAAAGAATTCATGAAAAAAGTTAAATTATGATAAAAACAGAACGAAAAAAATTATAAACCAAAACACCTACTTTGTACTGTCGGCCCAGTTCTCCGTCCTCCTCTCCTCCGGAGGTGCGCACGCATCATCTGCATGATGCTGGTCGGCCGTTGGCGCCACCGCCTCGGCCGTCGCTGCAGCCTCCGCCATCTGCTCATCCGTCTCCATCATCGTATCAGGAGTAGGAACGCTAGACGGGCGATCACTCTCAACAGGCCTAGAACTACTCGTCCAAGGAGATATGCCACGTGACGTCGTCCCACCAGGCCCACCTACTGTCCGATATGAAGGAGTAATCGGCGACGAGGATCCAGAGCCGGTACCAGAATGAGGTACCGAAGGAAAACTCCGTCCTCTAGTAGTACCTATAGGAAGTACCGGAGGAGAGTGACCTCGTTGTCCCCTTCGGTACGCTCCGCGACGACCTGCCATACCTGATAACAGCATATGATAATACAACAAATAATAGAGACTAGAAATATGAAAGTACAACAAATAATAGAGACTAGAAATATGAAAGTACAATAAATAATAGAGACTAGAAATATAAAAGTACAACAAAGACAAGATAATAACCAAGACAACATATGATGATACATTCTACAATAAACATCTAAGTCCAGATAATATATTCTAGAAGAAATATCTAAGTTCAGATAAGTATACCTCTCTCAATCATCTTCAGAATAATCATCTTGTTCGTCTTCCTCGACCTCATCTTCCTCTTCCTCCTCATCTTCACTTTCATCTTCGCCTTCGTCGACTTCGTCTTCCTCTTCGGATAATTCTACATCTTCTACATTATGTGTCGTGTAATGCATAACTTCCGTGGAGTCCACATCGACAATATTGGTTACAAGAGGTAGCTTGTCCTCCAGGTAAGCTTTTTTGTTAACATCAAAAGTATCTTTGGCTTTAGTCTTGCATACTGTCCACCAGTCAGACTTCGTTGCTCCCCGTCTCGGATAAGCTGTGAAGTACACGAGCTGAGCCTGAGTTGCTAGGACAAACGGTTTGTAGCCTTGATATCTACGCTTGTAGTTTATATCCAGAAGACCATGCTTGTCAATTTTTCAACCTTGATTTTCAATCGGATCGAACCATTCATACTTGATCAACACGATCTTTGTAGGTTCTCTGCCATTATTATATGACAACTCCACAATCTCTCGCAAGATGCCAAAGAAATCATTTCCTGGATCGACGTCTTTGTAGTTCGAAGACTTGATACACAAACAACTGTTTTTCGTAGAATCAAGATCCAAAAAGCTGTCTCTGATCGGAGCATTTGTCGACTTGAACCGAAAGCCATTGACACAGTAACTTGGCCATATTTTAACAAAAGTAATTGGTCCCTTGGTAAGAGTTCTAATTAATTCAATCTCAGGTGAAATTAGACGATTGACCTGAATATCAAAGAAGCGATAATAAGTTATTTATTGCGCAGTTGCATTAGAAGAGGCCAGTAATTATCGAGCTACTTACATATTCGCTCAACCAAGAAGGAAAATGACGTCTCATTTCTTGTTCTAATGCTTCGTCTATTAGGTAGGGTCTAACCAGCCTCAACTCATCATTATATGTGCTGGAAAATAACGAAGCAACCGCCGATTAGTACAATAATATTAGCTTATACTATTACATTGAGATGACGTAAACTCATCATCCTGAGTTACTTACCCCTCTAGCTTCTCCACTTCATCCTCGTCGCAATTGAGTAATACATACAACTGAGCAGCCCTTAGCTCTTCGTCATTCAAATATCTCTTCTTCATTTTCCCCGAAGGCTTTTCGGACGCATTGAATACTTTCAGTATTCCATCATTAAATTCTTGATATCCGTCATCGTTTCTTGGAGCCCTCGTTCTATTCGTAGCAACATAAGCTTTGAAATAGGAGGAGCAGAAATTTGTAATCTCCTCGAGAATATAGGCTTCACAAATAGAACCCTCGACCCGAGCCTTATTTTTTTACCTTTCTTTTTATGTGATTCAAATGTCGCTCGAACGGGTACATCCATCGATATTCGACGGGTCCACCAACACGTGCCTCGTAGGAAAGATGAATCGGCAAATGCTCCATAGAGTCAAAGAATCCAGGAGGGAACACCCTCTCTAGCTTGCACAGTGTAACCGTAATGTCCTTCTCTTGTTTTTCTAAACGTTCAACGAGCAATTTCTTAGAACAAAGGTCCCTGAAGAATATGCTAAGCTCCGTCAATGGATCCCAAACTGCATGCGGTAAGAATTCCCGAAATGCAATCAGAATTAACCGCTCCATGAATACGTGACAATCATGGCTCTTCATACCTGTCAGTTTGTTCTCCTTGAGGTCGACGCATCTTCTCAAGTTCGAAACATACCCATCTGGAAATTTTAGACCTTGAATCCACCTACAAAGCCTCACTTTATCCTCCTTCTCCAGTGAGAAAATTGCCTTAGGCTGCTTCAACTTTCCATTCCCGTCCTCTATCAAATGCAATGCAGGACGTCTACATATTTCTTCCAAGTCCAATCTAGCCTTTGGATTGTCTTTCGTCTTCCCCTTTACGTCCATTACAGTATTAATTATGGTGTCAAGCACATTATTCTCGATATGCATGACATCAAGGTTATATCTAATCAGATTGGTGCTCCAATATGGAAGATCCCAGAATATACTCCTCTTCGTCCAGTTATGAGTGCGACCAAATCCGTCACACTTGTAGCCCATACCAGGCTGCTCAATAGCTCTTGGTAAATCTTTTACCTCTTCCCATATCGTGTATTCGGTCCACCTTGGCGGGGGATTAGCCTTCTCCACAACGCCAGCACGAAAAGCATTCATGTTCCTCTGGTACGGATGATCCTTCGGCAGGAATTGTCAATGACAATCGAAGAAGCATGGTTTGCCTCTGTGTTTCAAACGGAAAGCCTTAGTGCTGTCCATGCAATACGGACATGAAAGACGACCATGCGTGCTCTATCCAGATAACATTCCATAGGCCGAAAAGTCGTTGATGGTCCACATAAGTGCTGCCCGCATCCGGAAATTTTGTTTTCTAGATACATCGTACGTGTTGGAACCTACTTCCCACAGCTGATTCAACTCATCAATCAACGGCTATAAATACACATCGATGTTCCTTTTCGGATTGTTCGGACCTGGGATAATAACGGTGAGAAACATATACGGATTCTTCATGCACATCCAAGGTAGTAGATTGTACGGGGTGACGATCACAGGCCAACACGAATACTGGGATCCCGAAAGTCCGAATGGGATAAAACCGTCGGAGCAGAGACCCAATCTGACATTACGTAGATCAGAAGCAAAATATGGATACTCTCGATCAAAGTGCTTCCATGCTTCTCCATCAAATGGATGATCCAACACACCTTCGGTATGTTCCCGCTTATGCCAACTCATGTTTTCTGTAGTTTCCTTTACCATAAACAACCGCTGCAACCGCGACGTCAACGGCAAGTAGTGCATCGAAGAGGTAGGCTTCCTGGCACCGACAGACTTTCCTCTACCATATGCCTTGTAGCGATCGACACCACAAAATCTACAGGCGTCTTCATCCTTGTCGTCTTTGTAGTACAACATGCACCCGTTGCGACAGGCATTAATTTTTTCGTATCCCATCCAGAGCGATCTAACCATCCTCTTAGACCGGTAGAAGTCTTTAGGCAACTTCGCACCCTCAGGCAATATTTCTATAAGCAACTCCATAAGACGGTTGTAGCAATCTTGCGACATGTTAAAATCGGACTTGATGCTCAACAATCTTGTAACCACCTCCAACGGTGAATGATCCTCACAACCAGGATATAATGGAGTCCTTGCATTCTCCAGCAACTCCATGAACTGTGCAGCATCGGGGTTCGGTGCCTCCTCAGGTGCATCATGATCATCTGGATCGAAACTAGGCCCGACCGCGTCGAAAACCATGTTCACCAACCCATCGTTGTAAGGAGCGTTGTTGTGGACATCCACATAAGGCGCGTACTCCGATGCTAAAGACACAAGTTCTCCGTGCTCGCTCCACTGATAGTAATTCGGCGTGAAACCCTTCGAGTATAAGTGATACGTGACATCCACTTCTGGATGATATTTCAAGTTGCGACATCTCACACACGGACACTTAATTTTGGTACCGTCCATGTACTGAGGGAACGCCTTGGCAAACTGCAGGAACTGGTGTACACCCTCTATGAATTCATTCCGCACACCACACATGTCATCAGGATGACGGTTGTACATCCAAGTACGATTCCGCAGATAGTAATTCAGCTCCATAATTCTGCAAGATAGATACATCAAGGTAGTGAATGATATACAATTGTCAGTTCATGTGGTCTACACTTTCTACAGTATATGTACACATGACATTTTACGTTAAATGGTCATAGATCATCTGTCATCTTCTTTTTGTATTGCTAACTTTTCTTTCGCGTGTTTGTGCGTGCGGTGGTCAGAGATTATCGTGGTGGTATATCACCCGTGTCTACAATATTTCATATAGGCTGAGTTGTAGAAGTAAAGTTTTAGGATATTAGTCTATATATTATGTATAGTCCAACCGAGCCAACTCTAAGCTAAACTAGTCCAACTTGGTCAAACTAGCTATTTCTAAGTTGTATAAGTCATGTTTTAGGATATTAGTCTATATATACTAGTATAAACTCTCCCTTCTCTCCAAATACCTGGTACTAGTTAACCCTCCCCCTTTCTCCCACTAGACACACACACATACATATACATGATGTATACAACCACACCATAGTTCCCAGGTTCTTTTAACCTAACTTGCCAGTTGGTACTAACCTCAATAGAACAAACACTCTCACAGCTCAAAATACTAACACATGCTCACGCCTTACTCTTGTGACACTCCCTTTCAAACACAAACACACACCTGTATGTTCCCTTAAACATGTTGCCATGTTACCTATAAAAATAGGAAACCCTTGTTGTCTAAAATAAGACACAATTATACAAAGAGAACCATACTGTAGAACTCACACTTTAAGACAATAGATGAAGGAAGACTTGTATGGAGGATCGATAGGGTTGAGCAATGTCATTTTATTCTACAAAGAGAACCATATTGTAGAACTCATACTGTAGAACTCACACTTTAACACAATTCTACAAAGAGTTGTCATAGGGTGTTGAGCGATGTCATTTTATTCTTTTCTTCTTCTTCTTCTTGGGATTTTCGAGTATTGGATCTTGAGATATATATAGCTAGAACTTATGAAGAATGGAGTACCATACTTCAACAAATAGATGTTGACTAATTGGTTCATATACTTGTTGTCTAAAATAAGTGTAGGAATGTTGCAAGGTGAAACAATGTATCAAACACTATATCGAAACCCAAACCCAATATGCAAATCCAAATTAATACGAAAATACACAAGTGTATGTAGGGGATTAAGTGTATAGAGGTTAAATACATATATATGCATGCTTGGGGGTGTCCACGTGTCCAACAAATGGACACAAAGTGTCCAAAACCTCACGAACACACTGTATCAGTGAACACATGGTCGTAACGTGTCTCCGTGTCCATTTTGGACACGAAAAACACCTCAATTAGGGTTAGGGTTTACCTTCAGTCTCCTCACGGTGGTGGAAGAGGAGGAGGAGGAGGAGGACAAGTTCGGTGGTGGAGGAGGAGGGGACTAAGTGTACAGAGGTGAAATACATATATATGCATGCTTGCGAGTGTCCACGTGTCCAACAAATGGACACAAAGTGTCCAAAACCTTACGAACACACTGTATCAGTGAACACATGGTCGTAATATGTCTCCGTGTCCATTTTGGACAAGAAAAACACCTCAATTAGGGTTAGGGTTTACCTTCAGTCTCCTCGTGGTGGTGGAGGAGGAGGATCTCGCGGTGGAGGAAGAGAGAAGGGGCTCGCGGTGGAGGAGGAGGAGGAGAAGGGGCTCGTCGTAGGAAGGAGAAGGAGCTCGCGGTGGAGGAGGAGGATGAGCGACGCCAGAGGGAAGGGGGTCGGGCTGTCGTCGAGGTCGGGGGAAGAGGGGCGAAAACAAAAAATTTGGGGAGAGGGAGAAATAAAAAGTGGAAACGAGGAAACCCTATTTAGCAGAAATTAGCGACGTCCGAAATACGTCGCAAAGCGTCGGTATTCATTTAATATTCGGTGACGTTATAACCTTTGCGATGCTAAACGTCGCTGAAATGATAAAACTAGCGATATTTTCCGACAAATCAACGACGATGGTTTTTATTAGACTATAGGTAGTCGTAATATGTCGCTACCAGCGACGTATTGTGACGCTTAAATTTGGCGTCGCTAAAACCAAAAATATTGGCAACGTTTTAAGTTGGCGTCGCTAATTACGTCGCTGATATGACTTATTTTGGTAGTGTTAGAACTTGGAGTTTTTAATTTTGATGGATAAATTCTTCTAGATCTACTTTATAACTTTTAGTTCATAGAGTTTTCTTGGTTTTGATCTACTAAAACTTATTATTTTTGAAAACTAATAGTTCCATGAGCAAGAGCACGAAATTCCGTGTGAATTTGGTTTTTGATTCACCTCATTTCGAGTTAAAATAAAGTTTTTATGGCCAAAACATATTTTTTGAATTTTCATGTCGGCTGAAGAATGTGGTACTGGCGTAAAATAAAATTTTACGCAGGGAAGCTAGCGTAAAATCGAATTTTAGCAGGAAGGCTTGCGTAAAATGAAATTTTACGTTGGGAACCCTGAAATTGTGTATTTTACGCTGGATTGTATCCAGAATGTGAAATTTTACGCTGGGAACCCTGAAATTGCATATTTTATGCTGGATTGTATCCAGAATATGAAATTTTATGCTGGGAACCCTGAAATTGCGTATTTTATGCTGGATATCATCTAGAATGTAAGATTTTACGCTAGGGACCCTGGAATTACGTATTTTACGCTGGATATCATCCAGAATGTAAGATTTTACGCAGGGAACCCTGAAATTGCGTATTTTAAGCTGGATGGTACCCAGAATATGAAATTTTATGCTGGAACCCTCCCCTTTTACATATTTTATGCAGAATTGAATTTTTGGCATAAAAAGTGCACAGAATGACTGTTTTTGCCAAGTTAAGCTATTTTCTAGCCAAAATTTCGAAAAACTTAAAACATAAAAGTTTTAGATCTTTGTCTTGTCTTTTCGATTATCTCTGGAGCACCTTATTTTAAGTTCGTATGTAGAAGTTATTCCCCGTCTCCCTGAGCCGTATGATTCCTCCACAACTCTTGTACGCTGTTTATATTTAGTTATTGCATACACGCTTATACCAGGTTAAATATTAATTTTAAATAATGACATGACATGATAGTGACCCATTGTGGCACACTCTTGACAGTGTATTTGACATAATATATATCTCGAATGCTGTTGCGACGGCTAGCATGTCATGGCAGAATTGAAAGGCCTGGACACAGTGGGTGAATGTGTTTGTACTAAATGAACCGATAATGTTTGCATCATGTCTAAGGTAGGAATCCCTGAGTACCACGGTCAGGGATACCTACAGTAATTGACTAAGGCTAATAAACTAGAATAATTCAGTAGACATGAAGAGATTCCCAGCTACAGGCAATCCTGTTATCTGGGCGCATTAAGTGGACTTATAGCCTACCGATGAGTAGGGCACATTTCCAGCACACAGTCACGTGTTGCATTCTCCATAAACGGACATTCGACCTGGATAATCGGATGGTCTGCAGGGCTTGTGGCTGTTGGAATAATCTTATTGCATCTTGTTAGTAAGTAGGCCTGTGATAACCCTAGTTAGTTAAAAGTATCAAGCCGTACTATTGAGTGGCCGTGATTGATTGGATAGAGTCTATCCTAGCTTAGTCTTATTCCGATCCTGTACAAGATTGTGACATGACATGATTAATTGTGCTTCTCTTAACAATAACGATCAGGGATCCAATTTTGTTCAGGCGAAGGGTTACAATCACGGTCCTTGTTTGGTTTAAGGGTTGTAACCTGGCTCCTGGAGCAGTTCTGTGTTCTCTTTTCGTTTATTGTCTTATTGTACCCCATGCCATGCTCGTCATGTTTTACCTTATTTCAACAACATAATTATTTATACTGGCCTTAATAATAAAGATCAGGGGTCCAGTTCTGTTCAGGCGAAGGGTTACAACCCCGGTCCTTGTTTGGTTTAAGGGTTGTAACCTGGCACCCGGAGCAGTTCTGAGTCCTCTCTTCATTTATTGTCTTGTTACCTTACTAATAGCATTTGAGGCAGATTTCTATTCAGGTGAAGGGCTACAACCTCGGTCCTTGTTTGGTTTAAGGATTGCAGTCTGGCTGCTTGAATAATTTTCTTGTACTCAGTTTATTATTGTTATCTTTATTATCATCAATTCTTTATTTACTATCTTTATTATTCTATTATGATGTGCTGGTTTTAGTTCCTAAGTGAAGCCTCCTTTGTGGGACTTGCTCTTTCTGGGGTCTGACCCAGCTGGTTTTGTATGGCCAGATATTGGAGCAGCTCCAAAGGATCCACCTAACTTCCAGCCCGATGGTGACCACCAGGCGTAACCCTGGCAATGAGTGGGTTTCTTTTTGTCCTCCCACTTTATTGTAAAATTATTCTTTTGAGGTATTTAGCCGACGAGCACGTGTTAGCTCGATTGCACCTTTTCTTACTATCTGCCTATGGGCTGCAACATGATTGACAAATCCTAAGGTTGATCATGTATGACTGAACTCTTGCTAGTCTTGATATTTTGTACGACTAGCTTCATGATCATCCAATATGTAATGTATGGGACGTCTTGCTATTATATATTTGGTGCTCTGACATCTTGTAACTATTATTACTTGCTTGTGATTGAGACAATAGGCGTGTTCTTGACCATAAGAGACTGATGGATTGTAGTTAAACCCTCATGTATCTAGACAGCCGTAACCGTATAGCGAGGTGGGTTGCACTTCAATATACGTAGTTGGATATGTACGCCCCCGCTCTCCAGTATTCTGGTTCTGGGGCATTACATGGACCGAGTGGTAATGTGTTGACTCCGTTGACGATCTGATGACGGTTCTCGGTTCTCTGAAGGTCTGAGTTGCTCTGGGTGCTGGAGCTTATGGAGAGGAAGAAGACGTTGAGTGTCTGTATCTGCCTCTCTTTATATCGACAATTGTACGATATATCTTCTGTCTGTGTGTGTGTGGAAGAAGGAAATGACCCCTCTATTTATAGTCTGCAGGCTGGCAGCTCATGCGCGCATATGTAGGATGCGTCTGTTTGTGGGGATGCCACATGGTGATTGCTGATGGAGGCATATGGACGATGTGCTTTGATTTAGGTGTTGAACTCTTCTTGTTGCATTTGTGGGCTGAGGCAGAGCTGACACGTAGCAATGGAGAAGATCTTTTGGTTGCTGAGATCTTGGGTGATTAGCACCCCTTCATAGGCTAAATCAAGTCAAAGGACGCATGTCGTAGGTCCATGGCTCGGAGATCTCGGATTTGGTGGGGAATGATCTGGAAGGATGCGCCTGGGATTGGGCGCATGAGGAGACTTTGGCTCGTAACCTTTAGGAGTCACGAACCATTCGGGGCGCATGGCTTTTGAGGCGCATGTGAGGCTTCAGTAGTGACTTTACTTCTGTCTTTAGGGATCAGAGAAAAGTCTGAGGCGCATGGCTTTTGAGGCGCATGCAGAGCTTCAGTAGTGACTTAGACTTCTGTCTTCAGGGATCAGAGAAAAAGTCTGATGCACATGGCTTTCGAGGCGCATGCTGAGATTTGGGCACATGGCTGCGGAGGCGTATACGAGATGGTTGGACAGCCACGTGGCTGTAACCGCCGGAGGAAAGTAATGATGATGCTGACGTAGGTGACGCTTCATCTTCTGAAAAAGCTGTCAACTGTTCAGTCCTCGGGAGACGTACTGCCAACTCTGTCAGACTTCAGCATTTAATGTTTTTGACAGGTGATGGACTGTTGAGTGGGCACATCGATCGGCATTCCACTAGGCACATGGGGCCGCATTGGGGGCACATCCTTGTGAAGCACTTGGTGCTGAGGGGCGCGTCTGTGTGATGACCGGCGCATCCGCTCCGCATGACATGTCTTTATTGGTGCGACTGTTACGTTCTTCGCGTGCTTTAAATAGTCATTTTTGACTTGGCTGAATTCGAAGCGTCAGGTTCATCACCATTTAATGCAAATTCATTGCACAAGATTCGGAGAGCCAGCCACTTGGCGCATGGGTTTGATTTTTTCGACCTATAAATAGTGGTATGGAGAGAGTTTGCTTCTCGTTCTCTCACGTCCTCCGGAAATGAATTTGTTTGCTCGAGCACATTCTGTTGATGAGATGCTTTCGAGGGTGAAGATGCGACGCACTGTCTTCATTGATGCAGTTGAAGGTGACTGTTACATCCGAAAGTTGGAGTCGAGGGCTTCTGTGGCAGGCAGAAGGTGCCTGTTGCATCCAAAGATCGGGATGCACGACCCTCGTCTCCGTTATGCTGGAAGAGCCGCAGATCGGAATTGCGGTGCTGCAGCTTTGGAGGCTCTTTCTTCTGTCGGAGTGGGTGTTGCCCATTCTGGTTGTGTTGAAAGCCCCCTTTTGCCGCGGATCGATTGCGGAGAGCTCTTCCTCCAGCTAGATGGTTGATTGCCACCCTCGTTCTGCTCAATAAATGCTTCATTAGTCAAAGCATTTAATGGCGCATATGCTAACACTTCATGATGCGCCTAACTGGGACGCTGAAGGGCGGCACATAACTAAGCTGCTGAAGGGTTGCACATAACTGAGGATGCACATAACTGAGCTGCTGAAGGGATGCACATAACTGAGGATGCACATAACTGAGCTGCTGAAGGGATGCGCCTGGCTGAGGGCGCATAGCGAGATGCACATGGCTGAGAGCGCATGGTGAGACGTGCCTGTTTGAAAGCGTATGGTAAGATGTGCCTGTTTGAGAGCGCATGGTGGCTGCTGCGCCTAGCTGCAGACTTAGGATCTTTTCTTTGTAGAAATTCTCCTTTGTACAGCTCTTTTTTTAGACATGTAATAGACTTTTATATGAAATAAAAATCTTCCTTTAATGTCTATGCTTTTGCTGTTTGCTGTTTGTTATGCCAAGTACTCCATCCGAGCTGCCTGGCGCATGTAGTGTTCGGCACATAGGATTTCTGGCCTGAAATTCCATGCTTCTACAAGAACCCTTCAAAGTTTTCAAAACTTTTTGTCAAGTTTTGTAATACTTTGAATAAGAAGCATGGTAGCTGGGGCACATTACTGTTCGAGCGTATGGATACTCCGCGTATCAGTGATGGGGCGCATGTACCTTCCAGTTAATGTAAATGATAATGCCTCGATAACCAAGAAGATTAATGATGATCTTTTTGGATTTATTTGCAGTTATCTCCTCGTAGAACCCGAGGCGGCGGCTGAGGTCACACTTCATCGGTTAACGCGTGCGACTGAGCCTATAAATAGGCGTGAGATAGAGAGAGAGAGAGTTCTTTCTCTCTTTGCTTTTGTCTTTTAGAGTTCTTCTTTTTGAAAAACCCTAACTTTCTTCTTTCAAGAAATGGCTCCCAAGACTCCTCCAGGCGGTGCTGGCAAGGGAAAGGAGCCTGCGGAGTTCGTCGAGGAGGACGCTCCTGTCACCATTGTGACTCTGGCCGACGTTCGGCCTGCGGTGACGGGTGGGTGTCATTTTTTCCATTTTTTTGTTTAGACGAGTTTGGATCACACGGCTAAGTTGGCGTGCTCTAACTCTTTGTTGCTGATGCGCATGGACCTCTGTCCTGATGATGCGCCGAGGTTTATTCCACCAATGAGCATGGGTTTAGGCCCTGATTATGTACCAAGGTTCAACTTCTAACGCGCATGGGTTTACACCCTGATGATGCACCGAAGCTTTACTGCTGACGCGCATGGGTTTATACCATGATGATTCGTCGAAGCTTCACTGCTGGTGCGCATGGGTTTAGGCCCTAGTGATGCGCCAGGCTGTTTGACACACTTTACCTTCTTAGAGCTTCTTGTTTGACTTTCGTTTTTGCTGTGTCAGTGTCGATGACTATTCTCTTGCTGAATAAAGTCCTTCTGGATGCTTCTCTTTGTGGAATGGGAGTTGATTTCGACGAGGAGGTTATTAACCCCGCAAATGATGCTATCCTACTGAATCAACCTCCCGAGAGAATGCTACAAATCCAGAATTAGTTGCTAATTTTCTTCCAGGGTATGATGGAGATCGGCAAACTGGAATATGCTAAGTCCGAGGATGTGACCTTCTTGAAACCTGCCTTTTTGTTCGGTGATCGATTGATCTCCACCAAGGTGAAGATACTGAAGATCAAAGAAGATTGGTTCTTCTCTGCGAAGGGCATGGTCCTGTACATGCGACAACTTGAACGCCAATTGCCGGTGACAGCCTTCTACCGTTTAGCTTCCAAGAGAAGGATGTCATGGGAACTGACTCCTTCTAAGGAGGGACAGCGGGGGGTACTCTTTCGATTGATGTTACTTCAAATCAAAGGGATACCTTGGCTACCTTACGAGCCGGGCCCTCGTTCAGTTGCCGAACTTTGCGCCTGGAAGCCTTTATAGTGAAGTCCCTAATGACACCTTTGCCTTTTGTGCTTCGACCTTTGCAAATCGGATGCTAACATCGAAGGTCATATATCCAAAAGGTAGCTTTAGGGTTGAAGGTTGGTGTCACCATATGCCGAAGTGGGATGAGTTGACCCTTTGGGTGTTGTCGAAGTACAAGACTGAGCTTAAAGAGATTGGGCTGACGGCCGCTATCCGTGCCACACAGGCTGCGTGGATCTCAATAAGCATATATTCCTTGCGCTCTTGGAAATATTCAATGCCCAGACTGGCACTTTCTTTACTCCGGTGGGGGAGTTAGGGTTGGCTCTTCATGAGATGTACGAGGTGTCCAAACTTCTCTGGGTCACGGAACCGTATGAGGAATATTTTCCGTCAAACGAAGAGATCCTTGTTCTGGAAAAGAAGGACCCAGAGATGATGGCTATTTTCAAAGAGGTGGCGAGCCATCATTATCTGATGCAACGGAGGGACAAAGGCATGACTCAGCCTTAAGTGACTGCTTGGAGGGATTACGTCTTCAAGCAGGATTTGGCGGATTCCTCGAAGATCCGATTTACGACTCCGTAAGGGCTAAAACCTGCGGAAGTGACTTCAGAAATGAGTCGATTAGACGAGAGGGCCCCCCGTCAAATAAGAGTGGCGAAAATACGTATAGCTGCTTCTGGCACTGTGTGCACCGGATGTCATCTAAGGCAGTATTGACTGCATACTTGATGATATGGCTCCGGGATTGTGTGTTCTCGGACGGATCCGACTCTGTGGAGAGGGTACACCAGAATCTTATTTTCCCAGCAGTGAAATTGGTTTTTTTCGTCCTTTGGCTCTCCTCCCCGCGATGGTGTGTAACCTATTGCGGGGCTTGAGAACTTTTGCTGATGACGTGATCCATGGGAGAGGTAGAAATGACAACTTTCCCCGAGCCGAACTACCATTCCATTATCTGATGGGATGGTTGATTCTACATCATCCGAACGTGATGAGTCCAGGCCCGGAGGAGGATCACGTTGAAGGTGACGCCTTTATCCGCCGCTTCTACAAGAGGAAGTGGTTGCACACTGGCGTCCCCGTCTGTAGGAGAGTTTTGTCTTATCTTCAGGGGTGGAAGATTGTCAAGGTCAGTCCCATCTTCAAAGATTTCAAGGCTAACCAAGATTTGGACGACTCTGGTGAAGATGCGATTACTCTGCCGAAATAGGGTTTTCGATGGTTACAAAGTATCCGGCCTTCCCACTTGGTCTACCGCAACCAAAATAAGTGCTATTTGGAGCCATATCTGCCAAGCCGGTTTGCTCGCCAGTTTGGCTATACCCAGCTAATGTTACGGAATCCCAGTAACTGTCACGCCCCGCTCCCGTAGGGGCGATCGTCCTCGCTAAGGCGTGATACCGCACGAGCCTAGATTGCGCTCGTACAAGGCAGTTCCATAACGGCCGATTATATCGACGGCGACGGGGTCGTCGCACAGAAGTCCCAAGCAGAATATTGAATATGCAGCGAAAATTTAAAGCAAGAACAGAAGACATTCAAAAGGAAATCTTTATTGATATTGAGTACATGATTATAATTGTGGGCACTAGGCCAATTTAAAAGTCTCTCAGGCTCACTTTTTATTCATGTTACAAGTCACTCTGCTCTCTCTCATCCCTCGATACAATACTTGAATCTAGCGGAAGCTTCGGAAGGCGATGTCCATACATTATATCCTGTATAAGTCTTCAATCCACGCGGCCGCATGCCTCGAATCGCCAAAGAACTTCGTGCCTTGACGCGTCCAAGCGAGCTCCGCGCCACGAGCTTCTACCTGGGCCTGCACATGAATACTGTGTGGGTGTCAGTACTCAACTGTACTGGTGGAGTGACCTTCTCGCCCACCCATAGATAACCGACACATTCATTTACTTTGTGCAGCTTAAGCCCCTTTCGATTGTCTTTCTAGTCTTAACTTAGGATCATTTTTAAGACTTGACGTCTAACAAAGTCGACGTGAAATGACATGGTCGTGCAACAATACCAACATGTATTTCGATCGAGGCAGTGCCTCATTGTAAAACCCCCTATTTTTTAAAAATTTATTTTATTATTTTATTAGACTTAAAAAGTAATTTATGCAAATTATGATTTTTATTAGAAATGATATTAGCCATTGTTGAATTTTGGAACACGAGACTACCATGAATTTTGGCCCGGAAGATGTAGCAGTGTGCCTTGACTAATGTACCAGTCATGCCGGGGGAAGCCTAGCCATGGTGATGACCAAACTAGGAAAAACCAGACCGAGTTGTGAATGGACTCATTTAAATTATCTTTAATTAAATTTTATTATTTAATATATGATTTTTAGATGAACCAGTTTGTCCAATTCAGTCCGAACTGGGCCCGAACCGAATTTTAGCCCATGTAAGCAGGTAGTATGACCAAATGTGGCCATGTAGACATATTTTATGTACTTAGAAATATTTCCTAAACTATTTTAAAATTTTATGTACAATTTCTAATTATTTAAATATTTGTACAATTATTGGTATTTTATTATTAGATAATATTTTACAATATTGTACATGCTCCTGGACCCGGATAAGGGTGTGTGGTAAAGTTCACACGTTGGAACAATTTTTATTATTTTACTATTACTAAAGTTATTTTGTAAAAATTTAATAGACATTTTATTATTGTTGATATTACTTGATATTAATGTGATATTATTATTGTTGCCTTTTATGGCAATTTAAATTTGTGTATATATGAAAAAATATATATATTTTAGATGCATCATATATATAGTTAGATAATATTAAACTTTATTTCAAATTGGTGGAGATTTAATAAACATGTTTACCTATTAAATATTATTATTAAATTTAGTTGATTTATTAAGGATTGGATTTATATATATATATATATATATATATATATATATATATATATATATATATATATATATATATATATAAGAGTAAGAAAAGAAAAAGAAATAAAAAAGAAAAGGAAAAAGAAAAGAAAAGAAAAAGAAAAAAAAAATTCAGCCACCCACCCACATAAGTGGGCGCCGCCCCCACCCCCCCCCCCCCCCCTCCCCACACCCTTTTGAGCGCGCTGCTACAGCACCTTATTCCGCACCCAACCCGAGCAAGTCTTATTAGTAAACCCATTAGGAGTAGGTTTTTGCCACAAATTGATATATATATATATATAACTCTTTCTACAAACCTCAAAACCCAAGGCTTCCAAAACGAAAATTGTAGCAGAATATACCCTATTCGCCTACGAGTTCGTTTCACCAGCAACGGAGTTGTGTGCACGACGAACGGAGCATCGGAAGTCAGCCCCTCGTCACCCACGGAACAGTTTTTCCACTCAAGGTACCCTACTTCCCTACGACGTAACTTTTTGCACGTAACTCCGATTTCCGATCCGTAAAATTTTTTGGAAAGTAGACTTGACCCTTTTCGAGATCCCCCACGTGGATTTCGACATGGCCATCCATCTTGCTCGAAAAATTGAGACAAAGTTGGAGAAAAATCCACTTTTCTGATATTAGAAACTGTCGTAAAACACCAACTTGTCGGCCACTTTTCTTGCTGTTCATTAAGCTTTCGTAAAAACTAATTGAAGGAAGTCAAAGACAACCTAACCAAAATTGTAACGCACCTTTTGAATTCATTTTTTATCTAGTATATGTAGAAAGTTACACATTGTTAAAGTTTTCCGAAAAACTGTAAATTCTGTTTTCAAAAAGTAGAGAAACACCCCGATACGGCATCCATCCCGACAAATCGGGCGACGTGGTCGCGCACCATATGCATTGAAAGGCGCGTATGGATGTTGTTGACGTGTGGGAACTGACGGAACCCGATTTCGTTGCATATGTGCTACGAAATCAGTGCGTATCCGTCGAGATTCCCTGTATCGACTCTTTGTAAATTAAGCCACAACTTTGTGTACACTCATCAAATCGCGACAAAACTTGCGCCATTGGACTCAAAATATTTTTCTGGTCCTTTGAGCCAAGTTTGGTCCGATTCTGAGACCGTTGATCGGGACGCTATTTTGGCGGGCCCACAATCCCACTCAACGGGCGATTTTGTGCACAGCCCACCGAAATCCAAAATTGGACATATCGTTGGGTTCGTCCCATTAAAATAATTATGTAGACATATAGTTTGACGACTTTAGAGACCGTAGATATTTGCACGTATTTCGGTGCAAAGCGGGTCCAACGGCGGACATCGTTTTGACCCGAAATTATGATTTTGCCCCTGTTCCAGAATTTAACTTTTGGACAGGCATTTCCTAGGTATATCTTTTATTCCAAACTCGTTCGTAATGTTTGTTTCAGCATCCGACGCTTCTTGTGGATTTTGACTTTCGTGTTGACGATTCTGATTGTTGGATTTTGCTGCTTCTCTCACCACCCGCAGGCAAGATACCTTGCCATTATACTGTTTATATTTAGTTTACATTTTATTACATATTACTGTTCAGTTATTTCCAGTTCTTACTGTTCTTGATTTACTGTCTGTTCAGTGATATTAGATATACTTTGTTATTATCCTTTGACTGCATATGGACTTAGAGTTAAGAGACTACCGTCTGTAGTGTATCGCATATACCTTGACACAGTTGTACCACGAGGATGTATGAGATGAGTACATATAGAGGTTCTTGGGTGTGGGCTGATCCCCCATACGCATGCGATAGGGCTAACTGCTAATAGAGGCATGTTATGAGACTTAGCAGTTAGTAGAGGTATATGAGACATGGATGTGACTCTGTTAGACATTGGGTGGGAAGAACAGTTCCTTAATATATGGGCCAAGTATGCACTTCCCTATTGCCGGTTATCGCTGCGGGAGATACGATCCTGAATCCTGATACTGATTTACTGCTGGCCTCTGACATTCGATGAATGTTATGCTTTGAGGTCCCTGGTATCCTGCTGGGCCATACCTGAGATTACTGCTACTGAGCCAGAGTGCCCATGCGTTGGAGGTTTGTTCTTAACTGCATAAATACTGTAGTACGATTAGATTACCTTATTGTCGTCTTGTCACTTATTTCGGTTTGTGACATATTATATATTCAGTTTATTATGGCATGTTCTTTATGTATCTTGTTACGTCCCTCTAAGGACCTGGTTATCTCTCCAGGTGTGTGCTTCTGTGATCTTTGCAGGTGTTCCCGCCGAGGCCGTGATCTTCTCCATCCTTTCGAAGGGGATTGCACTTGGCTCGTCTTGTTATTTCATCTATTCTTTTCTGTACATTTTATTCGAGATAGTTGGTAGTGGACTTTGTCTCCGCCCAACGATTGTATACATGACAAATTCGAAGTTGCTTTTATATCATTTATTTATCTAGTGGATGAGATTTAGTTATTGTGGTTCTACTGCATTTTACAGCTTATGTTTACATACGAGTTTTCATATATTGGAGTATACTTCGTATGTATGCAGCTGGCATGGATATGTACCTAGTCCTAAGTATTTTGGGACTGGAGCGTTACATGTTTTTGTGGTGGCCCATGCAGGTCCAGTTTGTCATTTCGGTTACGTAATTTTACTGATGTGAGCCTGCAACATAGGATTAGAATCCAGGAATCTCATCTATACAGCTTGACCTCTCCCCTTGGCTTCAAATTTTGAACCCTCGTTCGACTTCCTTGAACTGCATCTTGCTTGATTTCTTTCTACCGTCGATTCATATTTTCGTACTTAGTATCAACTAGGAAGATGACTACACTAGTATATGCTCATAGGTCAAACACATAGCTAAAATGGTTATATTGGCCATTGGAATACATTCAAGACTCTAATTGAGTTAAATATTTTTTGTGTGATTTAATGATTGGTAATTGGTAAAGTAGGATATTACCACGGAAAGTTTTTACCTTGAGATTTCTAAATAGTAAAAACCAGAGGATTTATATGATTTCATACTTGGTTTAAGAAATTGATTGTCTTTTTGAGATCTAATATTTATGATTTATTGGGTTATAGTTATAATTCTTTGCACAAGTATAAAATTGATTTGCTTTTCGAGTGGTGATATTTATATTTTTTGGGTGATAGATATACATCTTTGAACAAATATAATATTTATTTGATTTTCGAGTTTTGATGTTTATGATTTATTGTATTATAGTTATACACCGTCGAACAATTATAAATTTGGTTTGAAAATGATCTTAGCTTTTAAAAATGGTCGTAGGAATTATTTAATTTTGAGTTGTACAACTAGTGATTTTCGTGTTTAGTAAATTTTAAATTTTTAAGTGGAAGTAATGACAGTGAATTTTGGTTTAGATATTTGAAAGTTATGAAAACGATTTTTGAGAAATTTTTTATTTTAAATGGTGTCCTATGATTGAGGATTTACAAATCTATTTAGATTCTTGGTAAAAAAAAAAAAAAATTTGACTGATAAAATTATTTGAATCAAAAGTTAATGTGGGATTGCTAATATTAAAATTTTTGGAAGAATTTCGAAGGATGTGATGGAAAGTTATTTTGATTGATTAAAAGAAGTTGCCATTTAAAAGTTGCGATTTTGTTGGAATAACTTAGCATAAATAGAAGTTAAAATTGATGAGAGCATTAAGCTTAATTTTTTGAGATTGTTTTTAATATGCTAAGAGTTTTATTATGAGTTATTTGAAAATCTTAGAGTGTTAAATTTTTGATTGATTGTGAAATTTTTATGGATTCGTAAATTATGAACGCTTGAGTTAAATAGTTAAATTTAAACGTTAATTTTGGAAAAATGTTAGTAGTAACGTGATAAAATTTTGCTTTGAGATTTATGAGAGTGATTTAAATTTTTATGATAAATTAAACGGCTTTGAGTGAGTACAAATTTTTGTGGTGGCTAAATTTTTTGAAATTGTTGGAGGAAACACGAGTTAAAATATTAATGGTAGGCCACAAAGGTAGCCTTAATGAGTTAGAAGTATTCCACACTAACTGCCATATCACTCATGACCATGACCATGATAGTAGTATATACACAAGTGTTGTTAGTCATCTACCCAGCTATGTGACTGTATTTCCACCTTGACTTACTCGACATTCCTTCAATTCTAGATCTTTTAATTGTGACTTTCTAACCCATTTGCAATTTGAATAATGAGTTAATGGTTTCTTAACTGTATTCATCTCGGAGACTATCTTCTCTCCGGAATTGTGTTTCTAAATTATTATTATTTTTGGATTCTTTAATTTATTTTATTTCATGCTTTAACTTGATCTTCTTTATTTTGTGCATTAATTATCATCTCATGAACTCCCACTTTCTATTTTAAATCTTTTGGCGTCCCTTACCGCGACTTAGATATTTGGAGCACAACACTAGACTTTTCCTTCCAACAAATTTTATATGTAAGACCTAGACAAGTCCACCTTCATGTAAATATATCATGTCTCACTAAAACGCGTCTCCTTGTACACTATTTTCATGATATGACCTTTTAATCAAAATGGCTAAACTATAATCTTTACCATGATACCGATATGTTTTCGACCACGGATAGGGATTCAACCTCGACTTAATTCTTTCGACCCGATATGTGATTGTGTTCTACTAAATTCCTTAAATGCTTAAATTTGTACTTTATCTTGATTGCTTGACCCATTGTCCCATGATACTATTAGTTTGACTCTTGTAAGTTGGGTAGAATACCTCACCACCTAACAAACCTTTTTTCTTGTGAACCATATTAGTAAGTTCACTTAGACTCTAAATTCAGAGGACCCTACCTTATCTAGTCTACCAAGCCATAAATGAAGAAACACTAGGACAACTGTATAGGCCCACACTTCGGGCGAGCCTTGATTTTAAAAGATCTTGGACTATTAAAATTCCTTCACCAGTACCCCCCTTGCTCGTATTTTGACTACCCCATGCTGCTAATGTAGCTTCAGTTTTGCAAGCTTATTTCGTTATCAAGCTTGATCATGACATATTTTATTGGGTGCACCCACTAACATATTGTCTAATCAGAACCGGTGCATGATGGTCTGATCAACCCATTGCACTTTGGTTCGCTTTTCTTGTATTATTCTACGTGGATGAGGACATAGTTAAACTTGCCTTAGAGTCTCATCCACGACCGCCTTGACAATTCTCTTTTGAATTATTTTTGCCGCCTATGAACCCCGTAATTCGTACTTAATATATAATACCGTCTTTGAAACCTTTGTTGTTCTTGTCTTTTACTTAATTTGGAAAGACGAGGCACTGTACTTGCTAAGATAGACTCAAGGTATCATCTTTGGTTGCCCAATCGGTTAATTATACACAAATGTAGATAGCCACCGAACGACTCATGTGGCTATATCCTCGCCTTTAACTACTCCCCATTTCTCAACCCTGGAATTATTATCGTGTCCTTCCAATTGTTCTAGAGCACTCGAGAATGATTCTAATCATTCATTTAAATCAAACTCTCAATCGAGGCGATTAGCCTCCAGTTTCTCTCTAGAAACCACATCTCCTAAATGTCTAATTTATTCTCTTTGGCCTACTCATTTTTTTACTGTTCTTCTAAATTGGATATTCAAAAGTTTGTTACCTTCACTAGCGATCCTTATTCAATTCCATAACCATGATATATTTTTGTATATATCGACCCCACAATTTTCTACTGCATGGTGGTGTTGAACGCCATTTTATTGCCTCCTCCAAAATTTAATTGCATTTTGGTATTGACGAACTCTTCCTATCCCTCAACCCTATCTACCCAATTAATCCTAAATTTCGAGGACGAAATTCATGTAAGTTGGGTAGGATGTAAAACCCCCTATTTTTTAAAATTTATTTTATTATTTATTAGACTTGAAAAGTAATTTATGCAAATTATGATTTTTATTAGAAATGATATTAGCCATTGTTGAATTTTGGAACACGAGACTACCATAAATTTTGGCCCGGAAGATGTAGCAGTGTGCCTTGACTAATGTACCAGTCATGCCGGGGGAAGCCTAGCCATGGTGATGACCAAACTAGGAAAAACCAGACCGAGTTGTGAATGGACTCATTTAAATTATCTTTAATTAAATTTTATTATTTAATATATTGATTTTTAGATGAACCAGTTTGTCCAATTCAGTCCGAACTGGGCCCGAACCGAATTTTAGCCCATGTAAGCAGGTAGTGTGACCAAATGTGGCCATGTAGACATATTTTATGTACTTAGAAATATTTCCTAAACTATTTTAAAATTTTATGTTCAATTTCTAATTATTTAAATATTTGTACAATTATTGGTATTTTATTATTAGATAATATTTTACAATATTGTACATGCTCCTGGACCCGGATGAGGGTGTGTGGTAAAGTTCACACGTTGGAACAATTTTATTATTTTATTATTACTAAAGTTATTTTGTAAAAATTTAATAGACATTTTATTATTGTTGATATTATTTGATATTAATGTGATATTATTATTGTTGCCATTTATGGCAATTTAAATTTGTGTATATATGAAAAAATATATATATATTTTAGATGCATCATATATATAGTTAGATAATATTAAACTTTATTTCAAATTGGTGGAGATTTAATAAACATGTTTACCTATTAAATATTATTATTAAATTTAGTTGATTTATAAAGGATTGGATTTATATATATATATATATATATATATATATATATATATATATATATATATAGATATATATATATATATATATATATATATATTTTTATATATATATATATATGTAGATATATTTAAATATATTAAATAATTGGATAGTTGACTTTTAAATGATATTTGGATTTTAAATAAATTTTTGGTGTATTTATGGTTATATATATATATATATATATATATATATATATATATATATATATATATATATATATATATATATATATATAAGAATAAGAAAAGAAAAAGAAATAAAAAAGAAAAGGAAAAAGAAAAGAAAAGAAAAAGAAAAAAAAAAGAATTCAGCCACCCACCCACATAAGTGGGCGCCCCCCCCCCCCCCCCCCCCCCCCCCCACACCCTTTTGAGCGCTCTGCTACAGCACCTTATTCCGCACCCAACCCGAGCAAGTCTTATTTATCTAGTGGATGAGATTTAGTTATTGTGGTTCTACTGCATTTTACAGCTTATGTTTACATACGAGTTTTCATATATTGGAGTATACTTCGTATGTATGCAGCTGGCATGGATATGTACCTAGTCCGAAGTATTTTGGGACTGGGGCGTTACACTCATCGTGCATGAACTTGACCAAACTTGAACTCGGGATGGCAGGGTCATGCCGTATTCTATTCGTAACTTAACATGTTCGGGACAGTGCTTCGCCGAGGAGCGACTTATGCGCACTCGGCCGGGCCAAGACTTTTAGTTAAACTCAAGCCTACTAGACCAATCCTCGTGCCAACGATTCAAGTGCCAAGGACGCAATGGGACGACTCGTGCAGGTCGTGCCGCTAGACTTTGCTTAGACTTGTTCATGCCATGAAGTTGAGGCCGTGCCTCCCAACTTATCAAGACTTAGCCATGGACCGCCTTAAAGCATTTCCTGTTCGACTCATGAACCAACTTAGACAAGACTTGTGGACCATAGTATCACTTTTATGAACATCCCGACGCCATCTATCGTGCCAAGCACGGTACCTATGCTGCAGCCCAATCTTGGGCCCAGACCTTATGTTATCGACTAGACATGATTCCAGTTCAAAACCCAATCCAAAGGCATACACGCGGTGTGCCGCTATTGTCGACACATCTACATGAGTGGTCACTAGCAATTTCAAGCTATCTTGGACTGGCTCGTGGGATATCGGTCTCGTCCCTACACTGGTAGCTAGCCCGGAGGCGCCAAAGTCTCCCATGCGGTTATCCAGCATCCTACTTTGAGCCACACTCGCTTCTCCCGAGCCGAATGATCCCGGCACCCCGGTAATCACTCGAGAAGACTACACCTTGTCGACAAGTTGCCCAATGACCATGCATACTCGATCTATCCAATCTATCCAGTTTCTTCATAACATGACCATGCTTTCCTTCTATCTGTCGAGACTTAACGAGACTCCCAAGCGGGGGACCGATCTCGTGTGCGGGACATATCAAGACTTAGCGAGACTCCCAAGCCGGAGGACCATCTCGTGTTCGGGACATATCATGACTTAGCGAGACTTCCATGTAGCGGGACCGATCTCGGCGACAACAAGTCACGTGGACTTCCTTTGTTCGTGGCAAGCTTTTCACTAAACCGACCGTAACTCATACCTTAGACAGGCCTGGTTCTATAGGCGACGCTAACTCTCAAGTCATATACTTATACGACGAGCCTTGCTCTCAAGGGACTATACGACTTGACAACCGCAGATAGAACGGGACAGTGCTAGAAATTGCTTCGATAGCCCAGCACAACACTTGTCTAACTTATTCGGGCAACGGTTCGATGAGCAAAGGCTACACCGAGCTCTGCGTCGAGGGGACGTGCTATGCACGTGGTCGACTTTAACTACCAAGTTCGTGCCTAGACTTAAGCCGACAAGCCGTGCAAGATAACTTAACTTGCGGGACATGCGGAGGCTATGCCAAGCCTTGCGCGACAGGACCGTGCATGCTTTATCAAGCATTCATGCGGGGGACGCCTATGACTTAGGCTAATTCAAGTGTTGGGACAAAATGATGGGACCGTGCATGCTTTACCGAGCATTCATGCAGGCAACGCCTATGACTTAGGCTATTTCAAGTGTCGGGGCAACTTAGCAACTTAGGCCAACTTCCTTCTCCCAAGCCACGGGATCGAAGGATCGAGTGTCATTTGAAAGAACGCTGAGCCGACTTCTATGAAGACCGTGGGACCATTTTCTATGTTCTAGGACATTTCGACGGGTCGGGATTACTCCCTTAGCTATGTGCGTTCGTAGCTTTTAGATTAGCCTACTTGTGCAAGTTGAAAACAAGCGAGTTATTAAGTGAAGGCTAAGATAAAGCAAGTTCACCGAAACTCCCCCAGCTGTGCGAGGAGTCGCCTCGGACGAGCGAGCCTTCGAGCAGCAGTTGCAAGGCTAAGTTCCAACGTCGTCGGCGTTTCGTTTTCTCCGATTGAGTTTATGGGACGGGGCACTACAACATACACCACTCAGAACAAGTCTCGTCCTCGAGACTTTCCTGGTGGCAAGCCATCCTACCATTTCTATGGCCAAGACCTAATTGTACACATTTCGCCTACGCGTTTCCTTGAGTCCAAGCCACGCTCGTACTATTATCATTCTTTCCCTTAACATGATTTCACGATCTCGACACACTCCCATCTTTCAAGTCTTACTTGAACTCATTGTATCACTTGGCTGGATCGTGCACGCATTCCAAGCGTCCCCAAAATACATGTATTCAGCCAAGCCGCATGATAGAGAATTTGTCATTCTCACTCGAGTCGCCTCGTGCACATACTCAAGTGTCCCTGAAATATATGCATGTCAGCCGAGTCTCTTGAGCAGGGTTTCCTACGTTCGTGATTCATGCTATCCATTCAAACCAATCCTCAAGATCAATTCTTCGAGTGATAACTCTTGCAACAGGGGCATTTCGCCTAACCGCTAGGCCAATCTTTACGAGGCTAAGTCAATGTCAGGATTGGAATCATAGTTCTCCAACAATAATGCCAACACTGACCCCAATCCTAGGGACAAACCATAGTCGGTAGTACGAAATTTTCTACCCAAGCTCGCGTCACTCAGATTTCTAAACATCGAGCACGATCACCTATTCACATCCATGCATTTATTATGCAAATTTGAATCCATTCAAATTACCAACTCTAACCAATTCATGTATTCGATCACGAGGTCATCTAGCTCGACAATACGTTGCGCCCCAATCTCACACAAGTCCGATTATCTACGGTGGTTCGTGAATCACCACGCAACGCACCCACGGAATAATCATTCTCATCGGGGCGTAACTCTTGTTTGAGTTTAGACTAACACAATCTCGATACGCGGATTGGACCTACTCAATCCTCAAGTTTAATTCTTCAAGAACACAAATTCATTCTCGAGTCACCTTCACGTCAAATCATAAGTCGAAGCACACAAATTGCTACGCCGTACAAGTGCCGATCACCCCCGCTGTATGAATCACCATACCAGCGCTCACGCGGAGTGATCCCCCTAATCGATGCGACGCATGTACGAGGCTGTAGTTGCGCTCACATAAGACAAGAATGTCGAAGTTGTGGTTATCGATGAAGCAAATCCAAACATATTATTTTCATCCAAGCCAAGATCTCAATTCGATAGTCCGACCGTTTTTCATTCAACTAGGAAATCCTCGAGCCAAGTTTATCTTTTCTTCGACACATTTCGATATCCCGAGTAAGCATCCATCGGAATAATGACATTTGCACGATCCTTATTTGCCGAGTCAGAATACCCCCAAGTTATCGCATATCGGTCTTTGATACGCCTCAATACCATCGACGATATGCGTAACCTGACGATCTTCCTTTGCAACCAATTTTGAATCGTGCGTTGATGCTGTTGTCCGAGTTGGATATTCCACAATTTCCTCGATATTCAAGATCAGTTCGATCACTATTCCTCAAGCTCGTTTTAAGATCGTTGTTCAAAACTCAAGTCACATTTTATCTGCATCAATCTGATATCGTACGCACGATCCTCTAAGTTTCCTCGATCAAGACCATTCATTTTCATTCATCGTTCCGAATCATTTTTCATATCTTTTCCTAACTCGCGTTGCCTATTCGCAAGTCGTCTGAACGACATGCTCGTTCGGGACATTCGAAGTCACGATCAACTAAGCGTGACGCGTTCTAAGGCTTTGCGCGATCGCATCGCCTCGTCGACGTACTCATTATTACTTGTAATCCTCAATCTTCGCTCGAATGATTTCCAAGAAAATCTATACACCACTCGGATTCGAGCCATACGATCTAGTCCTCAATCATGTTCGCGTCATTTGCTAAGACATTCTTTCGATTCGTTCGACGAATCTCTAGCGTAATTGCTCACGTCGTACCGACGCACTAAGTCAATCGCACTATTTCCTCAAAATCCAAGTCAATCTTTCGATTTCGCCTAAGCGTTAACTCGATAGCGTTCCTATCGATAGACACTCTAAGTGTTTATTTGTTCTCGACCGGGCGGTACTTGATATCGCTCGCAACTCATTTGCACCAAAAGTCGAGGTGCACGATATGCGACACAATTTAGCCAAAAGGCCGTGCGTATGGCTATCCCATGGAGACTATATTCGAATTTGCACGCTCATTTGCTAGGTCGACGCAAGACCAGTTGGGCACGCATACGACATGTTAACTTAGCATGTGTTCTCTATCGAGTCAAGTCGACATCGTTCGGTACAAAGGCCTACCGATGCATCCGGCGATAGCCTACCGATGCGTTCGAGTGGACGCTTGAACGAGCTTTTGAAAATATTTAGACTTATTGTATGGACATGCCGAGGGACATTCGAGAGAGAGCGCTCACTTCTTTTCCAACGATGAGCTTTCAAAACTAAGAAATCGACGTGAAGTCCAAGGACGTAAAGCCGTGCTCTGATACCATTATGTCATGCCCCGCTCCCGTAGGAGCGATCGTCCTCGCTAAGGCGTGATGCCGCACGAGCCTAGATTGCGCTCATGCAAGGCTGTTCCATAACGGCCGATTACATCGGCAGCGACGGGGTCGTCTCACAGAAGTCCCAAGCAGAATATTGAATATGCAACGGAAATTTAAAGCAAAAACACAAGACATTCAAAAGGAAATCTTTATTGATATTGAGTACATGATTACAATTGTGGGCACTTGGCCAATTTACAAGTCTCTCAGGCTCACTTTTCACTCATGTTACAAGTCACTCTGCTCTCTCTCATCCCTCGATACAATACTTGAATCCAGCGGAAGCTTCGGAAGGCGATGTCCATACATTATGTCCTGTATAAGTCTTCAATCCACGCGGTCGTACGCCTCGAATCGCCAAGGAACTCCGTGCCTCGACGCGTCAAAGTGAGCTCCGTGCCATGAGCTTCTACCTGGGCCTGCACATGAGTACTGTGTGGGTGTCAGTACTCAACTGTACTGGTGGAGTGAGCTTCTCGCCCACCCATACATAACCGACACGTTCATTTACTTTGTACAACTTAAGCCCCTTTCGATTTTCTTTCTAGTCTTCCCTTAGGATCATTTTTAAGACTTGATGTCTAACCAACTCGACGTACAACGACATAGTGATGCAACAATACCAACGTGTATTTCGATCGAGACAGTGTCTCATCGTGCATGAACTTGACCAAACTTGAACTCGGGATGGCAGGGTCATGCCATATTCTATTCGTAACTTAACATGTTCGGGACAGTGCTTCGCCGAGGAGCGACTTATGCGCACTCGGCCGTGCCAAGACTTTTAGTTAAACTCAAGCCTACTAGACCAATCCTCGTGCCAACGATTCAAGTGCCAAGGACGCAATGGGACGACTCGTGCAGGTAATGCCGCTAGACTTTGCTTAGACTTGTTCGTGCCATGAAGTTGAGGTCGTGCCTCCCAACTTATCAAGACTTAGCCATGGACTGCCTTACGGCATTTCCTGTTCGACTCATGAACCAACTTAGACAAGACTTGTGGACCATAGTATCACTTTCATGAACATCACGACGCCATCTATCGTGCCAAGTACGGTGCCTATGCTGCAGCCCAATCTTGGGCCCAGACCTTATGTTATCAACTAGACATGATTCCAGTTCTAAACCCAATCCAAAGGCATACACGCGGTGTGCCGCTATTGCCGACACATCTACAAGAGTGGTCACTAGCAATTTCAAGCTATCTTTGACTGGCTCGTGGGATATCGGTCTCGTCCCTATACGGGTAGCTAGCCCAGAGGCACCGAAGTCTCCCATGCGGTTATCCAGCATCCTACTTTGAGCCACCCTCGCTTCTCCCGGGCTGAATGATCCCGGCGCCCCGGTGATCACTCGAGAAGACTACACCTTGTCGACAAGTTGCCCAATGACCATGCATACTCGATCTATCCAATATATCCAGTTTCTTTTTAACATGATCATGCTTTCCTTCTATCTGTCGAGACTTAACGAGACTCCCAAGCCGGGGGACCGATCTCATGTGCGGGACATATCAAGACTTAGCGAGACTCCCAAGCCAGGGGACCATCTCGTGTTCGGGACATATCATGACTTAGCGAGACTCCCAAGTAGCGGGACCGATCTCGGCGACAACAAGTCGCATGGACTTCCTTTGTTCGTGGCAAGCTTTTCACTAAATCGACCGTAACTCGTGCCTTAGACAGGCCTGGGTCTATAGGCGACGCTAACGCTCAAGTCATATACTTATACGACGAGCCTTGCTCTCAAGGGACTATGCGACTTGACAACCGCAGATAGAACGGGACAGTGCTAGAAATGGCTTCGATAGCCCAGCACAACACTTGTCTAACTTATTCGGGCAATGGCTCGACGAGCAAAGGCTATGCCGAGCTCCGCGTCGAGGGGACGTGCTATGCACGGGGTCGACTTGAACAACCAAGTTCGTGCCTAGACTTAAGCCGACAAGCCGTGCAAGACAACTTAACTTGCGGGACATACGAAGGCTATGCCAAGCCTTGCACGACAGGACCGTGCATGCTTTATCAAGCATTCATGCGGGCGACACCTATGACTTAGACTAATTCAAGTGTTGCGACAAAATGACGGGACCGTGCATGCTTTACCGAGCATTCTCGCAGGCGACGCCTATGACTTAGGCTATTTCAAGTGTCGGGGCAACTTAGCAACTTAGGCCAACTTCCTTCTCCCAAGCCACGGGATCGAAGGATCGAGTGTCATTTGAAAGCACGCAGAGCCGACTTCTATGAAGACCGTGGGACCATTTTTCATGTTCTAGGACGTTTCGACGGGTCGGGATTACTCTCTTAGCTATGTACGTTCGTAGCTTTTAGATTAGCCTACTTGTGCAAATTGAAAATAAGCGAGTTATTAGGTGAAGGCTAAGATGAAGCAAGTTCACCGAAACTCCCCCACTTGTGCGAGGAGTCACCTCGGACGAGCGAGCCTTCGAGTAGCCGTTGCAAGGCTAAGTCCCAACGCCGTCGGCGTTTCGTTTTCTCCGATTGAGTTTACGGGACGGGGCACTACAGTAACAGTCTGGGATTTACTGAGAGTTTACTAGATGGAGCCCGGGTTTAGCAATATTACAATGTCGGGTGCACTGGTGTTCGTTTTAATACGCCAGTTTGCAACCCTTGGCTACAGATCCTGTATTCGGCCATTAAGCTGTATTGCACCATGAATACTATGTCTCCTGATTATAATAGGGAGACCAATTTCATCATTTGAACTCAGCTAGCGGCTCGATCATATCGTCTACCTGAGTTGGCGGGATATCGGGCTGCTGCTGTCGCATCAGTGAGAGGTAATCGGGCCGATCCCCCTGCTGGGAAGAGGCGGACTGACGCGAAAGCCGGTTCATCTATACAAAAAAGGCCAAGAAAAACGACTACTCCAAAGGCTACAGGAGTGCCTCCTGTATCGCCAATGGAATCGGTTTCTGCTGAGGTAAAGACATTCTCCATAATCTGGTTCCTTCTTTCATTTTTGTGACGTATGCTTTCCTTTTGTAGGAACCGATGAAGAAGAAGGCCCAGGTTTCGAAACCGAGCGTCAGTAAACCGAAGGATGTGGCAAGCTCTTTTGATGAGCGCATTCCTCCGATTGTAATGTCTTCCGAGGAGGAGAATCCTGATATTGTCGTTCCTGCAGAGATTTTAGTATCTCCAGAATATATTGGAAGGAAAGCTGAGGTTGAAGCAGCTTCCGAGATGATACAAGCCACCATGGGGGCCTTGGACGTTGAGGGTCCAGCAGACACGGGGCTTCCAGATGATGAAGTGGGGTGGAGTTCGTCGTCTTCAGATGACGTTCCTCCAGAGATACATGAGCCTGTTGCGGGGGCAACAGACATGATTGTAACAGAGGAGAGGGTTGATTCCCCTCCTTGTCATGATGAGGGGAGGTCGACTGCAGCGTTGCCGAGCCCTACCCCAGAATCAGCAGCGGAGGCTGAGGTGGCTGCCGACCGGGAGGTAGCGATAGGTTCTATCCCTGTGGAGAGATTTGATGGTGAGACTCGTCCGCCAATCCTGATTTCGAGGGGGTCGAGTCAGGAGACAAGTGCTGATCTCACTGCTCTGCCGGAGGGGGAATGTCCCGTACTGCCTGCTGATAGTGCATTGGGGACGGGTGAGGTAGTCGCTGACGTCAATGGTCCCTCCGAGCTTGAGAAAGGTAAGTGTTTGCTGGAACCCTCTGTTGCTCCTTCTACTTGGGGTACGATATCGACGCCTTTCTCGGCTCCTTCTCTTCTTTTGGCTCCTCGGGCTAGTAGTCAAGCCCCTATTGAGAAAGATCCTATTGATGCCGAGGTTCCAGCCTCGCGGGTTAAAGCCGGCGGGCCCTCTTCCGATCCGTTAACTAGAGCAGCTCCTCCAACTCCTGCTATGACGACGTATGTGCTGGAGGATGCAGATGAATATGTGAAATTCATCATTGAGGCGGTGTATAAGATAATACAGAGAGGCGTATCGACAGTGATGGACGCCAATGGAAGCTTCACAACGGCAAAAACTCTGGCATTGCCTCACAATAATCTGATACATTTCCACCAAGGCCATGATCATATGGCCGAGATTCTGGAGGCCTCGGTGGCAGAGCTGGACCAGCTGCTTTTCGAGTTTCAGTGTATCCAGCAAAATAATATTTCTGTCCTGATAGACGCGGAAAAGGAGAAGTTGATCGCTGAGACTGAGTCCTCTTATCAGGCCACCGTAGGTGTCTGGGAACGCAAAGTAGCTGAGACTGAAGCTGCAGTAGAGCGTTTGTCTCAGTCTACGCAGGAGAAGGTGGAGTTACAAGCTGCGTTGGACGCTAGTATCGCGGAGGTTGATGCCCAGATTCGCCGTCTTGAGGACCAGCGGGCCCAACTCCTATTAGATGCTGAGCGTGTCCAGGCTGAACACATAGCATCTAAGGAGGAGGAAGCAACTTTCATCCGTCGGGCTTTAACCCTGGCTCAGCAGCGACAACAGTTGGACGAGAAGCATGAGGATGACACTTCTCCTGAGGCGATAGAAGCGATGCATCAAGAAGCCGAACGCCGGGTCCTGGCGACTGTAGAGACTCGGGCGGCTGACTTCAAGCGTCGGATTGAAGGGCTTTCGGCCAACCCCGGGAATGTTTAGGGATTGTAGTCTCTTCTTTTTTTGTTTTGTTTTGCAACTCTTGCTGGGGGTGTAATCCTTTACTTTTGAATAAAGAATACCGAGTTTTTGTGGGGTGTTCATTGTTGCTGTCATGAACTTGATGATTTGTATGGACCTATTATCTTTTGCGCACCTTTTTTTTAGGTACAGATAACAAGTTTGAGAGAACCAACATACTTGCTCAGAGGTGATATAGACGTAGCAAATATGGGGTTCAAATGATGGAATCTTCCTACTCAGAGGTGTTATGGACATGGTATGAATGACTCTGGGGGGATATGCAGAACTACTCAGAGGTAATATGGACGTGAAAGTTCTACGATCAATGTACGGCAACGCAGGGGTTGTCTGTACGGGATGTTTACTCAGAGGTAATGTGGACGTGGTAAACATGATGGATAGCGTAGTCTTACGGAGTGTAAGATCCCGCTTTGTAGGGCATAGGAGAACAACTCAGAGGTAATGTGGACGTGGTTGTCCTTCTACTGGAGGATAGAATGCCCCGGAACAGCTGGGTTCTGGAAGCGTAAGATTTTGTGGAAGGGAATTGTGTGTGAGCCCGGATGATTGGGGCCACCGACTCCCTTGTTGGGTGGAGATGGAAGTACGTGTCTGAAAGATGTCAAGAGTAGTACTTCTTTAGGAACTTGCCGTTGATGGGCATCATGAACAAGTCCCCATTGGGTTTGGCGAAGCGGTAAGTACCGTTTGAGTATACCATCTCTATGATGAAAGGTCCTTCCCACTTGGGCTAGAACTTTCCTGGTGTCTTGTGAGTCAACACCATTGGCTTCCTGACTGCCAGAACCAGGTCGCCTACTTGGAAAGTCCTTTGTTTGACCTTCTTGTTGAAATCCTGTGATATACGGGCTTGATAGAGTTCGATGCGTTGTTGAGCTAGGAGACGTTTTTCGTCAAGTGCCTCCAATTCTCGCAGACGGCGACATTGATTGTCTTCTTCTGTGAGTTGATTTTTGATTGCTACGCGGAGTGAGGGTATCTGGATCTCGAGAGGCAATACCGCTTCGCTCCCGTAGACTATGGAGAATGGTGTGTTGCCCGTCGGGGTCCGTACCGTTGTGCGGTAGGCCCAAAGGCATTCGTCGAGCTTTTCGATCCAGTCGCGTTTATTGGATGACATGACTTTTTTGAGTAGCCTGACGATAGTCTTGTTGAACGCCTCGGCTAATCTGTTTGCAACCGGATTGTAGGCGATTGAGGCCACGTTTTGAATGCGATTCTTGTCACAGAATCTGCTAAAAACATGGCTGATGAACTGAGGACCTTTATCGTGGATATTTCTCCGAGGTACCCCGAAACGGTATATGACATGGTGCTTGATGAAAGTGATCACCCTAGAGCTCTTCACTTCCGCCAGTGGAACTGCTTCTGCCCATTTGGAGAAGTAGTCGGTGATGGCCAGGATGAAAGGTGTCCCCTCGATGAAGGAGGGGTGATCGGTCCTACCACTACCAAAATTTGTCGATTTAGCGACGGCCATATCCGTCACCCGTCCGACAGGAATTTCTATTAGCGACCGATCACTGACGGGTTTTGGCCAAAAAAATCCGTCGGCAATCGGCTCGTCGCTAATAACTGTCCATCGCTATGTAGTTGTCAAGCGATGGAATAGCGACGGCATGTCGACTTCACAATACGAAGCATTAGCGACTAATTTTTGACGGACTGTCGTCCATTTCAAGTATTAAATACTGAACTGTTTAGACAATAGCGACGTAAAGTTCCGTCGGTAAACTGTCGTAATAGCGTATCAGAGTGTATCTTTCCGTCGCTAATCCATCGATCGCAGTCGATAACAAAGGACGGACTAGCGACGGTTTGCTGACGGAAAATCTGTCGATCAGGTTCTGGAAATGCTTGACATTTTCAGCACCATGACGACAGAAAAATCGTCGCTAATCCGTCGCTACACCATCGTCAGAGCGACTGACTAGTGGTTGATTATCCGTCGCCATGGTTCTGGAAATGTCAAGCATTTTTAGAACCTTGTCGACGGATTGTCCGTCGCTACGCCGTCGTAAGAGCAACTGATTAGTGGCTGATTATCAGTCGCCTTGGCGACGGATAGTCTGTCGCTATTCCGTCGAACTATATACCACCAAAACCTTGCCGACGGATATTCCGTCGATCACCCGTCGCTACCTGAAAACAGTTTCAAATCTCCAGATAGCGACGGCTCATCCGTCGAAAATCAGTCGAAAACTGGGAATATCCGTCGCTAACCAGTCACTAGTCCGTCGCTAAGTGAGATTTTTTGGAAAAAAATTGCAGTACTTTTCATGTTCACAAAAATATGCATAAACCAAACCAATATATAATGCACACAAATTATCCAACAATCACATAGACCAAATATATAATACACACCAATTATCCAAGAATCACATAGACCAAATATGTACATACGAATTTAATGTACACCAATTATCCAAGAATTACATACCAAACCAAATTAATAGAAAATAAACATCAATTATCCTGAAGAGTAACATAATATCGGTGCTATAATCCGATTATAGCACAATTAATGCAAAGCTCTCACAAATATTCTAAATTTTTTTAATACAATATTTTAAGAAGAAGAAGGAGGTCGATTATTCGGTGGTGGTAATCCCAGCTACGACCGACGAATATACTCCTCCACAAGGTACAGCGGCAAGCCATTGTAGACACTGCTCGGAAGTCAGCGTAGCTGCTCTGGCGACATAAGATCCAGAAGTGACGTCACAGTCGTAGACGGTACCATAAGGGCATCAGGGTTGAAAGAAAGATGACCCACGGAAGAAGAACCGACACCAGCAGTCGACGGACCAGTAGAAGACGGACCAACACCCTCAGCAGACGGACCGACAGCAGCAGACGGAAGAGAAAAGTACATGGCAAATTGCTCCCGCAAGGACGACACCGCCTCGTGTAGCTGCGTAAGCTGCGACCTAACATCATCGTCTGCCGGGGCCACGGGAGGAGGTGGTGTCGGTAGAAATCTCTGCGTCGCCATGTACTACGGCCCTAGGGAGCCGACTCCGTACATGAGCCCTTTCTTAAAGCCGCCGATGGTATCTACTAACAAGTCGTTACGAGCGGCCAAAGAAGAGGGCATCCGGGCGGGCGTCGTTTCACCGACATACTCGGTGTCAGTTAACTGAGCCAGACTAAGGGCCTCACGATACGCAGCCTATCAAATGAATGTGTTTATATTATAAGATTTACCTAAGTTGTAATCTAAATCCTATGTTTCACTAAGTTAAGTGTGAATACTAAGTTTACCTAAGTTATAGTCCGAATACTTTTAATTCTAACGTAAATCTCATAAACATAAGTACTTACATCAGTCTCCTTGGCCCTCTCGTCGACGAAGCTCCCTTCCATCCGTCTTTTGTGCGTATGCTGGAACACGTCGTGCGTGGTGACCGATCTGGCGCCCTTCCCTCCTTCACTACCCGTTGGGCCTGCATACGAAATTTTTGTAGAACCTAATTATCTCCTTTAATTAATAATACCTAATTCGATAGTGAAATAAATTTACGGTAGCTCACCAGATCTGCAAGCGTCGCTGCGTGGGGCCTTGACCCCCGGAATGAAGGCCCGCAGCCTGTCAGTTTGCCTTCGACTTCTCCGATTTCTCCTTGTACGCAGGGGTATCCATCATACCTAAGAGGTCCTCATAATACTCCTGTCAGATCCAATTCGGCCTTGTATGCTCTATTTTCAAGTCATGAATCATATCCCGTATCTTCTTCGAGGCAGCGCTTCTGTAGGTCCTGCGGATCGCGTCCTCGCGATGGGGGGGCCACCAGTACATCGTCTAACATAGAAATTCAATTATCACATAATTTAAAAAATGGTTGATTAAAGAGTAACTAATAATTAACCAGAAGATATAGATATATACCCTCAACTCGTTGAGCCAGACGTACTTCACATTTAGGGGCACCGACGAAAAGTTGAGGTAGGGACCGTGGAAGTTAGCCCTGATAATTTCTCCAAAAGCCCTGCCAACATTAAACGGAAAAAATCTACAAAGAAGAAACGAATGGATTATTAACTTGAATAAATGAAAGAAATTTAATAAATTATCTTAAATTTACATACGAGGTCCCCGCGGGCCATAGCTCTCGTCGGAACTCGCCTCTCGGCCTCTCTGGTGCCGTCGGAGGATCCGCGGGTCCGCATATGTACTCCCCAGTAACCGAATGGAACCGAGTATAGGGGTACTCCGGGGCCCACTGTGCAGTAACTGGGGCATCCCCTGGTGGATCCGCTGCTGGTGGTTTCGATAGCGGAACGGATCCGCTAGCAGATCCGGACTCATGCCTCGATGAAGTGGCCGATCGAGGACGGGATGTGTCTGTGCCCGGGGTACTCTTCGAGTCGGGGTCGCTCGATGGGGTCACATCCCAGAAACTTTGAATGCGACCACGAACACCAGCACCACTACGACCACGACCACGACCTGCACCACCACCACCACCACCACGACCACTACCAGCACCACGACCACGGCCAGCCATCATGACCTGTAAATAGAACACATAAACATAATTAACAATATAAAAGTGTAAATGGATATAAAAAACTAAAATAAAATATACATACCACCAGTAGGGAGACGAGTGACGCCGCGACGAAAAAGACTAGGAGTGCCATCTGCAATAAGTAAATAATCGAATGAAAAAACATGAATTCACGTAATTACTTTTATGAGGTCAAAATTAATTCACGTAATTGGAAGTGTTTTTAATATACAACAATATTTAACCTAATCACCATCTTCGTTCTCATCCTCGGCCTCGTCTTCATCATCATCCTCCTCATCCTCATCCCCATCCTTATCCTTATCTTTATCGTCGATTTCATCTGTATCCTCATCCCCATCAAATTCTTCTTCTTCTTCTTCTTCTTCTTCTTTTTCTTCTTCGTCTTCTTCTTTTTCTTCTGCCTCAATATTTGGGACAATACGCCTCTTTCTCCCCTGGTTGACAGCTAAGTCTTGTGTATCAACCTCTTCCTCTCCTCTATTTTCCTCAACAATATCTTCAACATCCATTGTATCTGAGTGTTGTCCCAAGTATTGGGACTTTTCGATCTGGTCCTCTTGGTATGTTGGGTCTCCAACGTTGAATGTATTTCTAGATTTAATCTTGCATACTGCCCACCAATCAAATCGATCTCTACGACGCCTTGGATAGCTTGTATAGTAGACTTGAACAGCCTGATTTGCTATCGCAAATGTATCGAACCCTCTATACCTCATGCGATGATTTATATCGACGAATCCAAATTGTTTATCGATTCTCCAACCGATATTTGGTGTCGTATCGAACCACTCACATTTGAACATCACAATATGCATATCATATGGGCAAGTATATTATAAATCTGCAATATCCCGAAGCACTCCATAATAGTCAAAGTCCGGCTCGTCGTCATAGATGGTGCCTCTTATGCAAACACTGGAATCCTTGGTACTGATGTCGTCATTGATAAATTCGACATTTATAGCATTCTGACTTGACTTAAACCTGAAGCCATTAACGACATAGCCTGGCCAAGTCTTTATTTGCTTCTTCGGTCCCAATGCTAGATAACGAACACTCTCATGAGTGAGTGTTGTTTCAGGCAATAAAACCTGTAAACAAATATTTATAATTTAAATGATTCAGATTATATATTTATAATCTCAATTATAATCACGGTTACTTATGTATTTGCGAAACCATGACGGAAATGTATAATCAACCTCTCTTTGAAGTCCCTCATCGGTAATTTCGGGTGTCCTCATTTTGACTTCATCTCTAAATACACTATTAGAGAAAATAAGAATATATAAGTGCAGACACTTACTTCATCAAATTCGAGATTATAATGAGTGCAAGTGTACTGACTTACTTCTCCAAATCTCTCACTTCTTATATGTCACAGTTTAACAAGACATATCGGTGAGCGGCATCATACTCGTCGTCTATCAACCACGTCTTTTACTAGCCCCAACAGGCTTGCCCCTTACATTGAATATTCCTCCATCCTCAACGTCCTCGTCATTTCTTTGAGGTCTATTTCAATTTGTCTTAACATGAGTATCGAAATAAATGGAGCAGAAGTTTGACACCTCTTCGATAAGATATGCTTCGTATATCGAAGCCTCTATATGAGCTTTGTTGCCAACTTTCTTCTTTAGATGGTATAGGTATCTAGAGAGACAAATTATCTTGAGAATTAAGAAAGAATTTTAAAACCCACTAAAATTCAACTTAAATTATATCGATTTTTATGTACCTTTTAAATGGGTACTTCCATCGATAATGAACAGATGCACCGACACGGGCTTCGTATGCTAGATGAATCGGTAGATGCTCCATGCTGTCGAAGAAGCCAAGAGAAAATATTTTCTCCAACTTATAAATTGTTAAAATAATCTTCTCCTCAAGTTCAACCATGTGTTGCACAGTTAACTTAGTTGAACAAATATCCCTAAAAAATATTGATAGTTCGGCCAACGGAACCCATACAGCAGAAGGCAACAACTCTTTCAAAGCAATGGGCAGTAATCTTTTCATAAATACGTGGCAGTCATGTCTCTTCATTCCCGTTAGCTTGCGTTCATTGAGGTCAACACATCTAGACAAATTCGACACATAGCCGTCGGGAAATCTTAAAGTAGATACCCACTTGCAGATTATTAATATATCTTTCTTGCTCAATGTGTATTGTGCTATCGGCTTACTTAATTGTCCAACAGCTCCCCTTTGTATCAAGTTCAGATAAGGACGCTTGCATATCTAGGCAATGTCTTTTCTTGCTTTTGGATTGTCCTTCGTCTTTTCTTTAATGTCCATGACGGTATTGAAGACATTATCGAACACATTCTTTTCGATATGCATAACATCAAGATTATGCCTTATAAGATTATCTTTCCAATAAGGCAAGTCCCAGAAGATACTCTGTTTGGTCCAGTTATGGGTTTGTCCGAACCCATCGACACGATTGTTCGATGGATCTTCTATTACAGTGGGCAAGTCCTTTACATCTTTCCAAATATCGTATCCCGACAATCTGGCAGGCGGATGAGAAAATTCTTGTTTTTCAGCTCTGAATGTGTCCTTGTTCTTTCTCCAAGGATGACTCACGGGCAGAAATTCACGATGACAATCAAAGAAAGAAGTTTTTCCTCCATGCTTAAGGCGGAGCGCCTTGCTATTTTGCATGCATATCGGACAAGACAGGGTGTCATGAGTACTCCATCCCGACAGCAAACCGTATGCGAGAAAATAATTGATTGTCCACATCAGTGAAGCTCTCATCTGAAAGTTATGTTTCCTAGAAATATCATAGGTTGTGACACCGATCTCCCACAGCTGTTTCAGCTCATCCACCAACGGCTGTAAATATATGTCGATATTCTTCGTCGGATTTTTGGGACCCGGTATGATAGCTGTCAAGAACATATAAGGAGCCTTCATACACATCCATGGTGGCAAATTGTAAGGGGTCAGAATGACCGGCCAGCAGGAGTATTGAGATCCCGACTGCCCGAAAGGGGCAAATCCATCAGAACATAGCCCCATGCGTACATTTCTAGGCTCTGTAGCAAAATCTGGATGGCGAAAATCGAAATATTTCTACGCCTCTCCATCCGAAGGATGTGACAATTCTCCATCATCCTTTGTGTGTTCTTCGTTGTGCCACGTCATGTGTTCTGCTGTATTCTGAGACATATACATCCTCTGCAAGCGCTTCATGATCGACAAGTAATGCATATACTTGTAAGGACATCATTTTCTAGTTGACTTTTCTTTTCCCCTGACTTCCTTGTAATGATCCGCATTACAGAAGCTGCAACTTTCTACATCCTCGGTCTCCTTATAGTACAACATCCATCCGTTGCGACAATAATCTATCTTGTCGTACCCCAGTCCCAGTTGTCGGACCATCATCTTTGACTTGTATAAGTTTTTTGGAAGCTCTTTTGATTCCTTCGGTAACACCTCCTTCATTAGTTGTGTAATCCGATCATAGAAAGTTCGTGGCAAGTTAAAATCGGACTTTATGTTCAACAACCGCATCGTCACTGACAGTACGGAATGTGGATCAAAACCAAGATATAAAGAAGTTTCAGCATCCTGAAACATATCATAGAACTTCTTCGCCTCGGGATTAGGATCCTCCGGATCAAATAAGGCCATGTTGCGTCGTACACCATATCTCGTGCAAGGTTCTGCACGTCTGCATAATCAAAGGAGCATTCGTCGTTATCGACGACAAAATCCGCTACAGCATTATCATCAAAAGCATAAGTAGCAGCATTCACAACCTGTCTTTCCGCATATAGTTCACCTTGCGATGACCGCAGGCCGTAATCACGTACAAAACACTTACTGGTCAAATGATCTCTTACACTCACCACTTCTTCGTAATGTCTATTGCGACAATTACGACATGGACACTTGATTTTGTTACCGTCCATAAACTGAGCTTTGCTTATGGCATACTTAAGAAACACTTCCACGCCTGCCTGAATATCGTCACTAACACCTATTCTGCTCTCGTGTTGTCGTTTGTACATCCATTTACGATCAACGAAATAACGATCCATCACAGATTGGATGTAAAAATCTGTATAGTAAGACAAACTAAACAGAATTAGTATATAATCATGTAATTGGTGGATCCGCTAGTATTCTAGCTCGAGAAGAGAAAAATCTAAGTACAGTTGTTACTAATAGTTCGATACCAATAGCTTGATACCGATACCGATACCGATAGTGCGATACCGATACCGATACCGATAGTGTGATACCGATACCGATACAGCTAATGTGATACCGATACCGATAGTTCGATACCGATAGTCCGATAGTTCGATACCGATACCGATAGTCCGATACCGATTCTTCGATAGTCCACTAAGTCGAAATGATTCCTCTTAAGCGTCGAGCATGTTATACACGGTTCAACTTGACGAGTTTTTAAATATTTTTGTGGTGTTGTATGCTTGCAGCAGCAAATCAAGGTTTAGAGTCATTATATGTCAATTAATCAAACCGAGTCAATCGATCTATTTCTAAATTGCAAGAGTCCACTTCTAGGATATGAGAGCTATATCCTAAATATCTAGTCTAAAATTAACTTGGTTAGGATACTAGAGTGTCCTTACTATCTAGCAAGCACTACCTTAGTCTAGTCACACTAGCATTAATTACCTATAATTCCTACCATGTATACACTCACACATTACACCCCAAGCCGTCCTGCATGCTAATAGGCATGGTAGGCCTGTCTTCATTCCTCACTCTCTAAAGCACACATACACATATATATGTATATCACAGTTAGATGTATTGATATATACATCTATATAGAAGCACACAACTGATACACTCTAAGGGTCAGTTTTTAGGAAAAACTTTACTTATTCAGTGACTTTGGTGAAGCGAATGTCCAAACTCCAGGAAAAACTTCACTTATTCAGTGACTTACGCAGATGAAGAACTCGCAGTCCTTGACACAGTGAATATATACACCATGAACCCAAACTCCATATTCACATTTACTAATCCAAACACCACCAAACAAATGGATAATACCTAATATGGATAATACATTATTTAGCCAATATATAAACTCAGATGAATTTGAGAAGCAAAGCCTCCCGCCGCCACCGACCAAAGCCCGCCGCCCCCAAGCCCGCCGCCCAGCCCCCGACGCCCCCGTCCCAAGCCCGCCTCCCAGCCCCCAACGCCACCGCCCCAAGCCCACCGTCCAGCCCCCGACGCCCCGGCCACAAGCCAGCCGCCCAGCCCCCGACGCCCCCGCCCCAAGCCCGCCGCCCAGCCCCCGACGCTCCCGCCCCAAGCCAGCCGCCCAGCCCCCGAATGACCCCAAGCTTGCCGCCCCCGCTGTCCCTACGTCGACACCACGACAGAGAGAGAGAGATCGAGAGAGAGAGAGAGGGGATTACCTTCGGGAGAGAGTGAGGAGAGGACGCCGACGCCGATCACCGAAGTCGCGGGAGAGAGATAGTGAGAGAGAGAGAGGAGAGAGAGTGAATTTGGAGGGAATGCGAAAAGTTCTCCCTGTCGTTTCAATTTAAGTCTTGAACCTATATTTAGCGACGGAATAGCGATGGCTAATAATCCGTCACCCATTGGTCGCTATTATTGATACTTGCCGACTGAATATCCATCGCTACGTAGTCGAAGAAATGTCCCGCCAATTCTCTACACAATTCTCGCCAAAAATCGACTACGTAGCGACGACTGGCGATCCGTCGCTATATCTTCGACACCCTAGCGACGGATGTACGACCTTTCCTCCCCCTAAAATTAAAATAAAAATGTAAAGGCGTGTGGTCGGTAATCCGTCGGCGAGCGGCCACGAAGCCGTCGCTAACGCCGACTGAAAATTTACGTCGCTAAATATCCGTCGCTAATTTACTGTATTTTGGTATTGTACGATGTCCATGCCCCAAGCTTCAAAAGGCCAAGAGGCGACTGTAGGATGTAGTGGCTCTAACGGTGTATGGATGAAGTCCGCATGAAGCTGGCATGCATGGCACTTCTTGGCATAGTCGACAGCATCGTCTTCTATGGTTGGCCAGTAGTAGCCCATGTGTCGCAGTCGATCCTGCAACTTAGGGCCAGGTTGATGGGCCCCGCAGGTTCCATCATGAGCTTCTCGAAGGGCTTCGACTGCTTCTTCGTTGGACAGACATCGCAGGAGAAGTCCATCGTAGGAGCGTCGGTATAGCATTTTAGTAGTTGTATCGTAGTAGAATCGAAGGGAGCGCCTCCTGACTGAGACGGCTTCTTTCGGGTCCTCTGGGAGATTTTTGTAGACAGCAAAGTCGATGAACGGGAACCTCCAGTCTCGGACATTAGCACCAGCACTTGTTGACATGGCATAGGCTATTCGTGAGCACAGGTTGTTTTTAGGACAGACCAAGTCTCGACCAACTACCGTAACGTAGTGTTGAGTTCCGAGGGGTGCTGCCAATGAGGCTGCGAGGCCAGCCAGAGCATCAGCCTCCAGATTTTATAGACGAGGTACATGTTCGATGAAGAACTTGGTGAAGGTTGAAATGATGTTCAATACAACCTCATGATAAGGAATCAGATCTTCATGGCGAACTTCGTATTGCCCACTGATCTGGTTAACGATGAGTTTTGAGTCACCGTAGGCTTCCAGATGATTCACCCCTAGCGGTTGTGCCAGCTGGAGTCCCATAATGAGCGTATTGTACTCGGCAATATTGTTGGAGCACGACTTCGAAAGGGAGTAGGCACGCTGTATGACCAGCTGATCGGGGGAGACTAGGACTACCCCCACTCCTGCGATGATTTGGCCTTTGGGGCCTATCCTTGAAGCGCCATCAAAAAACATCCACCAGATGGAGCTTTCTTCGGTGATGTTAGATTCTTGGACCTCATCAGGGATGTCTTAATAGAGCCTTGAATACTCTGGGATGCGGTGTACAGCTAAAAAGTCGGCCAGAGCATGACCCTTGACAGCTTTTTGTGAAACAAACACCATGTTATATGGCGTTAGCAGGATCGCCCATGTAGCTAGCCGGGAGTTCAATGACCCTGGCTTCGTCATGAGAACCCGGAGTGGACTGACTCGGGAGATGACATGAATTGTCTGGCCCGAGACATAATGGCGAGTCTTCTGGATGGTAAATACCAAAGCTAAGCACTTTTTTCAACAGGGTTGTACCGGTGTTCGGCCCCGATCAGTGTTCTACTGAGGTAGTAGATAGCTTGCTCATAGCCTGTATCGCTGTTCTGAGCCAGCAGAGCGCCGAGGGAATGATCCATGGCATGGACGTAGAGGAGAAATGGTTTACCGACGATGGGTGCTACCAGGACTGGCAGGCTCGTCAAGTAAGCCTTGATGTCGTCGAAAGCTTTTTGGCATTCCTCTGTCCAGACGTAAGATACTCCCTTCTTCATGAGCTCGGTGAAGGGTTAACATTTTCTGGAAAGGTTTGCTATAAACCTCCGAATATATGCCAGACGCCCATGCAGGCCTCGAAGTTCTCGAAGGTTCTTCGGAGGATCCATGTCAAGGATGGCTTTCGACATGAATGCCTTTCGTCGTGATAATAAAGCCTAAGAACATTCCGCTAGAAACCCCTATGAAGGATTTGGTGGGGTTCATCTTAAGTTGATGTGCTCGCATGAGATCGAAGACTGTCTTGAGGTCTTGTAGGTGATCTTCTTTGAGACGACTCTTGACTGCGATGTCATCAATATAGCATTCGAATATTTTACAAAGATGCTGACGAAAGATGGTGCTCATAGCTCGTTGGTATGTCACCAACGTCGTACCAGCGTTCTTCAAGCTCGTTGGTATGTTACCAACGTCGCACCAGCGTTCTTCAAGCCGAAGGGCATCATTGTGTAGCAGAAAACACCCTTCGGAGTCTTGAATGACGTGTGTTTTACGTCATCGAGGAACATCTTGATCTGGTTGTAGCCCGAATACCCGTCCATAAAAGACATGCGTTTGAAGCCATATGTGTTGTCGATCATCATATCGGTGATTGGAAGCAAGAATTCGTCCTTCGGGCAAGCAGGTTGAGATCCCTGAAGTCGATACAAACTCGTAGCTTTCCATTCTTCTTAGTGATAGGGACGACGTTGGCTACCCAATCCAGGTGTTGTTCTTCACGGATGAAGCCACTGATCAAGAGTTTGTCTACCTCTTGATCGATGGCGTTCATGATGCCAGGACGAAAGCGTCGCTATTGTTGTTTGATAGGCTTGGCATCAGGTAAGATGTTGAGCCTATGCATCACGATCTGAGGATCAAGTTCTGGCATATCTTCGTAGCTCCAGGCGAAGACATCGATATATTCTTTAGTCAGCTGGATTAAAGATTCCCGGCCATCTCCTTTTAGGGTTTTGCTGATGAAGATGGGTTTGGAAGAATATCCATCCCCAAGGTCGATCTGCTCGACTTCGTCTTCGGTAGGGGGTCTGCGTAATTCAAAATGAGACTCCCACTGTTCTCCTAGGCGTTGATCCCAGGGTTCTACTTCGAAAAATTTTGGCGTTTAGTCTTCGCCTTTATCTTCTTGAGATTGTACAGATGTCATATTGGCTGATAGCACTCTTTTGATGACTGAGTCGTTACTGGTATCGGAATCCCAAGTTGATGCTTCGGACAAGTGAGAATGTTCTACTTCTTCTGTCTTCGAACTCTCTAGAGTTGACGGCGGTGACGTAGCCCACCCCCCGTCGAGTTCGATGATAGTAGTCATACGACTTTTCTTTAGGTGTTGGAAGCCGGAGAGGAAGACGTCGACCCTTGCCTTAGTTCAGGCCTTTGTTGCTTTTTAGGTCGTAAACCATCTTTTGGATGAGGTACTTTACCTTGTCCGTGTACCGATAGACTTGTATTCTGCCGGTATTCGGTTCTTGCTCGAGTGGCGGGAGGTCTTGCTGACGCTCGATTTGCCGAAGATGAGGGATTCTTTGTCTCGATTCCGCGGTGGGACTACAAACAGACCCCTTGGGACGGGACTACTCAATTTACATGATGGACGGTCATTATTTGTGTTTGCAACAACCGTAGAGCATTATCTAATCTATACATGGCATTCCAATGTAGAAGACTAGAATAATTAAAAGACACTCTATTATTGATGAAACACGAGATTTTGTCCCGCGGGATTATATTGTCCAGAGAGGGTGCATCTACGTCAGCAGAGATATATTCCTCTAACTCTTCATCTGTGAGTACTGGGATTGAATCAGGAGAGTCCACCGCAGCTTTGATCTTGGGGTCCGAGAGGGCTATGTGGGGCTTCTCCGGTAGCTTGGTTGAGACAGACGATTGCGGCGGCTTGCCTTTAAGACACACCTTCAGAGGTGCCTCAACTGCGCCTTCCCCTGTAGTTTTGCCACAAGGGAAGCCGATGTTTGAGGCAGCTTTTCCTTGAGCCGTATCTTCAAGGGAGCTTCAGTAGATGTTCTACCTGGAGCAGTTGGTGCTTTCCCGGGTAGCTTGATGTTCATGGGAGGCAACTTCTTAGGCAGTTTGCCTTTGAGTCGGATCTTCAAAGGAGCGTCGGGAGTCATCTCTGGCTCCATATCCGGCTCTGCTGTCGTTTCTGCTTCATCGTCAGCATCATTGGCTTCCTCCTCGTCAGGTGACTTGTACAAGGTAGAATCAGTGAAGTAGGTTTCGACCCCCTTGAAAGGGTCAATGTCCGCGAACTCTGTCCGGAAGACGTCGTTGGTGGACACGTACTTCATACATTGGTGGAGTGTAGATGGCACCACCATGTACTCATGCATCCATGGACGACCCAACAGGAGCTTGTAGTTGACGTCGGCGTCCACGACATAGCAAGTCACCTCGGTTCTGAGGTTACCGATATGGCACTTTAGCCGTATCTTGCCCATTGGCTCACTTTTGCTAGCATTGAAGCCACTGATTGTTCTGTTGGAAGGCTCCAGTCGGTACATTGGCATCCCCAGTATTGAGAGCAGTGTCTTCGGAATGATGCTGAGGGAAGATCCCGGATCGATCTGGATCCGCTTCACCTTGACGGAACCGATATATCCTGTATAATACAGCGGCCTGTTGTGTCGGTTGTGCTTGAGCAGCATGTCTTGTTGGGTGAAGGTTATGTTGTGGATAACTTCATCTGCACAATGACAGTGCGCACATGTAGTCAGAGTATCCTCAGGCTGTAGCACCCAGTTTCCCAAATTAGGGTAATTTTGAAATTTTGTATTTATAATTATTTTAATAATAATATTTAATTCATGATATGATTTTGGGTGATTTTAAATCATTTTAAAATTGTTTAAATTAATGACTTGTGGTTTTGACGTTTTGCTAGTGAAACCCTAGAGACTGTTTGACCTAGAGCCTAACCATGTGATTATAATATTTTAATGTCATTTTTGGCCTAAGAATATTTTTGCATTTAACCTCTTTGAATTATTTTGATATTATTTTATTATTTATGATATTGTTTTGGGGTTATTTGAGTCGGGTTCGAATTTCAACTCAATCCGACTTGAAACGGGGACCCGGGGGTAGTTTGACTCTAGTGGGACCCACACACTAGTTAGGCATGGCCCACATGATATTAATTTTAGTCCACATGATAGAAATATTTTAGTTAGAGGTTAGACTAATTATTATGGATAAGGTTAGTGTGATTAGAGACTTTAGAATGACTAATTTAGCCCCAACCAATTAGCCCTTTCCTAATACTCATAGAATAAGTTAGTAGGGGCTTTTGGACTTTTCCTAATAGGACAAAACCACCTTTATGGCCAGCCACAATAAGGATAGGGTTGAGCCTCCCATTTGTCATTATCCATCTATTTTTCTCTCTCTTGTTCTTCCCCAAATTTCTAGAGAGCAATTCCTAGCAATTTCTCCACCAAATCATTTCATTTAACCACCAAATCTTCTTCTTTCCTTCTCCATTCTAGCCAAGGAGGAAGCTACCCAAGTTTGGGAGGATTCGGAGCTCGTTCGTGTCCTTTTGGAATCTCTACGTGTCGGTGTCGCTCCGGGAAGGCTTTTCTTCGATTCGATCTATCGGGAGGTATAAATCCCTTCTCCTTTTCATTTTCTCATGCATATAGGTCTATTTTGAACCCATAGGAATGACCCCCATGGTTGTATCTCCATTTGTGTCTATTTCGTGTCCATTTGGAGGTCATAGGAGTGTCTTTTGTGTTGTGGTTGTGGTTGTGTCCATGTGGGAAAATCCCAAATTTGGACACACTATGTGTTGTTGTTATATATGAATAAATTATTACATGTTTAATCTCATATTTTTGTATTGGAGATGTGTTCTATAGTGTCTCATATATATATATATATTAGTGTAGAGAGTGAGTTCTTGATATATTATGTTATATACTTGTGTTCTTTTGTCTCAAACTACCCAAATCCGTCATGATTTTTATCCACGTTTTTAATTTCAGCCCTAACTTAGAAATGTCATAACTTCTAGCTTAAAGCTCGGTTTAATCTCCCGTTTTTTTTAAAAGAAGCGTATTAAAGTTAGCTTTCCAAAAACATGTATTAATAGGCCTAATTCTTTCTGTAACTTTCTGGAGAATTATTTGAGTGTCAGCTGTACGAAAGACAAACGCGTTCTCGGTGTTTTCGCGATTCCGGGAGTTTCCGAAAATGAAAATGCGATCCGTTTGAAGTTTCGGAAAGCTAACACATAGATCTATAACATACTTTAATCCTAGATTTTAATTCAAGCTAAGATGGTACAGTATTAATTATTAGTAGGAGTTACTATTCGGCATATGCATTTTGTGCACCCTTGTGTGTAATATAATGTACTATTTGATTTTAACCCATATTAATGTATATACATTATGTAATTAAATAGAGAATGCAAGCATGAGTAAATGTTTAAATAAATGATGTATAAGTTGTAAGTATCATATCTAATGTAAGCATGTATAAGTATGGCTTGTAATGAATATGTAGGTTCCATAGTATGTAATGTTTGGTGCATATAGTGGTGCAAGAGAATAAATGAATGATGAACGAATGCAAGCATGAATGTAATATAATAATAGATGTAATGTATGTAATATACAAGTTAATGAGATGTAATATTCTATGTTAACACAAATCCTATATTACCTCATGTACCCCCTTACACTATGTTGACACTATCACAATTGACACATTGTTCACTTACACTTTGACACTCTTTGATATGTATACACTATGTATGCCCATTTAACCCTCACTTGCCTCTTTGCCATATTCACATACACACATAGCCTCTTAAATAAGTATTTATGAATATAGTTAACTTAGCTATGTATGTATATTATATATATGTTAGCATATTGTGTTGTAATATATAAGTTTATATAACCATTTGAAATACCATGATTATAGACCTAATGTTGAATACCAATATATGCATGTGTATATATGTGTAGACATATATAGCTTAAAGTAATAGATTACCTAGTGTATATCTAATGTGAATTCTTGCCTATTTGAGTATTGAATAATTGCATGCTATATAGAGTTGGGTGTATGTTGGCTTGTATAGCCTTGTATTGATGTGTGCTTGCTAGGATAGTCTTGGTTAGGCCTAGTAAGACTTGCTGGGTTAGGACATGACCTAGCTTGACCTAGTTTGACTAGTGCAGTTGACCAGAGTTGACCAAGGGTTGACTTTGGCCTAGTTTGACCTAGATTCATGTAGAATGCATTGTAGTGCTTTATATTACCCTTCTGGACATGTTTTGTCTTGTGCTGTTCTAATTAGGAGCCAGACACCTCTCCTCGGACAGTATCTTTACCTTGGACATTCAGATATCAGACGAGTACATTCTCTGATCATTTCATATCTTGCTTAAAATTATTTCCTGCAGTAGATTACTTAACTTGTACTGTCACGACGGTCACACGGATTGGTACTATATGGATTCTTTCTTGAGATGTTATCCTTAGGGAGCATCGGGTACTACGTGTTCTGTGCGTTTCACTTACATGGCATATCACTATACTTCTTGGTTTACTTGATTACTTGTGACATGTACCCTCATGATCACAGAGTCTCTTGAATCTTACACAGTTGGGTAACCCCCAGACTCTCCATTTATAGGACATCCATGTATTACCCTTCGGGGGCCGTGCATGGAATCATATAACATAACCTGGCTGGATCCTTGTGTATTGATTGGGGGTACGGGAGAGTAGAAGTGGACATGTGAATAATACACCAGTAGTATCTTCATTGAATCATTCCGTAGTGTCTTCATTGAATCATCCCAGGCCATTTACATATTCATGTTGTACTCTGACTCACTAGTCACTGCTAGTTCTCTATGTATAGTAGATATTTCTATTACAGTTCTCTTTCTGTTTTTATATTGCATTTCTTTCAGTACCTGTATCTTACTTTACTGCATGATTATATTTTCTAACCTGCTATGATCTGTTGAGATATACTGTACTCGCTCCAGTCCTGACTGGACCTGTTGATAAATTTTATATATAGCCTGGAGGTTGCCTGCTAGCCTAGAGGAGACAGTAGAGGTTGCATAGATAGCTAGGGTTTTTGCTTATAGTTTATTTTCAGTCATCTTGAGTTGTATTTATGGATTACTGTATTTAGGTTTTGAGATGTATTCTGAGTTTGTATCTTAGACACTTAGACTTCTATCTGTTGTATCTCTTTTCGATTTCATGTTTTATCTATCTTCCTTTATGCTCTACCTTAGATGTGATTGAGTTTACATTCTGCTATGTCACCCCCATTCGGGGAGTATAAACTATTTAGTCTTATACTGTTAAATGTATTGAGACCTAGGACAGTGTTCTACCGCCGACACTGCGGCGTAGGCTGGGCGTTGTTACGTTCTCGTGCCCTAACTCTAGGGTGCGGGTCGTGATACGTTTTTAGTGGTGGCCCATGCAGGTCGAGTTTATGTAGTGATATTCGAACTAGAGTACCACTACAGCCTGCAGTAGGAATATGATATATTTTGAAGGTACTCAATCACAGTTAGGATCCTTGAGAGATTCCTGGGACGACCCTTGAGAATCTTGTTTAACTTCGATTTAAAAACTCTCTTTTTCCTTTGATTTGATTTATTTTTACTTTTTGTTGTTTAATTTGATTTTAATGGATTATTATTGAATTTGAGTTTGTATTTATTAATTTTGATGGATGATTGTCGAATTTTGAATTTTGATGATAGTTGTTGCATTCGAGTTTGTATTTTGATGGATTTTGTTCATTTTTGAATTTTGATGTTCGTTAATAAATTTGATTTGATTTTTGAGTATTCATTATTGATTAATTTAATTTTTGGCAAGATGAAATTATATGGGCTAGGTCATCTATGTTATGGAATCTAGTCTTCTATAGTCACATTAGCCAGCATGGTGAGGACATATAGTCTGACTCTGGATATATTTCTCGGGTGTGAAAATTTAAGGTTTTCGCAGCCAAGCTAGCGGCACCGCAAAAATGTTAAATACCATGATTCTAGATATATGTGCATAAGTCAAGGGCTCTGTGATTATCGTAGCCTTGCTTACTAGTATGACGATGATTTAGAGTACCATGATTTTGGATAGACGCATATGATTATCAGATTGTACCTTAAATGTTTTCGAACATATTTTTGCGACTTTTGCTTCAGTCAAAAAAAGAAAAGAATTATTGTTGTTTTGTTTGTTTTGTTTTTCCTTGTTTACTTAGGATGTAGCTTTAGCTATTTTTGGAAACCTTGTGTAACTTCTTACAGATTTATTTCTTCTTAATACAATAAATCAATGATTTTGCTAGGCCTTATTTTGGATTTGATATTATAGATCTGATTTCAAAATGGGTTTCTCTTTTAAACAGATAAGCAGAACAGATTCTATTATCATTCTTTTCCTGCCAATATTTTTATTACCATCATTCCTTGTCTTATATACCTGTCCTGATTATATCAATTCATCTCGTATCACATTCTGTGTACTTGAACCCCTGAATCTTTATATCGTTTTTATCTGAGAAATGTTGAGGAAGTGACGTGAATCATCTGGTTCGGAAATGATGTAATTGGTTATCATATGATGATTTTGTAGAAATCAGAGTGTTGGATGTCAAATATTAAAAATTTGAAACGGAGATGTGGTAAAGGTTTAAAATGAAATCGAGGGATAAATGTTATCAATTTAGAAACAATCACAGAAAGTGGGTTATGAATAATTCATGGATGTATTTCAAAACTAATGAGGATGTTTAAGGTCAACCTAGTTTTGAGAACTTAAAAATCTTTGTTATTGATTCTTGGGAACTATTACAAGGCTATGTAGAAATTTAGAGATGAAAAGGAGAAGTGAGAATTTTATTGTATTAAATAATTATGCGAAATTGAACTAGATATTTTAAGAGGGTGACTAGAGATAGAGAGAACACAAGGATTTTACGTTATAGAAATTATTTTAGATGATTGGGAGAAATTGTGGAATTCAAAAGGATAACATTTGAAGGTGAACGTTGAAGAAAATATGAAGGTTAATTTATAAACAAGAATAAATTTGTGTGATATAGTAGTATTGGAGTTAAATTAAATACGAGACTTGATTTAAACAAGTCCAAGGATTCCATAAACTGGATTTAGAGGTTTCGGATCTAATTTAAAACGAGGTGAAGGAATTTGAAATTTTGATTAAATGAATAAGTGTTGACTCCTAAAAAGAGGGGTATATTTCGTGGAAAATGTTTTGGAAGTTAAAGATTTTGTCTATGGTGATTGTGGTAAAAGTTTAGATGACTGAAGGTTATAAAATTTCGATGATAGTTATATAGAGGTTGATTTTCATATTGGGACTTGTGAGAAAAAAAAAGAATATGGTTTGGCAAATGATAAACTGATAGTATTAGAGAGGGATGATTTGCTGACTTCGTATGAAATCTTTTCCTGTTTTCTTTAAAAGGGTTTTTTTCAATATCATTGAATCCTAGTTTCCTTAATCCGACCAAATCGACTTCGTTTATCTTTTCTTATCATATTTATTTCTTGGGTTGTACTTAATTGAATTAAATTTGATTGTGACCTGAATCTCTATCCTTGTATGCTCGATCTTAGACTTTGTTGAACCTGTCCTCCATATTGCCTAAATCTTGATTTTCCCAATTTGATCAACTTAGATCATATCAAGACTAAATATTCTTAATACGTATTGTGATTGGAAATTTTCCATGGAATTGGCTTTCATTCCTTAACTTCGATTTTGATTTTCTTTTTTTTCTGAACCCTTTAAAGATAATGGGTAGTTAATTTTCTTTATTTTTATGATAAGTATCAGTTTTCATATAGGATGGTAGATCGCCTTACAGTTTTGATGGTTTGTTGTTTCTGTAACTTCTCTAGTTTAGCACCCTAGATTGCTTGTATGTTTTGATACCCTATGACCGTTTCGGTTAGCATGACTAGTATACCTAGATGAGACTTTCACTACCACCGTATGCCATGACCCTATATGTCGTCCTTTTGATCACATGATTTGTTTTAATCTGGGACTTTGATTGTGGGGGTTTGACCTAGAGGGAGTATGGACATTTTAATTTTGAGGACGAAATTTTTCTAAGGTGGGTAGAGTTGTAGCACCCAGTTTCCCAAATGAGGGTAATTTTAAAATTTCGTGTTTATAATTATTTTAATAATAATATTTAATTCATGATATGATTTTTGGTGATTTTAAATAATTTTAAAATTGTTTAAATTAATGATTTGTGGTTTTGACGTTTTGCTAGTGAAACCCTAGAGACTGTTTGACCTAGAGCCTAACCATGTGATTATGATATTTTAATATCATTTTTGGCCTAAGGATATTTTTGCATTTAACCTCTTTGAATTATTTTGATATTATTTTATTATTTATGATATTGTTTTGGGGTTATTTGAGTCGGGTTCGAATTTCAACTCAATCCGACTTGAAACGGGGACCCGGGGGTAGTTTGACTCTAGTGGGACCCACACACTAGTTAGACATGGCCCACATGATATTAATTTTAGTCCACATGATAGAAATATTTTAGTTAGAGGTTAGACTAATTATTATGGATAAGGTTAGTGTGATTAGAGACTTTAGAATGACTAATTTAGCCCCAACCAATTAGCCCTTTCCTAATACTCATAGAATAAGTTAGTAGGGGCTTTTGGACTTTTCCTAATAGGACAAAACCACCTTTATGGCCAGCCACAATAAGGATAGGGTTGAGCCTCCCATTTGTCATTATCCATCTATTTTTCTCTCTCTTGTTCTTCCCCAAATTTCTAGAGAGCAATCCCTAGCAATTTCTCCACCAAATTATTCCATTTCACCACCAAATCTTCTTCTTTCCTTCTCCATTCTAGCCAAGGAGGAAGCTACCCAAGTTTGGGAGGATTCGGAGCCCGTTCGTGTCCTTTTGGAATCTCTACGTGTCGGTGTCGCTCCGGGAAGACTTTTCTTCGATTCGATCTACCGGGAGGTATAAATCCTTTCTCCTTTTCATTTCCTCATGCATATAGGTCTATTTTGAACCTATAGGAATGACCCCCATGGTTGTATCTCCATTTGTGTCCATTTTGTGTCCATTTAGAGGTCATAGGAGTGTCCTTTGTGTTGTGGTTGTGTCCATGTGGGAAAATCCCAAATTTGGACACACTATGTGTTGTTGTTATGTATGAATGAATTATTACATGTTTAATCTCATATTTTTGTATTGGAGATGTGTTCTATAGTGTCTCATATATATATATATTAGTGTAGAGAGTGAGTTCTTGATATATTATGTTATATACTTGTGTTCTTTTGTCTCAAACTACCCAAATCCGTCATAATTTTTATCCACGTTTTTAATTTTAGCCCTAACTTAGAAATGTCATAACTTCTAGCTCAAAGCTCGGTTTAATCTCCCGTTTTTTTTAAAAGAAGCGTATTGAAGTTAGCTTTCCAAAAACATTTATCAATAGGCCTAATTCTTTCTGTAACTTTCTGGAGAATTATTTGAGTGTCAGCTGTAAGAAAGACAAACGCGTTCTCGGTGTTTTCGCGATTCCGGGAGTTTCCCAAAACGAAAACGCGATCCGTTTGAAGTTTCAGAAAGCTAACACATAGATCTATAACATACTTTAATCCTAGATTTTAATTCAAGCTGAGATGGTACAGTATTGATTATTAGTAGGAGTTACTATTCGGCATATGCATTTTGTGCACCTTTGTGTGTAATATAATGTTCTATTTGATTTTAACCCATGTTAATGTATATACATTATGTAATTAAATAGAGAATGCAAGCATAAGTAAATGTTTAAATGAATGATGTATGAGTTGTAAGTATCATATCTAATGTAAGCATGTATAAGTATGGCTTGTAATGAATATGTAGGTTCCATAGTATGTAATGTATGGTGCATATAGTGGTGCAAGAGAATAAATGAATGATGAACGAATGCAAGCATGAATGTAATGTAATAATAGATGTAATGTATGCAATATACAATTTAATGAGATATAATATTCTATGTTAACACAAATCCTATATTACCTCATGTACCCCCTTACACTATGTTGACACTATCACACTTGACACATTGTTCACTTACACTTTGACACTCTTTGATATGTATACACTATGTATGCCCATTTAACCCTCACTTGCCCCTTTGTCATGTTCACATACACACACACATAGCCTCTTAAATAAGTATTTATGAATATAGTTAACTTAGCTATGTATGTATATTATATATATGTTAGCATATTGTGTTGTAATATATAAGTTTATATAACCATTTGAAATGTCATGATTATAGACCTAATGTTGAATACCAATATATGCATGTGTATATATGTGTAGACATATATAGCTTAAAGTAATAGATTACCTAGTGTATATCTAATGTGAATTCTTGCCTATTTGAGTATTGAATAATTGCATGCTATATAGAGTTGGGTGTATGTTGGCTTGTATAGCCTTGTATTGATGTGTGCTTGCTAGGATGGTCTTGGTTAGGCCTAGTAAGACTTGCTGGGTTAGGACATGACCTAGCTTGACCTAGTTTGACTAGTGCAGTTGACCAGAGTTGACCAAGGGTTGACTTTGGCCTAGTTTGACCTAGATTCATGTAGAATGCATTGTAGTGCTTTATATTACCCTTCTGGATATGTTGTGACTTGTGCTGTTCTAATTAGGAGCCAGACACCTCTCCTCGGACAGTATCTTTACCTTGGACATTCAGATATCAGGCGAGTACATTCTCTGATCATTTTATATCTTGCTTAAAATTATTTCCTGCAGTAGATTACTTTACTTGTACTGTCACGACGGCCACACGGATTGGTACTATATGGATCCTTTCTTGAGATGTTATCCTTAGGGAGCATCGGGTACTACGTGTTCTGTACGTTTCACTTACATGGCGTATCACTATGCTTCTTGGTTCACTTGATTACTTGTGATATGTACCCTCATGATCACAGAGTCTCTTGAATATTACACAGTTGGGTAACCCCCAGACTCCCCATTTATGGGACATCCATGTATCACCCTTCGGGGGTCGTACATAGAATCATATAACATAACCTAGCTGGATCCTTGTGTATTGATTGGGGGTACGGGGGAGTAGAAGTGGACATATGAATAATACACCAGTAGTATCTTCATTGAATCATTCCGTAGTGTCTTCATTGAATCATCCCAGGCCATTTACATATTCATGTTGTACTCTGACTCACTAGTCACTGCTAGTTCTCTATGTATAGTAGATATTTCTATTATAGTTTTCTCTCTATTTTTATACTGCATTTCTTTCAGTACCTGTATCTTACTTTACTGCATGATTATATTTTCTAACCTGCTATGATCTGTTGAGATGTACTATACTCGCTCCAGTCCTGACTGGACCTGTTGATAAATTTTACAGATAGCCTGGAGGTTGCCTGCTAGCCTAGAGGAGACAGTAGAGGTTGCATAGATAGCTAGGGTTTTTGCTTATAGTTTATTTTCAGTCATCTTGAGTTATATTTATGGATTACTGTATTTGGATTTTGAGATGTAATCTGAGTTTGTATCTTAGACACTTAGACTTCTATCTGTTGTATCTCTTTTCGATTTTATGTTTTATCTATCTTCCTTTATGCTCTACCTTAGATGTGATTGAGTTTTTATTCTGCTATGTCACCCCCATTCGGGGAGTATAAACTGTTTAGTCTTATACTGTTAAATGCATTGAGACCTAGGACAGCGTTCTACCGCCGACACTGCGGCGTAGGCTGGGCGTTGTTACGTTCTCGTGCCCTAACTCTAGGGTGCGGGTCGTGACACAGGCTGCTTGACCTGACTGATGAAGGACTCAGCATCCTTCAGCACTTCACAGAGAACTTCGCGAGTGTCCTTGGAAAGACGAAGGAGCTCAAACAGAGATAGGCGGGCAGGAGTACTGGCCAATTGTGCCAGTATGTCGAAGTTGTGAGGCTTGGCTAGTCCCAAAGCATTCTCCTTTTGTAGAGGCCGGTCGAAACGAGCCTCTACATGCTTCTGCTTATTGGCTGCTGGGGGCTTAGACGGACCCTCTTCCTGGACAGGGGGACGGTGCAAGGAGGCACCACCTCGATGGCAGCTTTGTCGGGTTGGACGTTCTGTTGTGAACGCGTCTGTACAGGGAGTGCCTCTTCCGCAGAGGAAGAGACCATGCAGCAAGACTTGATCTTCCTACCTTTGGTTCTGGAGGCCGAGCGTACCTCCGATTGAGTAACCTCGGAGACAAGATCAGGGTGAAACCATAAGATCTCTCTCCGAGATGTGGTGAGTGGGATGAGTCCACTCTTGTTGTCACGAGTAGGTGGTAAGTTAACCACCTGCATTGTTGCCTTAGGGATAGGGACGACGCCATCTTGTGTTGTGGTTGATTGCAAGGTGTCGAACTGGAGTGACACCACATTGGCCGAAACCGTCTTCTCCTCGTAGTTGACGGAGATAACATTCGCATTGATCATGTGCTGGATGTAGTTTTTGAGGATGTAGCAGTCCTTAGTTGGGTGTTCGACAAACCGATGGTAGTGACAGTACCTCGGATTGTCCACTTTCCTAACCTCGTCGGGATGCTTCGGGTCCGGCAATTTGATCTTGTCACCCTGCTTTAGTATCTCGGAGAGTTGCAGGGTGTCTTCATCGTTGAAAGAATAAACCTCCTTTGGCCTTGGTGCAAGTGGAGGCTTCTGAGTAGGCGCTAATGTACCTTTTAAGGCATTAACAGTCAACGCTTGTTTTTCCTTCGTCTCTCGTCCGGGGTTGTTGGCTGCAGGCCGTTTCCCATTGTCCTCAAAGGCAGGAAAACTAACTCCCAGAAGGCGAGCATTGGATGCCTTCTTTTCTGCTGCTTCTGCTTCGATGATCAAGGAACTCCAGTCGGGAGGAGGAGTAGAGTTGAGCCAGAGTTTGACTGCAGGCAGCATGTTCATGCTGCAGGAGGAGAGGGGTGTATGTTCTGGCATGTCCGGGGGCAGTCTGAAGCAGGCCTGTCGGAAGCGTTCGATGAATACTCGAACTGTTTCCTTCTCCTTCTAGTGTATCTCTATGAGGGACGCCATTGTCATGTCCTTCTCGCCGTCGTAGAAACGGTCGAGGAAAAGGTGCGTCAAGTCGTCGAAGGAAGATATAGAATTGTCGAAAAGGCTGCAGTACCAGTCGTACGCCACTCCCTTTAGTGCCCCGACAAATATGCTGGTGAGTAGTGCGTCCTCTTTCAGAAGATGTCCCGTCTAAGACTGGAAGTACGTCAGATAGCGACGCGGAGAGTCCTTTCCGTCATATGGCGTCAATATTTATGGTTTATATTTAGAAGGATAAACCACTTTGTTCCATTCGAGGGGATAAGGTTGGGGGATGCCCATCTTTTGGTGCTCCTCTTGTCTATTCTTAGACTCAAAGCGCTCACGCAAGTCCCTGATCATCTCGACCACGTCTTCCGTGGAGCTGGGAGTCGAGAAAGGTGGTACCACCTGGAGTTGAGCATTTGAGGGCCCCGACATCCGTGGCGCTTCGCGGCGATCTGAATCCAAGGATACCCGTTGAAGGGGTACACTTGATTCTCCAATAGCCCCTGGGTCAGGACCAGTAGACGGTGCCCTGGCCAAAGCTGACCGTATCTCGAACACTGCTTGAGTCAGTGTTTGTATAGAGGCAGAGAGGGTTTTGAGTCCTCCCTCCAGGGTATCCATGCGCTGGACGAGGTCTGCAGGCGGCGCATCAGGTTCGGCATCACCCCAGTCATGTATACTGTCATAACACGGCTGGAGTCGGATGGATCAGTTGAGGCTTCACTCTCGGCTTCACTCTCCTGTAGGGGAGTTGCCTCTCCTGGAGCTTCGTCTTGGCCACCCCCAGCTATGTTTTGGAGGACACCCTCGTCTTCGGGGAAAGTATCCGTAAGGGCCTGATTACCCCCAGTTCTGTCTTGAAGGACTTCTTCGTCTTCGAGATGCAGATCCACAAGGGCTAGCACTACAAGAAAAATGATTTTTTACGGCGCGCAAAATACGCCGTAAATGATCTTTCACGGCGTACATTTTGGTGTCGTAAAAGGCCATGCCGTAAATGACCATATTATTTACAACACGCATTTGCACGCTGTAAATGACACTTTTTACAACGCGCATTAGAATGTTGTAAATGACCCTCCTTTTACAACGCATTTAAGAACGCTGTAAATGACCTCTCTTTTACAGCGCACATCAGAACGTTGTAAATGACCTCTTGTTTTACAACGCATTCGAACGATGTAAATGACACTTTTTTTTACAACGCGAGAGCAAATGCTGTAAATGATCACCTATCACACGTTGTAAATACATATTAATTAATGAATGCCATAAATGCTTTGCCCATAAATTTTTGTGAATGCTGTTACTGACCCTCTTGTAGGCATCATTTGCAACATGAACAAAATATCATAATTCAGTTTATTATATCAAATTTTAACCCCAGTCATTAAACTAACATCGTTTTGAAAAGAGTAAGCAAAGTATAACATAGCAAAAGAAAGTATAGAAATTAATTGACTGAATTATCATTAACCAATTAAAGTCACATTCATCGGTACGAACAAATAGTACATAGTTTCCAATCCATAATTATATTAGACAGTAGTAGCTTCAACCAACATATAGGCCATATCAATGTCTTCGACAACAATAAACCATCCACCCTTAACAAAACACCCAAAACAAAATATGCAACAAAAACAAGAACGACGATGGCGATGAAGAGTCCACGTATTGCCGAGAAGATGAGAACGAGAATCAGCAGGTCCATTGTTAAGCATAACTCAACTGATGCAAAAATATTTATAAAAAACTAATATTAGTGGATCAGTAATTACTAAATAAGTAAATGTACAATTCTTAGTAAAACTTCAAGCAAACAAATAAAGTTGTTTGCAAGAGTTCAATGAATTCAAGTGGAACTTTTAAAATGAAATACCTTTTACTTTTTGTTCATATTTTTGTTTATCCTTCAACATAATTTTTGCTGCATCACCATTCAATGGATCTGAAGAATTTGGGTAAAACAAAAGTTGTGGAAGAAAGACCTCGAAAATATTCAAAAGATCTACAAAAAGACGAGAACAGTAAGATACGGAATCTAAGAGATGGCATTTAAATAAAATACAGTAAGATACGGAATCTAAGAGATGACATTTAAATAAAATCAAGGATTACATATGCAAAGATTTCATATATGAAGACCAATTAAATTTGCATTCAGATCCTACCACTAGAATTGGATTAAATAAAGATTTCAAATAATCCTCATTAGATTCTGGACCCTCATTCATTCATGCCTTCTTCCAAACACTGCAGGTTCAGACCAATGTCTTCTTTCATTCATTGATGTTTAATGCAAAGTATGCATTTTTTCCCTTTATGGATATAATACAAACACAAACACTGCAGGTTCAGACCAATGTCAATTTACTTGAAGATGATGTCCATGTTACTCATAAGGTTATAGCACAAATTGTTTTTGTAAACATAGATACATAATAGGAAATTAGGTATCAACCATAATAGGAAATTGGGAATCAATTGGGGTATACATTAATCTAAACAATGTGGAACTAGTAAAGTGTGAAATGACCTATAAGAAATTTTGTGCAAGGTGAGGTCTTGTTCTGATCTGTGCTAGTTTGGTGTCTGATAGTTAAAAGTCGAATCATTTTTATGTCTATTCTTAATTATTCTATAAAGTGTACTACATTGTCCACAACAATGTTACAAGGCAATCTAATATTTAAAACTTATTGACTGACTAGTGAAGATCTAGATTCTAAAAATCTAATGTGTGAAAAAGAATGACAAAGAAAAGGAACCAATTGTACATCAGTAGTTTAGATTTACTTCAGGAAAGGAGAAAAGGATGTTCCTGCCATGAGCATGGATTACACATGTCGTGCCTCGCACACATCAACACCTCTATCAAGCTCCAAAACTTTCTAATTCACAATATTTTAATACAAAGTTGTAATATGTGAAAACATAATAGGTTTATTTTTCAAGCATAAAACTGAGGACAATTTGATTGAAAATGATAGAGGAAACTGGAAATATACCAAAATTTACTGTAACAGCTCTTACTGGCATCAATCACAATGTATGAATGAGTTACGGTGGTTTATCGACCATCCAAAACATCCCTGCAGGAAATGTCTCGTAGCTCATTGCACCCAATACAAGATCCGTGCCTCCATATTCATAGCCATCCTGACAAGAAATTGAAACAAATTTCAGGTCTTTGTTCCTCTTTGAGAACAAATTAACCAAAATATCCAGCACATGCAACTTACAAAATAAATAATAAGGACATAATTACATATTAAATAGAGATGATCACAGTATGAAAATTTTACCACAACTCTGATTTATTCTTTTTTTTATTCAAGGATACGTATCAATACGTATCTGAAACTAAGAAAAAATAATAATTAGGTATCAAGATACTCAGAAACATGTATCTTGGATGTATCCAAAAAAAGTATGGTTAGTAAGGAGAGGGGAGATTGTTCATATGTAAGTAGGGTGATTTGTAAACCGACGCAAAATGCTGGAGTAGGATATGGATACCAGGGGAAGGGGATGTCATACACAATTAGGGTGACTATTTGTTCATCAACATATATCTTCCATTTGGATATGGTTTGGAGGTGAGTTGACATTTAAATAGAACCATCAACTATGTTTGACAAAGATCTATATATATATATATATATATATATATATATATATATATATATATATATATATATATATATATATATATATATATATAGTTGTGTCTTATGGGATTGTTATTATTTTCACTCTTTGGCTTAGTGTGTCATACAGATGAATGTAATTCCCTATAGAAAATTGTAGCATCCAACCTCTTCGTCTAGACTCTTCATAATCAACCTATAAAGCACGGACACTCCAAAAAATGGTGTCGTGTCAATGTTTGTTTCCTGTCAGACACGACACAAGCACTCTAAGACACACTGACATCGAAACATGGTTTATAAAGCCAAATTTTCACTTTTAGTTTCCCAACCCAATTAATTGAGATATTCCAAATCGATTTGGGTGAGAAGGAGATTGTTATCCTTGTAAAACTCTCTAATCTATCGATGAACAATCACCATGAACTTGATCAATTTTAAGAAAAAGAAAGTAAAATTTTGAGGAGATCCCAAAATTCAAATCCCTCCCTTTGGAAAAATTACAGGTACCTCCACGCCGGATCCCGGCGGACCGACTACCATCCACGCCGATGCTGCAAATGTGGGAAGTCCAGTCCCACGTTCCGTGTCGAACGTCTCCGAGACTCGGGGAGGGATGGGAGTGAGCTCGGTTCGGAGGTCTTGTGATTGCACGCGAGGAGGAGAGACGCCGTCGTCGAGGGAGTGATGCGCTCGGAGCACCGCGACCGCCTCGGCCTCGAAGGTGCGGGTGTTAAGGATAGGGAAGTCCTAGAGGTGGTAGACGAGGGGGAGGGTGGCGGTGGTGAGGATCCATCGACACAGATTTGTAGTTTAGGGATTTGGGGGTTAGTGTTTCATCAGATGTTAGGGTTAGGCAAAATAAAGAAGAGGAACATGCTCTTAACGCGGATGAGGAAGATGAAGAAGAGGGAGTAAGGAATCCTTAGCGGACAAGGGAGGAAGGAATCCTTAGCAGATGAGGAAGATGAAGAAGAGGGAGGAGGGAATAGTGAAACGAGGAGGGAACGATAGACATTTGTGCGGGAATGTGAAAATGTTTAGGGGGAGAAAGTTTACGAGGAAACTAAAAAAGGAAAAGCTTTCACAACGTGCTAGGATGCTGTAAATGAGTCTTCAACCACAACTTAAAAGTGCATGTTGTAAATGAGTTTTCAATCACAACGTACAAAAATGTATGCCGTAAATGAGTCTTCAACCACAACACACAAAAATGTATGTTGTAAGTAGGTTTACATTCATGGCTCGCAAGACAAACACGCCGTAAAAAAGTAAAAATTCAACTCTTTTACGGCTCACAAATTTGTACGCCGTAAATATATGTCATTTACAACGTGCAACTGATGCACGCCGTAAAATGCACGCTGTAAATGACCACTTTTCTTGTAGTGTAGACGACCTCCAGCTACGTCCGGGAGGCTGACTTCGCCTCGAGGATGAAGATCCACCCCAGCTGTGCTTTGGAGGACACCTTCGGAAGGAGGACGACAAGGGCTTGACTACCCCCAGCTTCCCCCAAGATCTTCTTTCTCCCCCTAGTGCCTTCAAACACTCCGGAGGACGAGACATTTTTTTTGGTTTTCCTCGGCTGGCTCTTGGACGAGAAAAGGAATTGCCAGTCGCCTTTCGGACTGACGAGGAGTTAGAGATTACATTGCATGAAGCAACCTTTAGTTCTGGCTCCTCTCTTATTGACACCTTCTTTCCGAGGTGACGTCGGAGAGGTGTTGATGATTGCAGCCGCTGGAACACTGACTGTCTTGATGGGACTGCTGCCTTGCAACAGCAGTTGATGGTGACTACAGCACAAGTGTGCCCTGTGAGGGGCGCATGGTGCTTGTCAGTCGACTCTCCTGATCGACGTTTGTGAGTGATCACATTACGCAAATCGTTGGAGGAGAGTGCCACCTTCGTACCCACATCAGGCGCATGGCAAGGCCAAGCGCCCGGGTGGTCAAGTGAATGCTGCACCCCCTGATCCAACACCAAACAGGCGCTCAGATCAGTAGTGGTGGAACAAAATTTACAGTGACTTGAACGAACCTCAGACGCACAACCAGAGAAGGCGTGGGAGTTCAAGACCACAGGGTTTGCCTTGCTCGACTTGGTTACGAACACAATAGATGCGCCCAGGTGAGTCAAGGACTTTGAAGGTCGACCCATCTCCGGCGCAGAAGCACCCGAGTCGACCTTATACAGCTTACCATCAGCAGCGTGCATGATTGTGAGCGCATGCTTCTGGTTTGCTGCTGGCATAGCATGTTTGGGGCGCATGGCCCGTGCTGCCTTGTGTAGGAACGAAATCATAAAGCAGAATACTATAGGGGGGTGAATAGAGTAGGCAGCGAAATATTTCTAATTAAAAGCTTGTTAGCAGTTAGATCACAGATATAATAATAATCACAAAAAATAAATGACAGAATTTAAAAGTGATCAGAAGGCAAACGCAAATACTGAGATTTCTACTGGTTTCCCTCTGGTGAGGACTAGTCCAGTCGGAAGAACTCTAGCTTCCATTTGAATCCACTATAGGAAAATCTCGCAAGTTTTCATACGAAGTCCTTGCAACTTCTACAGACGCGAGCTTTGATACGAAGAACTCGTCCAACTTCAATTGTGAAGAGTTGAATCTTCTATCAAGCCTCTGATTACAATTACTCTGAAACTTCTAGACCGTACCGCACTGGCAAATCGACTAGAGGATTGTAACTGGCTTGGGATTTGAAAATGAAAGCTTTTAAGAATTCTTTGGAAGACTGAAAGCTTAAGAAGAGAGAAGACTGAAAGTAAATTGATGTGTTAAAATGATCGAAATGCTTCTCTATTTATAGCTTTTCCAAAGACAGAACTCTGACAGAATTCGGGCAGAATTCGGACAGAACTCTTTGTAACAACCCGTAACTGAAGGAAGACCAAGTTCAAAAACCTAACGTTCACTAACGTTCCAAATGGCCGAACTCTGGCCGAACTCGGGCCGAGTTCTCCTGAGGTTCTGCTAGTTCATTTTTGGAGAAAATAAATTTTGGCTTTTTGAATAATCCTTCAAGGGCTTTTTGTAAAAAGAATATTTTTCAAAAAACAAGGGTCATTTGTAAAAGAATATGATGGTTTTGAAAAATATTTTTGGATAGCCTATTTGCCAGTACGACTCGGTGTACAAAGTATTCCTAGACTCAAATAAAATGAAAAATACATTGCTTAACAGGAAGTACATCCGGAGAGGCAAACGGCTTCATTCTTGAACATTATTGATAACCATTGTTGAGCAGTATCCAAAACGTTGTAGGTAACATCTGAGTTGACTTGCATTTATATCGAGACAGAGTTTGATGAATTATTAAAATCAAGTTTTACCATGACCAATCGGCCAACAATCTCCTCCATTTTTATAATTGACAAACCTTGCCGATATAACATCTAAGCTTGGAATAAAATCAAAATAGTAAAAAAATTATTCATGTCCTGTATTTTCACAAAGATGTTAGATCCTTATTTCTTCTCCGTTGTCACTTAGCAAAATAATTACAAAAGATAAAGCTCCCCCGCAATCAATACATGAGTAACAAACAGTGAAGAAACACATAAAAAGAAATAATCATGACAAATGGTAGAAACAGTAGGAGGAATAGAATAACATCACAGGCATGTATTTGTCTCAGGCAGTATGTAAAGAATGAAGCAACATAAATAGATAGTTCTACAATAAACTGAAACAAATAGAGTGCTGAATAATAGACTAACATGCCAAAAACTGAGGCATAATCAAAAACAACCATGTCCATGAATTGTCACATAAGAAAAAGTACTGATAAAATCTAAAAAGTACTGATAAAATCTTGGAATGTCGGAGCATTTCCAAGTAAACATGAGACAAAAAGTAACAGTCTCAATAATCTAACATATCAAAACTCATCAGTATCATCATCATCATCAGCTGCAGCACCACCATGTACAGAAGTACCAGCGCCGAAAGTGTGAGGAGTGGCGCCAGTGGTACGATACCAATCATATACGTTCCCTGGCTGGAACAGAGAGTGTACCGCCTCATCGTCAATACGGTAGCCAGAAACAGAAGGGTCTCGAGGCAGAGAGCTAGCAGAATGTCCGGTCTGCGCAAACCTCAGATTGGCGAAGGAGTTGGCAATCGCCTGGAACCAAGTCACATTACGGAACTCGTGTTCCCTAGAGGTCTCAACATAAAAAAATTACAGATCTGATAAGTGCTGATGGATACCCTCAAATGTCATAGGGTAGGAATGAGGAGGAACAGGTGTTGTGGGATCAGTGAGAGTAGGTGCAGGAGGAGTAGGTACAGTGGGTGAAGGAACAGATACAATGTTGAGACGAGAGAGTTGAGAAACTTGGGCTCGGGGTCGACAGCACAAGTAGATAAATCAATATCAAATCTCTAAAAAATACGAGGAATGAGCATCGCATATGATAGGTTGCGGTCTCTCCCGCGATATCTACCCATCATCTGAATAATAGTCTTAGGGGCAGAAAAAGGAATCCCCTTAAGAATATGATAAAGAGCAGAAAGCTCAAGTGCAGTCACATCATCTTTTGAAGTGGATTTAGGAACTAAGGTGGAATAGATGATGCGATGTAATTCGTAGTTAAACAAGTTCAAGTTATTAGCCTTGAACTTTCCAGGAAGAACGCGTACGGGTGCATAAAGTTCATTCTTGTAACTCACGAGTGTCATGCCATCGGGGAAATCAAAATCAGTGATGACATCTAGCGGGGCACCTTCGTTTGGAATACCAAGGATTTCCGCTAACGTGTCATCAGTGAATTCAATATCAATTCCCCCGACACGTGTCCTCGCTGTAAAAGTGTCTAACACGAGATTACAGTAGAATAATCTAATGGCATTAGTAGCAATGGAGAAGTGTAAGGTGACAAAGTATTGTAACCCTAATGCCTCAAAATAAGGACAGTGATCTGGAAAGATAGTCCACTTGATCGGTGATCCAGTACAAATAGTACGTATGTTAAAATCAGCGTACCACAATAACGCTTGATCGGAAGTTTTAAAATAAAACTCATCCGACGTACCATCGTCCGATTGGACCGGAGAAAAGAGGCAATCCGTATGCGGATCAGAAGACGATGCCTCTTCACTGGCATGGGTCTTCTTCCTCTTGAAGGGATTGAACTTAGGCATTCTTTCCCAAAAATTTCTATAAACCCTAAGTATTAAAAAGTGGTAGAAGAAGGGATTATACCTTCCAAGAATCGAATATGTTGTAGAGGACGACGATCTCCGCACGAATCCAAAGTTTTGGAGAGAAACACCACACGACGAATTGGGAGAGCAAAGAGGGAGTAGAACTAGGGTTTCAGAGGGGCGGAGCTGCTATTAAGAGGAATTTTGGAAATATGAAGAAGAAGGAGGCCTCGGGTTGCTGCTGTTATATATAAACACCCAACCGAACTCTGGCCGAATTCGGACCGAACTCTGGCCGAATTAGGACCGAACTCGGGCCGAATTTGCTTAGGGTTCCCTGGCTATATATATAAAAAATCAAATGAGACCACATTCTTTTTCATTAATTCGTTTCAAATGCTTAATTCAAAGTTTAGTAATTTTAAATCCCAAAATAATATAATTAATATTATTTTTTAAATTAATATTTTTTCCTCAGCATCTGTCTCAGATTAGCTGTAGGAGTACTGTCCCAGCTAACGGAGGTTCACCGGGGAACGCTTAAGTACCGATTCGCTTCGACCGTAGTCGTGGTGACAGACAGACTCTTTTTAGGCTTTTCTCGAAAATAGTTTATGAGTATCGAATAAATAATTAATAAAACAAAATTAATTAATATTATTGATATCTAAAATTCCTAATTCTCGACGTAAATAGTTGAAACGATCTTCCGCTAATGGTTTTGTGAATATGTCAGCTAATTGATTCTGTATGTCTATGTATACAAGGTCTATATCTCTATTTTGTTGATGATCTCTAAGAAAATAATGTCGAATCTCGATATGTTTAGTACGAGAATGACATACAGGATTCTTAGTCAAATTAATAGAACTAGTGTTATCACAGAAAATGGGTATATGTGTAAAATACAATCCATAGTCTTCTAAGGTTTGTTTCATCCACAAAATTTGTGCACAACAACGTCCTGTGGCGATATACTCAGCCTCTATTATTGATAATGCAACAGAATTTTGCTTTTTACTAAACCAAGAGACTAAAGCTTTTTCTAGGAAATAACATGTGCTGCTGGTACTTTTTCTATCTACTTTGCATCCAGCAAAATCAGCATCGGAATAACCGGTTAGGTCAAACGACGTGGTTTTGGGATACCATAAGCCGACAGAAGAAGTGCCTTTAAGGTATCGGAAGATACGCTTAACTGCGCACAGATGTGATTCCTTAGGATTGGCTTGAAAACGAGCACATAAGCAAACACTAAACATAATATCTCGTCGATTGGCAGTTAAATAGAGTAAGCTACCGATCATACCTCGATACTTACGTAAGTCGACAGGTTTGCCTTGTTCATCAATATCAAGCTTGGTTGAAGTCGCCATTTGAGTGCTAAGTGGCTTTGCTGCTTCCATGTCGAACTTCTTTAGTAAATCTTTTGTGTACTTAGCTTAATTTATCAACGTCTCATTGTTGATTTGTTTGATTTACAGTCCGAGAAAGAACTTCAGCTCTCCCATCATGCTCATCTCAAACTCATTCTGCATACACTTTGAGAATTCTTGACAAAGAGATTCATCAGTAGATCCAAAGATAATATCATCTACATAGACTTGAATCAAAAGAATATTATTATTCAAAGTCTTTATAAACAAAGTAGTGTCAACCTTTCCCTTTGAAAAACCGTTATCAAGTAAAAAAGAGCTTAGACGATCGTACCAAGCTAGAGGGGCTTGTTTCAAACCGTATAAATCTTTCTTCAACTTGAAAATATATTCAAATATTTGAAATCAGTAAAATCGGGTGGTTGAGCTACATAAACCTCTTCTTTTATAAAACTATTTAAAAATGCACTTTTGACATCCATTTGAAATAATTTAAAATTATAAAAACATACAAATGCACATAACATGCGAATGGATTCTAATCTCGCAACTGGGGCATAAGTCTCATCGTAGTCGATACCTTCTTCTTGATTGTATCATTGAGCTTCGAGGCGAGCCTTATTGCGAGTCACTAAACCATTCTCGTTCAGTTTATTTCGGAATACCCATCGGGTGCCAATGACCGGATGATCAATAGGCTTGGGAACAAGTTCCCAAACTTGATTTCGTTCAAATGGTTTAATTCCTCTTGCATAGCATCTATCCAAAAATTATTACTACATGCTTCATCAATATTTTTGGGTTCAAACTGAGATACAAAAGCAACACAAGAAGCTATATTTTTATTAGAGGAGCGAGTACTTACACCCTTGGTAATCTCACCAATTACCAAATTCTTTGGATGATCCGCCGTGAACTTCAATCTTTTTGGCAGACTCCGAAGGTAGCTGGTTCCTGGATCTTCTCTAGGAGGATCAGCTGGTGCTTTACTAGGTACATTGAGATCTTCGTCATTGTCATCGATTGTCGTTTGATTTAGTTCATCAAAGGTGACATTGATCGACTCTTCGATGATCATAGTTCTTTTGTTGAAGACTCTGTATCCTTTGCTTTTGTCCGCATAACCTAAAAATATACCTCCATCGGCCTTTTCGTCAAACTTTTCCAAATTATCTTTAGTATTAAGAATAAAACATTTACAACCAAATATTCTAAAATATAAAACTGATGGAATTCTATCAAACCATAACTCAAATGGAGTCTTCTTCGATTTGGGTCGAATCAGAACTCTATTGAGAACAAAACAAGCTGTATTGACAGCTTCAGCCCAGAAATACTTGGGTAGACTAAACTGGTTTAACATTACTCTGGCCATTTCGGATAGAGTTCTGTTCTTACGTTCTACAACTCCATTTTGTTGTGGAGTCCTAGGGCAGGAGAATTCGTGTATGAAACTGTGTGTGTCACAAAATTGCTCAAACTATGCGTTCTTGAATTCGCCTCCATGATCGTATCTAATACGAGTGATCATGTAACCTTTTTCATTCTGTACTTTCTTGCAAAAGGTGACAAATTCTGATAATGCATCATTTTTGTGTGTCAGAAAATATATCCACGTGTATCTAGAATAATCATCTACAATTACAAAAGCATATAGCTTACCTCCGAGGATAGCAACTCTTCTAGGACCAAATAAGTCCATATGTAGTAATTGTAGAGGTCTAGTAGTACATACAGCGTTTATTGACTTGAAAGAGGATCGAGTAGCTTTGTTCTTTTCACATTGACTTCACACCGAATCCTTCTTGAATGTAATATCCGGTAAACCGCGAGCTAGCTTCTTTGTGGATAATCTGGAAATAGTATCCATATTTGCATGACCGAGTCTCATATGCCACAGATGACTCTTATCGCTTTTAGCCATTAAACATCTACCTAAAATGTTAGTATCTTCCAACAAATAGAAAACATATACATTGTCTTCTCTAATACCTTCAAATATAGTATTAGCAGTTGAACTATCAATAATAGTACATTTGTCTTTTACGAAGTTAATACCATAACCGTGATCAGCTAAATGGATTATACTGAGCAGATTATGTTTTAACTCAGTAACAAGACAAACATCTTTAATTACTGGATAAGGAACTTTACCAATATTATCACGACCCGCACCCGCTTTTCGGATATGAGACGTGTCCAAGCCAGCCTACGCCACAAAGTCGATGGTAGAACGCTGTCAAGCCCGTAAGAATAAATGCTCAAGAAATACATTTGATGCTCATTCACATTTCTACATTTATTACAACATTTATAAGATTTATATTTAAAGAAAATACAAGACTTTACAATTAATGAAATTGATACAATTGCTTTCTATTTCTAGGTCGGCCTCAGCATACCCAAGTCTTCCCAGTGCTAAGAGTGATCGCGGCTAAACCTGAAAAATATTGGTTATCCAGTCAGGATTGGAACAAGTACACAAACCGACGGCAATGCAAAAACATAATAGAATCGACAAGACAAGAAAATAGCATATGAGATATGAAAACTGGAAGATAACTGATGACATAGCACGATAGAGAAGTAAATAAGGAAAAACTAATAAAAGACATCTATCTAGGTGGTATGAAATATCCGTTTCGACATGTGAACGGCTAGGGGTAAATAAGGCATACTGCACGTGTCGTGTGCAGCTGCTAGCATTCACGAAAGATACGGGAATAGTTCTGGGTAGTCCACATGTCTACTAAGATATTTCTCCTTCCAACTACTCTGTGTGACGAGCGTGTCAACAAGCAGCAAGATATATGTATAGACATGAAATGAGAAAACTACTATGAATCGAAAAGCAATCAGAAAGTGCACTTGCCTGAGGTCCTTAGCTGGAGAAACCAATAATACCATACCACTCAATGAGCCACAATCAGTCAACACATGTAGAACTCTCCGGATGCTGAAATAAATAGTATCAACGTTCTCAGAATAGTCAAATTAGCTAGGATTGTCTGTCCTTAAGTCCAATTCTGGATACAGGGGCAAAACGGTAATTTTGGGCAAAAACGATGTCCGCCGTTGGACCCGCTTTGCACCGAAAAGTGTGCCAGAGTCAATGGTCTCTAAAGTCATCAAACTAAATGTCTATGGATACGAACCCAACCGTATGTCCAAAGTTGGATTCCGGTTGCTCGTGCACAAAATCGACCGTTGAGTGGGACCGTGGGGCCCGCAAAACGACAATTTTGCCAACTGTCTCAGAATCGGACCAAACTTGGCATACAGGACCAGAAAAACGATACGGTCCTGATGGCATAATTCTTGTCTCGATCTGACGAGCGTGCACAAAGTAATTGGAGAATTTGCAAAGTACACAATACGGTGAATTTCGACGGATACGTATCAAATTCGTCGCGCACACGCGACCAATTTGAATTTCGTCAAAGCCCACATGACCACGAAGCCATTACGCAGCTTTCGATGTTTACGGTGTGCGACCACGTCGCCCGAAATGACGGGACACACGTCGAATCGTGGGTTTTTGTGAATTTCAAAATAGATTTTTCTCTATATTAGGAAACTGATTTCTCGGCGCACGTTTATCGAAGATAATTTCTGTAAAAAGGGTCCTCTAGCCCTATATGTTGTTAATGAATGCCTTCAGGTGGATTTTGAAATTGATCGAAGGTTCGACCGAAATAGGCCTTCAAAGTCGGGTTTCCAGGACAGTCTAAAACGTTTAGAAATCGAGTTTTTTTCCTCGATTTCGTGTCGAATCCTCGGCCAATCGATGGCTGTTACCTACTAACTAAATGATCAAGATTAACAAGGGTTATATGAGGGTCATACCTGAAGAATCATCTCGAAAAATGATGGAGCAACGATCGTGGACTTCGATCACGAAGTTGCAGCAGCACCTTGCTGCTGTTGTTGTGGTTTCATGCGCGCGCACGCCTCCGCGCGACCGTGGCCGCGCACGACGGTGGTGGCGGTGGCGAGTGGCCGCCCAGGTGACGGGGATGGGGCGCGCAGGTTGTTGGGGACGCGCCGTTGGTTTGGCATTAGGGTTTCGCTCGATCGAGCTCTCCCTCTCGGTTATATACATGTGTATATGCTTCTCGGGTTTCTGCTGAAGTCTGCGCGTGGGTGCACGTTTTATTGGGCCTTGGGGAGGCTACTTAAGGTCGGGTTGGGGGGTGTTTCTGCTGTTCTCAACAGAGAACTGAGCTCGGCCCACTGGCCGATTCTTAATTTCTTTTTCTTTTTCTTTTTCTTTTTCTTTTTCTTTATCTTCCTTTATCTATTATCACAACTCTTATGTATTTTTTTTTATCACAACTCTTATATATATATATATATATATATATATATATATATATACATATGTACACGTACGTATACATTTATATATACACGTACTTATTTATATAAATACACACACACACATATATAATTATATATTTTATATAAATACACATACACGTATATACTTATATATATTTTATATAAATACACACACATATATTTATATACTTTATATATACATATTTAATATATTTAGAATTTACACATACAAAATTCATATATATATATATATATATATATATATATATATATATATATATATATATATATATATATATATATATATATATATATATATATATAAAAAAAAATATATATATATATATATATATATATATATATATATATATATATATATATATATATATATATAAATATATATATATATATATATATATATATATTTTATATATACATACACATACATATATCTTCACATATTTACTTATTATATTAATATGTGTATTTCCATACACATACACAATTAGTATATATATATTTTTATATATACATGCACATACACATATATATAATTTATATACGCATAAAATATAAACCACATTATAACAATTTAATATAACAATTAAATGTGATAATTAATTTTTAAAAAAATCTAAAAATTACCATTTAATTAAAATAAGTAAAAATAGATTTTTTTTCAAAATTTCGGGAAGGGGAGCTACAAATCTACCCACCTTAAAAATAATTTTGTCTATATATATATTTATATTTAAATATATATATATATATATATATATATATATATATATATATATGCATGTCTACACACATACACATATAATGTATATAAAAATATATATCTATATATATATATATATATATATATATATATATATATATATATATATATATATATATGCATGTCTACACACATACACATATAATGTATATATTTTATATATACATACACATACATATATCTTCACATATTTACTTATTATATTAATATGTGTATTTCCATACACATACACAATTAGTATATATATATATATATATATATTTTTATATACATGCACATACACATATATATATAATTTATATACGCATAAAATATAAACCACATTATAACAATTTAATATAACAATTAAATGTGATAATTAATTATTAAAAAATCTAAAAATTACCATTTAATTAAAATAAGTAAAAATAGATTTTTTTTTCAAAATTCCGGGAAGGGGAGCTACAAATCTACCCACCTTAAAAATAATTTCGTCCTCGAAATTCTAATTCGTAACTATTCTTAAAATTCAAAAAGAAGGTCTACAAGAACTTCAATCTCCTTAAATTTAATTCCTCAAAATATTTTATGGCATTCTCTAGTAATTTGATATTTACGAAATCTCGAGGGCTTCTACCCACCTTTGGTCATACTACTCCCTCGAAACACAGGTCATTGAAACCTTATAACCATCTAACTGATTGCTAACAATCATATCAACAGGTATCTCGAGCATATGGCATCTATAATCCTCTCCTACCTATCAAGCAATCCAAAATTTTAACAAGCAACCAATTTACACCAGTAGCTAAGAAATATATTGATAAATTCTAAATGGTATGACCATTCGTCGCTCTGAAATAGAAAGGATGGAATGGTAAGGAAGAATAATCGAGAGCAACTACAAATTTTCAAGAGCAGTAAAGAGTATCCAACGATACAGCTACAAAGAGTATTTACGAACCATTGACTTATTTGCTATTTGAGGCTACTCTAGTCTAGTCACCTGTTAAATCGAAGGGCACTTGTTTCTTAGAGGGGCTTAAAAATCCATATAATATGAAAATTTTCGTTCTCGAAGTTCTAGACAAGGTTCCATAATAGAACGGAATTTGAGAAATCAAGATTGTGATCTTATCCGTAGTTATTTAAACACACGAGAAAGGAACATAAATGCAATACAAGATCGTATCTCGACTTCCAGGCAGATGGGATAAAGGTTACGAATGGATTCACATTCTAAGGGGTAGAGATTACATAATAGGTACAAGGGTCGATTTCTATTAGTTCAGTTCTATAGTCCAAAGTGCGCCTTTGGTGACTCCTGTGTTTAAGTAGCACATGAGGCCTCAATTAGGTGACACAGTAGTGGCATGGGCGTAGTAGGCTTCGAGTAGATCACAACCAAATATTGGGTCGAATGAGTTGAGTCAAGGTTGAGGCTCTAGTGGAAGCCGAAAATATACCGATATTATGGTAAGGGTTATAGCTAGTCCTTTTAACCTGAAAGTCGTAGCACAAAATTAGATTACAAGGGGATGAACTTGAGTGGGACATGATATACCTAGATGAAGGTGGACTCGTCTTGATCTTGCATATGAAATTTGTTGGAAGGTAATAGCTGGTCTCGTGCTCCGAATATTAATGACACGGTCGGAGACACAAAATGATCTAAGGGGAAAGTGGGAGTCCATGGGCACTAACTACCATCCTAATGGAATTTATTCTAATCAATCGGTAATTTCTCGAATATCTCAAAATTCTAGAAGGCTTACAGTCTACCCACCTTAGAGGCTAGGGTATGGTGGCAAGGTTCCTATCACAGGGATGGCCGATGGTAGCTACACTTGCGTATACTACTATCATAGCCATGGGGATACGTTGTCTCTATCTATCAAATACGAACATTCGTCTTTCCAATTAGTGGAAGACAAAAATAATAAAGAATTCAAGAGAGATGTCACTGAATACAATTACGTGATTCAAAGGCGAATGTATAATTTAAGAGAAATTGTCAAAGCAGTCGCGGATGAGATCCTAGAGGCATCTACATCTCAATCCACGTAGGATAATTAGATGAAGAGCGAACCAAATGCATCATGGTTGATCAGACCGTAATACAATGATTCTGATTAGACAATATGTTAGCGGGCGTCCCCAATAAACATATGTCTTGAATCAAGCTCGATAAAAGAGTAAGCTTGCAAAACTAGGCTGTAATAGCAGTATTGGTCAAGATAGTCGAAATACGAGTACACAAGATTTTTGGAAGAAGGAGATAGTAGTTCGATTTTTTAGATAAACAAAACCTTACCTGGTGTTCTTGCTTATACAGTCTTCCTATAATCTTTCTATCTTTAAGGCCTTGGTCGACTAATGGGTTATGGACTTCTGAGTTCTATTTTCTAAGTAAACCTATTAGTGTCAGTTAATTCCTTGTTAATAGATCACAAGGGCCACAGGATACTAGGTTGGGAGGCAGACTACCTAACTTACAGAACCATCACTATTTTGGCTTTGGATCTTACGGTACACACAGGGCATTTTTCTATTCTCTATAGTATCCTAATCTTGTGATCACATCAAAAATCATTTTACCGAGAATTATGCCTCGCCCATATAACCTGGCTGTGGCAAACCCTTGGTTCCGTGATTCAATTGTGATAGGTTATCGGTACTCTACCTTACATTGACACGAGGGTATCTAAGATCTAAAGAAGTCAACGAGAACATAGTTTCTGTAATATTCCATAGACTATGATTCTTCGAAACGATTTCAATTCTATGGGTTGTGCCTCGCCAGTGTGCTGCTGGCTGCAGTGAACCCACATCTCCACTCTCAGCTAATTGATGACAGTGCGCTGCTGTCTAACTATTATTAGTTAACTAATACTCCTTTAACTATATCCGTAAAAATTTATGAGCTTCTAGAGATACTAACAAGTTGACTAAGAATAAAGCGTAGGTATTTGTCCTATCAATCACAACTTTTAGAATAAAAGATTTAATCATGGGGAAAATAATTAAAGACGAAAGAATACAAACACTCTAGTATCTATTTCATATGTGTTTCAAATTGCTGAGGGAAACTTTAAATCAAATCTAACTCGGGGTTCATACAGGAATAACATAATCAGGAATTATAAACCAACTCCTTACAGCAGAATAGAATTTAAAACCGATAATTCTAATTTATGATATAAGGTTTATATCTAAATAGAGCAAAAGAAAATTGAGCAGATTATCAAGGTTAAAGCCCTAGTTATAGGAAAGCCTAACTTACCAGTGAATAGTGGATCCACGTTGGATCATAATGTTATATCAAAAGTATCAGTGTACCTATAGAGATCTAGCAAGTTATCTAAATTGTATGGCCTATCTAATAACCTTAACTACCTAACGGTCAATTTGAACAAGGGACTCCTAGTCCTAGTCATCACCTTAAATTATTTTAATCCTACTTTGTGAATGAGCATTTCCTGGTCGCAGGCTCGCAATGGTACGACTAACTTAAGTACCATCACGAGTTCATAATCTTTTACGAAAACTGACCTGCGTGGGCCACCACAAAAACTTGTCACGACCCGTACCCGCTTTTCGGATACGAGACGTGTCCAAGCCAGCCTACACCGCAGAGTCGGCGGTAGAATGCTGTCAAGCCCGCAAGAATAAATGCTCAAGAAATACATTTGATGCTCATTCACATTTCTACATTTATTGCAACATTTACAAGATTTATATTTAAAGAAAATACAAGACTTTACAATTAATAAAATTGATACAATTGCTTTCTATTTCTAGGTCGGCCTCAGCATACCCAAGTCTTCCCAGTGCTAAGAGTGATCGCGGCTAAAACTAAAAAATGTTGGTTATCCAGTCAGGATTGGAACAAGTACACAAATCGACGATAATGCAAAAACACAATAGAATTGACAAGACATGAAAATAGCATATGAGATATGAAAACTGGAAGATAACTGATGACATAGCACGATAGAGAAGTAAATAAAGAAAAACTAATAAAAGACATCTATCTAGGTGGTGTGAAATATCCGTTTCGACATGTGAACAGCTAGGGGGTAAATAAGGTATACTGCACGTGTCGTGTGCAGCTGCTAGCATTCACGAAAGACACGGGAATAGTTCTGGGTAGTCCACATGTCTACTAAGATATTTTCCCTCCCAACTACTCCGTGTGACGAGCGTGTCAACAAGCAGCAAGATGTATGTATAGACATGAAATGAGAAAACTACTATGAATCGAAAAGCAATCAGAAAGTGCACTTGCCTGAGGTCCTTAGCTGGAGAAACCAATAATACCATACCACTCAATGAGCCACAATCAGTCAACACATGTAGAACTCTCCGGATGCTGAAATAAATAGTATCAACATTCTCAGAATAGTCAAATTAGCTAGGATTGCTTGTCCTTAAGTCTAATTCTGGACACAGGGGCAAAATGGTAATTTCGGGCAAAAATGATGTCCGCCGTTGGACCCGCTTTGCACCGAAAAGCATGCCAGAGTCAATGGTTTCTAAAGTCATCAAACTACATGTCTACGGATTTACTTTTCTGATACGAACCCAACCGTATGTCCAAAGTTGGATTCCGGCTACTCGCGCACAAAATCGTCCGTTGAGTGGGACCGTGGGACCCGCAAAACGACGATTTAGCCAACTATCTCAGAATCGGACCAAACTTGGCATACAGGACCAGAAAAATGATACGGTCCTGATGGCACAAGTTTTGTCTCGATCTGACGAGCGTGCACAAAGTAATTGGAGAATTTGCAAAGTGCACGATACAGTAAATTTCGACGGATACGCATCAAATTCGTCGCACACACGCGACCAATTTGAATTCCGTCAAAGCCCACACGACCACGAAGCCGTTATGTAGCTTTCAATGTTTATGGTGTGCGACCACGTCGCCCGAAATGACGGGACGCACGTCGTATCGTGGGTTTTTGTGAATTTAAGACAGATTTTTCTCTATATTAGGAAACCGATTTCTCGGCGCACGTTTATCAAAAATAATTTATGTAAAAAGGGTCCTCTAGACCTATATGTTGTTAATGAATGCCTTCGGATGGATTTTGAAATTGATCGAAGGTTCGACAGAAATAGGCCTTCAAAGTCGGGTTTCCGGGACAATCTAAAACGTTTAGAAATCGAGTTTTTTCCTCGATTTCGTGTCGAATCCTGGACCAATCGATGGCTGTTACCTACTAAATAAATGATCAATATTAACAAGGGTTATATGAGGGTCATACCTAAAGAATCATCTCAGAAAATAATGGAGCAACGATCATGGACTTCGATCACGAAGTTGCTTCCCCGCAGCACCTTGCTGCTACTGTTGTGGTTCATGCGCGGCTGAGCGCCTCCACACGGCTGTGGCCGCGCGCGGCGGTGGCGGCGGTGGTGAGTGGCCGCCCAGGTGACGGGGATGGGGCGTACAGGTTGTTGGAGAGCGCCGTTGGTTCGGCATTAGGGTTTCGCTCGATCGAGCTCTCACTTCGGTTATATACATGTGTATATGCTTCTCGGTTTGCTGAAGTCGGCGTGGGTGCACGTTGTGGGCCTTGGGAGGCACTTAGGTCGGGTGGGGGTTTCTGCTGTTCTCAGCAGAGAACAGAGCTCGGCCCACTGGCCGAT